>OX456492.1:8176245-8524400 GCA_949748235.1 Platypus cylindrus | reverse complement strand
GTTCTACGACATATAGTTTCGGAGATATGGGCAGATTTGTCCGAAAATAGCTAAAAATGCGTTATATGAGTTTTTGGCAATTCCTAATAGAATTAACCGATTTAGAAAGTTTGAAACCATGTCATCTACCGTATTTTTTCGAGATCTTTCCAAAAATACTGATTTCACCGTTCTACGACATATAGTTTCGGAGATATGGGCAGATTTGTCCGAAAATAGCTAAAAATGCGTTATATGAGTTTTTGGCAATTCCTAATAGAATTAACCGATTTAGAAAGTTTGAAACCATGTCATCTACTGTATTTTTTCGAGATCTTTCCAAAAATACCGATTTCACTGTTCTACGACATATAGTTTCGGAGATATGGGCAGATTTGTCCGAAAATAGCTAAAAATGCGTTATATGAGTTTTTGGCAATTCCTAATAGAATTAACCGATTTAGAAAGTTTGAAACCATGTCATCTACTGTATTTTTTCGAGATCTTTCCAAAAATACTGATTTCACCGTTCTACGACATATAGTTTCGGAGATATGGGCAGATTTGTCCGAAAATAGCTGAAAATGCGTTATATGAGTTTTTGGCAATTCCTAATAGAATTAACCGATTTAGAAAGTTTGAAACCATGTCATCTACCGTATTTTTTCGAGATCTTTCCAATAATACCGATTTCACCGTTCTGCGACATATAGTTTCGGAGATATGGGCAGATTTGTCCGAAAATAGCTCGAAAATAGCTGAAAATGCGTTATATGAGTTTTTGGCAATTCCTAATAGAATTAACCGATTTAGAAAGTTTGAAACCATGTCATCTACTGTATTTTTTCGAGATCTTTCCAAAAATACTGATTTCACCGTTCTACGACATATAGTTTCGGAGATATGGGCAGATTTGTCCGAAAATAGCTAAAAATGCGTTATATGAGTTTTTGGCAATTCCTAATAGAATTAACCGATTTAGAAAGTTTGAAACCATGTCATCTACCGTATTTTTTCGAGATCTTTCCAAAAATACCGATTTCACCGTTCTACGACATATAGTTTCGGAGATATGGGCAGATTTGTCCGAAAATAGCTGAAAATGCGTTATATGAGTTTTTGGCAATTCCTAATAGAATTAACCGATTTAGAAAGTTTGAAACCATGTCATCTACCGTATTTTTTCGAGATCTTTCCAATAATACCGATTTCACCGTTCTGCGACATATAGTTTCGGAGATATGGGCAGATTTGTCCGAAAATAGCTCGAAAATAGCTGAAAATGCGTTATATGAGTTTTTGGCAATTCCTAATAGAATTAACCGATTTAGAAAGTTTGAAACCATGTCATCTACTGTATTTTTTCGAGATCTTTCCAAAAATACTGATTTCACCGTTCTACGACATATAGTTAAGGAGATATGGGCAGATTTGTCCGAAAATAGCTAAAAATGCGTTATATGAGTTTTTGGCAATTCCTAATAGAATTAACCGATTTAGAAAGTTTGAAACCATGTCATCTACTGTATTTTTTCGAGATCTTTCCAAAAATACCGATTTCACTGTTCTACGACATATAGTTTCGGAGATATGGGCAGATTTGTCCGAAAATAGCTAAAAATGCGTTATATGAGTTTTTGGCAATTCCTAATAGAATTAACCGATTTAGAAAGTTTGAAACCATGTCATCTACCGTATTTTTTCGAGATCTTTCCAATAATACCGATTTCACCGTTCTGCGACATATAGTTTCGGAGATATGGGCAGATTTGTCCGAAAATAGCTCGAAAATAGCTGAAAATGCGTTATATGAGTTTTTGGAAATTCCTAATAGAATTAACCGATTTAGAAAGTTTGAAACCATGTCATCTACCGTATTTTTTCGAGATCTTTCCAAAAATACTGATTTCACCGTTCTACGACATATAGTTTCGGAGATATGGGCAGATTTGTCCGAAAATAGCTAAAAATGCGTTATATGAGTTTTTGGCAATTCCTAATAGAATTAACCGATTTAGAAAGTTTGAAACCATGTCATCTACCGTATTTTTTCGAGATCTTTCCAAAAATACTGATTTCACCGTTCTACGACATATAGTTTCGGAGATATGGGCAGATTTGTCCGAAAATAGCTAAAAATGCGTTATATGAGTTTTTGGCAATTCCTAATAGAATTAACCGATTTAGAAAGTTTGAAACCATGTCATCTACCGTATTTTTTCGAGATCTTTCCAAAAATACTGATTTCACCGTTCTACGACATATAGTTTCGGAGATATGGGCAGATTTGTCCGAAAATAGCTAAAAATGCGTTATATGAGTTTTTGGCAATTCCTAATAGAATTAACCGATTTAGAAAGTTTGAAACCATGTCATCTACTGTATTTTTTCGAGATCTTTCCAAAAATACCGATTTCACTGTTCTACGACATATAGTTTCGGGCAGATTTGTCCGAAAATAGCTAAAAATGCGTTATATGAGTTTTTGGCAATTCCTAATAGAATTAACCGATTTAGAAAGTTTGAAACCATGTCATCTACCGTATTTTTTCGAGATCTTTCCAATAATACCGATTTCACCGTTCTGCGACATATAGTTTCGGAGATATGGGCAGATTTGTCCGAAAATAGCTCGAAAATAGCTGAAAATGCGTTATATGAGTTTTTGGAAATTCCTAATAGAATTAACCGATTTAGAAAGTTTGAAACCATGTCATCTACCGTATTTTTTCGAGATCTTTCCAAAAATACTGATTTCACCGTTCTACGACATATAGTTTCGGAGATATGGGCAGATTTGTCCGAAAATAGCTAAAAATGCGTTATATGAGTTTTTGGCAATTCCTAATAGAATTAACCGATTTAGAAAGTTTGAAACCATGTCATCTACTGTATTTTTTCGAGATCTTTCCAAAAATACCGATTTCACTGTTCTACGACATATAGTTTCGGGCAGATTTGTCCGAAAATAGCTAAAAATGCGTTATATGAGTTTTTGGCAATTCCTAATAGAATTAACCGATTTAGAAAGTTTGAAACCATGTCATCTACTGTATTTTTTCGAGATCTTTCCAAAAATACCGATTTCACCGTTCTACGACATATAGTTTCGGAGATATGGGCAGATTTGTCCGAAAATAGCTCGAAAATATCTGAAAATGCGTTATATGAGTTTTTGGCAATTCCTAATAGAATTAACCGATTTAGAAAGTTTGAAACCATGTCATCTACCGTATTTTTTCGAGATCTTTCCAAAAATACCGATTTCACCGTTCTACGACATATAGTTTCGGAGATATGGGCAGATTTGTCCGAAAATAGCTCGAAAATAGCTGAAAATGCGTTATATGAGTTTTTGGCAATTCCTAATAGAATTAACCGATTTAGAAAGTTTGAAACCATGTCATCTACCGTATTTTTTCGAGATCTTTCCAAAAATACCGATTTCACAGTTCTACGACATATAGTTTCGGAGATATGGCAGATTTGTCCGAAAATAGCTCGAAAATAGCTGAAAATGCGTTATATGAGTTTTTGGCAATTCCTAATAGAATTAACCGATTTAGAAAGTTTTAACAAATGTCATCTACCGTATTTTTTCGAGATCTTTCCAAAAATACCGATTTCACCGTTCTGCGACATACAGTTTCGGAGATATGGGCAGATTTGTCCGAAAATAGCTCGAAAATAGCTGAAAATGCGTTATATGAGTTTTTGGCAATTCCTAATAGAATTAACCGATTTAGAAAGTTTGAAACCATGTCATCTACTGTATTTTTTCGAGATCTTTCCAAAAATACCGATTTCACCGTTCTTCGACATATAGTTTCGCAGATATGGGCAGATTTGTCCGAAAATACCTCGAAAATAGCTGAAAATGCGTTATATGAGTTTTTGGCAATTCCTAATAGAATTAACCGATTTAGAAAGTTTTAACAAATGTCATCTACCGTATTTTTTCGAGATCTTTCTAAAAATACCGATTTCACCGCTCTACGACATATAGTTTCAGAGATATGGGCAGATTTGTCCGAATGTTGCTCGAAAACTACTCGAAAATCCGTTATATCTGTCAATTCCGAATAGAATTAACCGATTTAGAAAGTTTTAACAAATGTCATCTACTGTATTTTTTCGAGATCTTTCTAAAAATACCAATTTCACCGCTCTACGACATATAGTTTCAGAGATATGGGCAGATTTGTCCGAATGTTGCTCGAAAACTACTCGAAAATCCGTTATATCTGTCAATTCCGAAAAGAATTAACCGATTTAGAAAGTTTTAACAAATGTCATCTACTGTATTTTTTCGAGATCTTTCTAAAAATACCAATTTCACCGCTCTACGACATATAGTTTCAGAGATATGGGCAGATTTGTCCGAATGTTGCTCGAAAACTACTCGAAAATCCGTTATATCTGTCAATTCCGAATAGAATTAACCGGTTTAGAAAGTCTGAAACCATGTCATCTACTGTATTTTTTCGAGATCTTTCTAAAAATACCAATTTCACCGCTCTACGACATATAGTTTCAGAGATATGGGCAGATTTGTCCGAATGTTGCTCGAAAACTACTCGAAAATCCGTTATATCGGTCAATTCCGAATAGAATTAACCGGTTTAGAAAGTCTGAAACCATGTCATCTATTGTATTTTTTCGAGATCTTTCTAAAAATACCAATTTCACCGCTCTACGACATATAGTTTCAGAGATATGGGCAGATTTGTCCGAATGTTGCTCGAAAACTACTCGAAAATCCGTTATATCTGTCAATTCCGAATAGAATTAACCGGTTTAGAAAGTCTGAAACCATGTCATCTACTGTATTTTTTCGTGATCTTTCTAAAAATACCAATTTCACCGTTCTACGACATATAGTTTCAGAGATATGGGCAGATTTGTCCGAATGTTGCTCGAAAACTACTCGAAAATCCGTTATATCTGTCAATTCCGAATAGAATTAACCGGTTTAGAAAGTCTGAAACCATGTCATCTACTGTATTTTTTCGTGATCTTTCTAAAAATACCAATTTCACCGCTCTACGACATATAGTTTCAGAGATATGGGCAGATTTGTCCGAATGTTGCTCGAAAACTACTCGAAAATCCGTTATATCTGTCAATTCCGAATAGAATTAACCGGTTTGGAAAGTCTGAAACCATGTCATCTACTGTATTTTTTCGAGATCTTTCTAAAAATACCAATTTCACCGCTCTACGACATATAGTTTCAGAGATATGGGCAGATTTGTCCGAATGTTGCTCGAAAACTACTCGAAAATCCGTTATATCTGTCAATTCCGAATAGAATTAACCGGTTTAGAAAGTCTGAAACCATGTCATCTACTGTATTTTTTCGAGATCTTTCTAAAAATACCAATGCCACCGCTCTACGACATATAGTTTCAGAGATATGGGCAGATTTGTCCGAATGTTGCTCGAAAACTACTCGAAAATCCGTTATATCTGTCAATTCCGAATAGAATTAACCGGTTTAGAAAGTCTGAAACCATGTCATCTACTGTATTTTTTCGAGATCTTTCTAAAAATACCAATTTCACCGCTCTACGACATATAGTTTCAGAGATATGGGCAGATTTGTCCGAATGTTGCTCGAAAACTACTCGAAAATCCGTTATATCTGTCAATTCCGAATAGAATTAACCGGTTTAGAAAGTCTGAAACCATGTCATCTACTGTATTTTTTCGAGATCTTTCTAAAAATACCAATTTCACCGCTCTACGACATATAGTTTCAGAGATATGGGCAGATTTGTCCGAATGTTGCTCGAAAACTACTCGAAAATCCGTTATATCTGTCAATTCCGAATAGAATTAACCGGTTTAGAAAGTCTGAAACCATGTCATCTACTGTATTTTTTCGAGATCTTTCTAAAAATACCAATTTCACCGCTCTACGACATATAGTTTCAGAGATATGGGTAGATTTGTCCGAATGTTGCTCGAAAACTACTCGAAAATCCGTTATATCTGTCAATTCCGAATAGAATTAACCGATTTAGAAAGTTTTAACAAATGTCATCTACTGTATTTTTTCGAGATCTTTCTAAAAATACCAATTTCACCGCTCTACGACATATAGTTTCAGAGATATGGGCAGATTTGTCCGAATGTTGCTCGAAAACTACTCGAAAATCCGTTATATCTGTCAATTCCGAATAGAATTAACCGGTTTAGAAAGTCTGAAACCATGTCATCTACTGTATTTTTTCGAGATCTTTCTAAAAATACCAATTTCACCGCTCTACGACATATAGTTTCAGAGATATGGGCAGATTTGTCCGAATGTTGCTCGAAAACTACTCGAAAATCCGTTATATCTGTCAATTCCGAATAGAATTAACCGATTTAGAAAGTTTTAACAAATGTCATCTACTGTATTTTTTCGAGATCTTTCTAAAAATACCAATTTCATCGCTCTACGACATATAGTTTCAGAGATATGGGCAGATTTGTCCGAATGTTGCTCGAAAACTACTCGAAAATCCGTTATATCTGTCAATTCCGAATAGAATTAACCGATTTAGAAAGTTTTAACAAATGTCATCTGCTGTATTTTTTCGAGATCTTTCTAAAAATACCAATTTCATCGCTCTACGACATATAGTTTCAGAGATATGGGCAGATTTGTCCGAATGTTGCTCGAAAACTACTCGAAAATCCGTTATATCTGTCAATTCCGAATAGAATTAACCGGTTTAGAAAGTCTGAAACCATGTCATCTACTGTATTTTTTCGAGATCTTTCTAAAAATACCAATTTCACCGCTCTACGACATATAGTTTCAGAGATATGGGCAGATTTGTCCGAATGTTGCTCGAAAACTACTCGAAAATCCGTTATATCTGTCAATTCCGAATAGAATTAACCGATTTAGAAAGTTTTAACAAATGTCATCTATTGTATTTTTTCGAGATCTTTCTAAAAATACCAATTTCACCGTTCTACGACATATAGTTTCGGAGATATGGGCAGATTTGTCCGAAAATAGCTGAAAATGCGTTATATGAGTTTTTGGCAATTCCTAATAGAATTAACCGATTTAGAAAGTTTGAAACCATGTCATCTACCGTATTTTTTCGAGATCTTTCCAATAATACCGATTTCACCGTTCTGCGACATATAGTTTCGGAGATATGGGCAGATTTGTCCGAAAATAGCTCGAAAATAGCTGAAAATGCGTTATATGAGTTTTTGGCAATTCCTAATAGAATTAACCGATTTAGAAAGTTTGAAACCATGTCATCTACTGTATTTTTTCGAGATCTTTCCAAAAATACTGATTTCACCGTTCTACGACATATAGTTTCGGAGATATGGGCAGATTTGTCCGAAAATAGCTAAAAATGCGTTATATGAGTTTTTGGCAATTCCTAATAGAATTAACCGATTTAGAAAGTTTGAAACCATGTCATCTACCGTATTTTTTCGAGATCTTTCCAAAAATACTGATTTCACCGTTCTACGACATATAGTTAAGGAGATATGGGCAGATTTGTCCGAAAATAGCTAAAAATGCGTTATATGAGTTTTTGGCAATTCCTAATAGAATTAACCGATTTAGAAAGTTTGAAACCATGTCATCTACTGTATTTTTTCGAGATCTTTCCAAAAATACCGATTTCACTGTTCTACGACATATAGTTTCGGAGATATGGGCAGATTTGTCCGAAAATAGCTAAAAATGCGTTATATGAGTTTTTGGCAATTCCTAATAGAATTAACCGATTTAGAAAGTTTGAAACCATGTCATCTACCGTATTTTTTCGAGATCTTTCCAAAAATACTGATTTCACCGTTCTACGACATATAGTTTCGGAGATATGGGCAGATTTGTCCGAAAATAGCTAAAAATGCGTTATATGAGTTTTTGGCAATTCCTAATAGAATTAACCGATTTAGAAAGTTTGAAACCATGTCATCTACCGTATTTTTTCGAGATCTTTCCAATAATACCGATTTCACCGTTCTGCGACATATAGTTTCGGAGATATGGGCAGATTTGTCCGAAAATAGCTCGAAAATAGCTGAAAATGCGTTATATGAGTTTTTGGAAATTCCTAATAGAATTAACCGATTTAGAAAGTTTGAAACCATGTCATCTACCGTATTTTTTCGAGATCTTTCCAAAAATACTGATTTCACCGTTCTACGACATATAGTTTCGGAGATATGGGCAGATTTGTCCGAAAATAGCTAAAAATGCGTTATATGAGTTTTTGGCAATTCCTAATAGAATTAACCGATTTAGAAAGTTTGAAACCATGTCATCTACTGTATTTTTTCGAGATCTTTCCAAAAATACCGATTTCACTGTTCTACGACATATAGTTTCGGGCAGATTTGTCCGAAAATAGCTAAAAATGCGTTATATGAGTTTTTGGCAATTCCTAATAGAATTAACCGATTTAGAAAGTTTGAAACCATGTCATCTACTGTATTTTTTCGAGATCTTTCCAAAAATACCGATTTCACCGTTCTACGACATATAGTTTCGGAGATATGGGCAGATTTGTCCGAAAATAGCTCGAAAATATCTGAAAATGCGTTATATGAGTTTTTGGCAATTCCTAATAGAATTAACCGATTTAGAAAGTTTGAAACCATGTCATCTACCGTATTTTTTCGAGATCTTTCCAAAAATACCGATTTCACCGTTCTACGACATATAGTTTCGGAGATATGGGCAGATTTGTCCGAAAATAGCTCGAAAATAGCTGAAAATGCGTTATATGAGTTTTTGGCAATTCCTAATAGAATTAACCGATTTAGAAAGTTTGAAACCATGTCATCTACCGTATTTTTTCGAGATCTTTCCAAAAATACCGATTTCACAGTTCTACGACATATAGTTTCGGAGATATGGCAGATTTGTCCGAAAATAGCTCGAAAATAGCTGAAAATGCGTTATATGAGTTTTTGGCAATTCCTAATAGAATTAACCGATTTAGAAAGTTTTAACAAATGTCATCTACCGTATTTTTTCGAGATCTTTCCAAAAATACCGATTTCACCGTTCTGCGACATACAGTTTCGGAGATATGGGCAGATTTGTCCGAAAATAGCTCGAAAATAGCTGAAAATGCGTTATATGAGTTTTTGGCAATTCCTAATAGAATTAACCGATTTAGAAAGTTTGAAACCATGTCATCTACTGTATTTTTTCGAGATCTTTCCAAAAATACCGATTTCACCGTTCTTCGACATATAGTTTCGCAGATATGGGCAGATTTGTCCGAAAATACCTCGAAAATAGCTGAAAATGCGTTATATGAGTTTTTGGCAATTCCTAATAGAATTAACCGATTTAGAAAGTTTTAACAAATGTCATCTACCGTATTTTTTCGAGATCTTTCTAAAAATACCGATTTCACCGCTCTACGACATATAGTTTCAGAGATATGGGCAGATTTGTCCGAATGTTGCTCGAAAACTACTCGAAAATCCGTTATATCTGTCAATTCCGAATAGAATTAACCGATTTAGAAAGTTTTAACAAATGTCATCTACTGTATTTTTTCGAGATCTTTCTAAAAATACCAATTTCACCGCTCTACGACATATAGTTTCAGAGATATGGGCAGATTTGTCCGAATGTTGCTCGAAAACTACTCGAAAATCCGTTATATCTGTCAATTCCGAAAAGAATTAACCGATTTAGAAAGTTTTAACAAATGTCATCTACTGTATTTTTTCGAGATCTTTCTAAAAATACCAATTTCACCGCTCTACGACATATAGTTTCAGAGATATGGGCAGATTTGTCCGAATGTTGCTCGAAAACTACTCGAAAATCCGTTATATCTGTCAATTCCGAATAGAATTAACCGGTTTAGAAAGTCTGAAACCATGTCATCTACTGTATTTTTTCGAGATCTTTCTAAAAATACCAATTTCACCGCTCTACGACATATAGTTTCAGAGATATGGGCAGATTTGTCCGAATGTTGCTCGAAAACTACTCGAAAATCCGTTATATCGGTCAATTCCGAATAGAATTAACCGGTTTAGAAAGTCTGAAACCATGTCATCTATTGTATTTTTTCGAGATCTTTCTAAAAATACCAATTTCACCGCTCTACGACATATAGTTTCAGAGATATGGGCAGATTTGTCCGAATGTTGCTCGAAAACTACTCGAAAATCCGTTATATCTGTCAATTCCGAATAGAATTAACCGGTTTAGAAAGTCTGAAACCATGTCATCTACTGTATTTTTTCGTGATCTTTCTAAAAATACCAATTTCACCGCTCTACGACATATAGTTTCAGAGATATGGGCAGATTTGTCCGAATGTTGCTCGAAAACTACTCGAAAATCCGTTATATCTGTCAATTCCGAATAGAATTAACCGGTTTAGAAAGTCTGAAACCATGTCATCTACTGTATTTTTTCGAGATCTTTCTAAAAATACCAATTTCACCGCTCTACGACATATAGTTTCAGAGATATGGGCAGATTTGTCCGAATGTTGCTCGAAAACTACTCGAAAATCCGTTATATCTGTCAATTCCGAATAGAATTAACCGGTTTGGAAAGTCTGAAACCATGTCATCTACTGTATTTTTTCGAGATCTTTCTAAAAATACCAATTTCACCGCTCTACGACATATAGTTTCAGAGATATGGGCAGATTTGTCCGAATGTTGCTCGAAAACTACTCGAAAATCCGTTATATCTGTCAATTCCGAATAGAATTAACCGGTTTAGAAAGTCTGAAACCATGTCATCTACTGTATTTTTTCGAGATCTTTCTAAAAATACCAATGCCACCGCTCTACGACATATAGTTTCAGAGATATGGGCAGATTTGTCCGAATGTTGCTCGAAAACTACTCGAAAATCCGTTATATCTGTCAATTCCGAATAGAATTAACCGGTTTAGAAAGTCTGAAACCATGTCATCTACTGTATTTTTTCGAGATCTTTCTAAAAATACCAATTTCACCGCTCTACGACATATAGTTTCAGAGATATGGGCAGATTTGTCCGAATGTTGCTCGAAAACTACTCGAAAATCCGTTATATCTGTCAATTCCGAATAGAATTAACCGGTTTAGAAAGTCTGAAACCATGTCATCTACTGTATTTTTTCGAGATCTTTCTAAAAATACCAATTTCACCGCTCTACGACATATAGTTTCAGAGATATGGGCAGATTTGTCCGAATGTTGCTCGAAAACTACTCGAAAATCCGTTATATCTGTCAATTCCGAATAGAATTAACCGGTTTAGAAAGTCTGAAACCATGTCATCTACTGTATTTTTTCGAGATCTTTCTAAAAATACCAATTTCACCGCTCTACGACATATAGTTTCAGAGATATGGGCAGATTTGTCCGAATGTTGCTCGAAAACTACTCGAAAATCCGTTATATCTGTCAATTCCGAATAGAATTAACCGGTTTAGAAAGTCTGAAACCATGTCATCTACTGTATTTTTTCGAGATCTTTCTAAAAATACCAATTTCACCGCTCTACGACATATAGTTTCAGAGATATGGGCAGATTTGTCCGAATGTTGCTCGAAAACTACTCGAAAATCCGTTATATCTGTCAATTCCGAATAGAATTAACCGATTTAGAAAGTTTTAACAAATGTCATCTACTGTATTTTTTCGAGATTTTTCTAAAAATACCAATTTCATCGCTCTACGACATATAGTTTCAGAGATATGGGCAGATTTGTCCGAATGTTGCTCGAAAACTACTCGAAAATCCGTTATATCTGTCAATTCCGAATAGAATTAACCGATTTAGAAAGTTTTAACAAATGTCATCTACTGTATTTTTTCGAGATCTTTCTAAAAATACCAATTTCATCGCTCTACGACATATAGTTTCAGAGATATGGGCAGATTTGTCCGAATGTTGCTCGAAAACTACTCGAAAATCCGTTATATCTGTCAATTCCGAATAGAATTAACCGATTTAGAAAGTTTTAACAAATGTCATCTATTGTATTTTTTCGAGATCTTTCTAAAAATACCAATTTCATCGCTCTACGACATATAGTTCCAGAGATATGGGCAGATTTGTCCGAATGTTGCTCGAAAACTACTCGAAAATCCGTTATATCTGTCAATTCCGAATAGAATTAACCGATTTAGAAAGTTTTAACAAATGTCATCTACTGTATTTTTTCGAGATCTTTCTAAAAATACCAATTTCACCGCTCTACGACATATAGTTTCAGAGATATGGGCAGATTTGTCCGAATGTTGCTCGAAAACTACTCGAAAATCCGTTATATCTGTCAATTCCGAATAGAATTAACCGGTTTAGAAAGTCTGAAACCATGTCATCTACTGTATTTTTTCGAGATCTTTCTAAAAATACCAATTTCACCGCTCTACGACATATAGTTTCAGAGATATGGGCAGATTTGTCCGAATGTTGCTCGAAAACTACTCGAAAATCCGTTATATCTGTCAATTCCGAATAGAATTAACCGGTTTAGAAAGTCTGAAACCATGTCATCTACTGTATTTTTTCGAGATCTTTCTAAAAATACCAATTTCACCGCTCTACGACATATAGTTTCAGAGATATGGGCAGATTTGTCCGAATGTTGCTCGAAAACTACTCGAAAATCCGTTATATCTGTCAATTCCGAATAGAATTAACCGGTTTAGAAAGTCTGAAACCATGTCATCTACTGTATTTTTTCGAGATCTTTCTAAAAATACCAATTTCACCGCTCTACGACATATAGTTTCAGAGATATGGGCAGATTTGTCCGAATGTTGCTCGAAAACTACTCGAAAATCCGTTATATCTGTCAATTCCGAATAGAATTAACCGGTTTAGAAAGTCTGAAACCATGTCATCTACTGTATTTTTTCGAGATCTTTCTAAAAATACCAATTTCACCGCTCTACGACATATAGTTTCAGAGATATGGGCAGATTTGTCCGAATGTTGCTCGAAAACTACTCGAAAATCCGTTATATCTGTCAATTCCGAATAGAATTAACCGATTTAGAAAGTTTTAACAAATGTCATCTACTGTATTTTTTCGAGATTTTTCTAAAAATACCAATTTCATCGCTCTACGACATATAGTTTCAGAGATATGGGCAGATTTGTCCGAATGTTGCTCGAAAACTACTCGAAAATCCGTTATATCTGTCAATTCCGAATAGAATTAACCGATTTAGAAAGTTTTAACAAATGTCATCTACTGTATTTTTTCGAGATCTTTCTAAAAATACCAATTTCATCGCTCTACGACATATAGTTTCAGAGATATGGGCAGATTTGTCCGAATGTTGCTCGAAAACTACTCGAAAATCCGTTATATCTGTCAATTCCGAATAGAATTAACCGATTTAGAAAGTTTTAACAAATGTCATCTATTGTATTTTTTCGAGATCTTTCTAAAAATACCAATTTCATCGCTCTACGACATATAGTTCCAGAGATATGGGCAGATTTGTCCGAATGTTGCTCGAAAACTACTCGAAAATCCGTTATATCTGTCAATTCCGAATAGAATTAACCGATTTAGAAAGTTTTAACAAATGTCATCTACTGTATTTTTTCGAGATCTTTCTAAAAATACCAATTTCACCGCTCTACGACATATAGTTTCAGAGATATGGGCAGATTTGTCCGAATGTTGCTCGAAAACTACTCGAAAATCCGTTATATCTGTCAATTCCGAATAGAATTAACCGGTTTAGAAAGTCTGAAACCATGTCATCTACTGTATTTTTTCGAGATCTTTCTAAAAATACCAATTTCACCGCTCTACGACATATAGTTTCAGAGATATGGGCAGATTTGTCCGAATGTTGCTCGAAAACTACTCGAAAATCCGTTATATCTGTCAATTCCGAATAGAATTAACCGATTTAGAAAGTTTTAACAAATGTCATCTACTGTATTTTTTCGAGATCTTTCTAAAAATACCAATTTCATCGCTCTACGACATATAGTTTCAGAGATATGGGCAGATTTGTCCGAATGTTGCTCGAAAACTACTCGAAAATCCGTTATATCTGTCAATTCCGAATAGAATTAACCGATTTAGAAAGTTTTAATAAATGTCATCTACTGTATTTTTTCGAGATCTTTCTAAAAATACCAATTTCATCGCTCTACGACATATAGTTTCAGAGATATGGGCAGATTTGTCCGAATGTTGCTCGAAAACTACTCGAAAATCCGTTATATCTGTCAATTCCGAATAGAATTAACCGATTTAGAAAGTTTTAACAAATGTCATCTATTGTATTTTTTCGAGATCTTTCTAAAAATACCAATTTCATCGCTCTACGACATATAGTTCCAGAGATATGGGCAGATTTGTCCGAATGTTGCTCGAAAACTACTCGAAAATCCGTTATATCTGTCAATTCCGAATAGAATTAACCGATTTAGAAAGTTTTAACAAATGTCATCTACTGTATTTTTTCGAGATCTTTCTAAAAATACCAATTTCACCGCTCTACGACATATAGTTTCAGAGATATGGGCAGATTTGTCCGAATGTTGCTCGAAAACTACTCGAAAATCCGTTATATCTGTCAATTCCGAATAGAATTAACCGGTTTAGAAAGTCTGAAACCATGTCATCTACTGTATTTTTTCGAGATCTTTCTAAAAATACCAATTTCACCGCTCTACGACATATAGTTTCAGAGATATGGGCAGATTTGTCCGAATGTTGCTCGAAAACTACTCGAAAATCCGTTATATCTGTCAATTCCGAATAGAATTAACCGATTTAGAAAGTTTTAACAAATGTCATCTACTGTATTTTTTCGAGATCTTTCTAAAAATACCAATTTCATCGCTCTACGACATATAGTTTCGGAGATATGGGCAGATTTGTCCGAAAATAGCTAAAAATGCGTTATATGAGTTTTTGGCAATTCCTAATAGAATTAACCGATTTAGAAAGTTTGAAACCATGTCATCTACTGTATTTTTTCGAGATCTTTCCAAAAATACCGATTTCACTGTTCTACGACATATAGTTTCGGGCAGATTTGTCCGAAAATAGCTAAAAATGCGTTATATGAGTTTTTGGCAATTCCTAATAGAATTAACCGATTTAGAAAGTTTGAAACCATGTCATCTACTGTATTTTTTCGAGATCTTTCCAAAAATACCGATTTCACCGTTCTACGACATATAGTTTCGGAGATATGGGCAGATTTGTCCGAAAATAGCTCGAAAATATCTGAAAATGCGTTATATGAGTTTTTGGCAATTCCTAATAGAATTAACCGATTTAGAAAGTTTGAAACCATGTCATCTACCGTATTTTTTCGAGATCTTTCCAAAAATACCGATTTCACCGTTCTACGACATATAGTTTCGGAGATATGGGCAGATTTGTCCGAAAATAGCTCGAAAATAGCTGAAAATGCGTTATATGAGTTTTTGGCAATTCCTAATAGAATTAACCGATTTAGAAAGTTTGAAACCATGTCATCTACCGTATTTTTTCGAGATCTTTCCAAAAATACCGATTTCACAGTTCTACGACATATAGTTTCGGAGATATGGCAGATTTGTCCGAAAATAGCTCGAAAATAGCTGAAAATGCGTTATATGAGTTTTTGGCAATTCCTAATAGAATTAACCGATTTAGAAAGTTTTAACAAATGTCATCTACCGTATTTTTTCGAGATCTTTCCAAAAATACCGATTTCACCGTTCTGCGACATACAGTTTCGGAGATATGGGCAGATTTGTCCGAAAATAGCTCGAAAATAGCTGAAAATGCGTTATATGAGTTTTTGGCAATTCCTAATAGAATTAACCGATTTAGAAAGTTTGAAACTGTATTTTTTCGAGATCTTTCCAAAAATACTGATTTCACCGTTCTACGACATATAGTTTCAGAGATATGGGCAGATTTGTCCGAATGTTGCTCGAAAACTACTCGAAAATCCGTTATATCTGTCAATTCCGAATAGAATTAACCGGTTTAGAAAGTCTGAAACCATGTCATCTACTGTATTTTTTCGTGATCTTTCTAAAAATACCAATTTCACCGCTCTACGACATATAGTTTCAGAGATATGGGCAGATTTGTCCGAATGTTGCTCGAAAACTACTCGAAAATCCGTTATATCTGTCAATTCCGAATAGAATTAACCGGTTTAGAAAGTTTGAAACCATGTCATCTATTGTATTTTTTCGAGATCTTTCTAAAAATACCAATTTCACCGCTCTACGACATATAGTTTCAGAGATATGGGCAGATTTGTCCGAATGTTGCTCGAAAACTACTCGAAAATCCGTTATATCTGTCAATTCCGAATAGAATTAACCGGTTTAGAAAGTCTGAAACCATGTCATCTACTGTATTTTTTCGTGATCTTTCTAAAAATACCAATTTCACCGCTCTACGACATATAGTTTCAGAGATATGGGCAGATTTGTCCGAATGTTGCTCGAAAACTACTCGAAAATCCGTTATATCTGTCAATTCCGAATAGAATTAACCGATTTAGAAAGTTTTAACAAATGTCATCTATTGTATTTTTTCGAGATCTTTCTAAAAATACCAATTTCATCGCTCTACGACATATAGTTTCAGAGATATGGGCAGATTTGTCCGAATGTTGCTCGAAAACTACTCGAAAATCCGTTATATCTGTCAATTCCGAATAGAATTAACCGATTTAGAAAGTTTTAACAAATGTCATCTACTGTATTTTTTCGAGATCTTTCTAAAAATACCAATTTCATCGCTCTACGACATATAGTTTCAGAGATATGGGCAGATTTGTCCGAATGTTGCTCGAAAACTACTCGAAAATCCGTTATATCTGTCAATTCCGAATAGAATTAACCGATTTAGAAAGTTTTAACAAATGTCATCTACTGTATTTTTTCGAGATCTTTCTAAAAATACCAATTTCACCGCTCTACGACATATAGTTTCAGAGATATGGGCAGATTTGTCCGAATGTTGCTCGAAAACTACTCGAAAATCCGTTATATCTGTCAATTCCGAATAGAATTAACCGGTTTAGAAAGTCTGAAACCATGTCATCTACTGTATTTTTTCGAGATCTTTCTAAAAATACCAATTTCACCGCTCTACGACATATAGTTTCAGAGATATGGGCAGATTTGTCCGAATGTTGCTCGAAAACTACTCGAAAATCCGTTATATCTGTCAATTCCGAATAGAATTAACCGATTTAGAAAGTTTTAACAAATGTCATCTACTGTATTTTTTCGAGATCTTTCTAAAAATACCAATTTCATCGCTCTACGACATATAGTTTCAGAGATATGGGCAGATTTGTCCGAATGTTGCTCGAAAACTACTCGAAAATCCGTTATATCTGTCAATTCCGAATAGAATTAACCGGTTTAGAAAGTCTGAAACCATGTCATCTACTGTATTTTTTCGAGATCTTTCTAAAAATGCCAATTTCACCGCTCTACGACATATAGTTTCAGAGATATGGGCAGATTTGTCCGAATGTTGCTCGAAAACTACTCGAAAATCCGTTATATCTGTCAATTCCGAATAGAATTAACCGATTTAGAAAGTTTTAACAAATGTCATCTACTGTATTTTTTCGAGATCTTTCTAAAAATACCAATTTCACCGCTCCACGACATATAGTTTCAGAGATATGGGCAGATTTGTCCGAATGTTGCTCGAAAACTACTCGAAAATCCGTTATATCTGTCAATTCCGAATAGAATTAACCGGTTTAGAAAGTCTGAAACCATGTCATCTACTGTATTTTTTCGAGATCTTTCTAAAAATACCAATTTCACCGCTCTACGACATATAGTTTCAGAGATATGGGCAGATTTGTCCGAATGTTGCTCGAAAACTACTCGAAAATCCGTTATATCTGTCAATTCCGAATAGAATTAACCGATTTAGAAAGTTTTAACAAATGTCATCTACTGTATTTTTTCGAGATCTTTCTAAAAATACCAATTTCACCGCTCTACGACATATAGTTTCAGAGATATGGGCAGATTTGTCCGAATGTTGCTCGAAAACTACTCGAAAATCCGTTATATCTGTCAATTCCGAATAGAATTAACCGGTTTAGAAAGTCTGAAACCATGTCATCTACTGTATTTTTTCGAGATCTTTCTAAAAATACCAATTTCACCGCTCTACGACATATAGTTTCAGAGATATGGGCAGATTTGTCCGAATGTTGCTCGAAAACTACTCGAAAATCCGTTATATCTGTCAATTCCGAATAGAATTAACCGATTTAGAAAGTTTTAACAAATGTCATCTATTGTATTTTTTCGAGATCTGTCTAAAAATACCAATTTCATCGCTCTACGACATATAGTTTCAGAGATATGGGCAGATTTGTCCGAATGTTGCTCGAAAACTACTCGAAAATCCGTTATATCTGTCAATTCCGAATAGAATTAACCGATTTAGAAAGTTTTAACAAATGTCATCTACTGTATTTTTTCGAGATCTTTCTAAAAATACCAATTTCATCGCTCTACGACATATAGTTTCAGAGATATGGGCAGATTTGTCCGAATGTTGCTCGAAAACTACTCGAAAATCCGTTATATCTGTCAATTCCGAATAGAATTAACCGGTTTAGAAAGTCTGAAACCATGTCATCTACTGTATTTTTTCGAGATCTTTCTAAAAATACCAATTTCACCGCTCTACGACATATAGTTTCAGAGATATGGGCAGATTTGTCCGAATGTTGCTCGAAAACTACTCGAAAATCCGTTATATCTGTCAATTCCGAATAGAATTAACCGGTTTAGAAAGTCTGAAACCATGTCATCTACTGTATTTTTTCGAGATCTTTCTAAAAATACCAATTTCACCGCTCTACGACATATAGTTTCAGAGATATGGGCAGATTTGTCCGAATGTTGCTCGAAAACTACTCGAAAATCCGTTATATCTGTCAATTCCGAATAGAATTAACCGGTTTAGAAAGTCTGAAACCATGTCATCTACTGTATTTTTTCGAGATCTTTCTAAAAATACCAATTTCACCGCTCTACGACATATAGTTTCAGAGATATGGGCAGATTTGTCCGAATGTTGCTCGAAAACTACTCGAAAATCCGTTATATCTGTCAATTCCGAATAGAATTAACCGGTTTAGAAAGTCTGAAACCATGTCATCTACTGTATTTTTTCGAGATCTTTCTAAAAATACCAATGCCACCGCTCTACGACATATAGTTTCAGAGATATGGGCAGATTTGTCCGAATGTTGCTCGAAAACTACTCGAAAATCCGTTATATCTGTCAATTCCGAATAGAATTAACCGGTTTAGAAAGTCTGAAACCATGTCATCTACTGTATTTTTTCGAGATCTTTCTAAAAATACCAATTTCACCGCTCTACGACATATAGTTTCAGAGATATGGGCAGATTTGTCCGAATGTTGCTCGAAAACTACTCGAAAATCCGTTATATCTGTCAATTCCGAATAGAATTAACCGGTTTAGAAAGTCTGAAACCATGTCATCTACTGTATTTTTTCGAGATCTTTCTAAAAATACCAATTTCACCGCTCTACGACATATAGTTTCAGAGATATGGGCAGATTTGTCCGAATGTTGCTCGAAAACTACTCGAAAATCCGTTATATCTGTCAATTCCGAATAGAATTAACCGGTTTAGAAAGTCTGAAACCATGTCATCTACTGTATTTTTTCGAGATCTTTCTAAAAATACCAATTTCACCGCTCTACGACATATAGTTTCAGAGATATGGGCAGATTTGTCCGAATGTTGCTCGAAAACTACTCGAATATCCGTTATATCTGTCAATTCCGAATAGAATTAACCGATTTAGAAAGTTTTAACAAATGTCATCTACTGTATTTTTTCGAGATCTTTCTAAAAATACCAATTTCACCGCTCTACGACATATAGTTTCAGAGATATGGGCAGATTTGTCCGAATGTTGCTCGAAAACTACTCGAAAATCCGTTATATCTGTCAATTCCGAATAGAATTAACCGGTTTAGAAAGTCTGAAACCATGTCATCTACTGTATTTTTTCGAGATCTTTCTAAAAATACCAATTTCACCGCTCTACGACATATAGTTTCAGAGATATGGGCAGATTTGTCCGAATGTTGCTCGAAAACTACTCGAAAATCCGTTATATCTGTCAATTCCGAATAGAATTAACCGATTTAGAAAGTTTTAACAAATGTCATCTACTGTATTTTTTCGAGATCTTTCTAAAAATACCAATTTCATCGCTCTACGACATATAGTTTCAGAGATATGGGCAGATTTGTCCGAATGTTGCTCGAAAACTACTCGAAAATCCGTTATATCTGTCAATTCCGAATAGAATTAACCGATTTAGAAAGTTTTAACAAATGTCATCTACTGTATTTTTTCGAGATCTTTCTAAAAATACCTATTTCATCGCTCTACGACATATAGTTTCAGAGATATGGGCAGATTTGTCCGAATGTTGCTCGAAAACTACTCGAAAATCCGTTATATCTGTCAATTCCGAATAGAATTAACCGGTTTAGAAAGTCTGAAACCATGTCATCTACTGTATTTTTTCGAGATCTTTCTAAAAATACCAATTTCACCGCTCTACGACATATAGTTTCAGAGATATGGGCAGATTTGTCCGAATGTTGCTCGAAAACTACTCGAAAATCCGTTATATCTGTCAATTCCGAATAGAATTAACCGATTTAGAAAGTTTTAACAAATGTCATCTACTGTATTTTTTCGAGATCTTTCTAAAAATACCAATTTCATCGCTCTACGACATATAGTTTCAGAGATATGGGCAGATTTGTCCGAATGTTGCTCGAAAACTACTCGAAAATCCGTTATATCTGTCAATTCCGAATAGAATTAACCGATTTAGAAAGTTTTAACAAATGTCATCTACTGTATTTTTTCGAGATCTTTCTAAAAATACCAATTTCATCGCTCTACGACATATAGTTTCAGAGATATGGGCAGATTTGTCCGAATGTTGCTCGAAAACTACTCGAAAATCCGTTATATCTGTCAATTCCGAATAGAATTAACCGATTTAGAAAGTTTTAACAAATGTCATCTACTGTATTTTTTCGAGATCTTTCTAAAAATACCAATTTCACCGCTCTACGACATATAGTTTCAGAGATATGGGCAGATTTGTCCGAATGTTGCTCGAAAACTACTCGAAAATCCGTTATATCTGTCAATTCCGAATAGAATTAACCGGTTTAGAAAGTCTGAAACCATGTCATCTACTGTATTTTTTCGAGATCTTTCTAAAAATACCAATTTCACCGCTCTACGACATATAGTTTCAGAGATATGGGCAGATTTGTCCGAATGTTGCTCGAAAACTACTCGAAAATCCGTTATATCTGTCAATTCCGAATAGAATTAACCGGTTTAGAAAGTCTGAAACCATGTCATCTACTGTATTTTTTCGAGATCTTTCTAAAAATACCAATTTCACCGCTCTACGACATATAGTTTCAGAGATATGGGCAGATTTGTCCGAATGTTGCTCGAAAACTACTCGAAAATCCGTTATATCTGTCAATTCCGAATAGAATTAATTGATTTAGAAAGTTTTAACAAATGTCATCTACTGTATTTTTTCGAGATCTTTCTAAAAATACCAATTTCACCGCTCTACGACATATAGTTTCAGAGATATGGGCAGATTTGTCCGAATGTTGCTCGAAAACTACTCGAAAATCCGTTATATCTGTCAATTCCGAATAGAATTAACCGGTTTAGAAAGTCTGAAACCATGTCATCTACTGTATTTTTTCGAGATCTTTCTAAAAATACCAATTTCACCGCTCTACGACATATAGTTTCAGAGATATGGGCAGATTTGTCCGAATGTTGCTCGAAAACTACTCGAAAATCCGTTATATCTGTCAATTCCGAATAGAATTAACCGATTTAGAAAGTTTTAACAAATGTCATCTACTGTATTTTTTCGAGATCTTTCTAAAAATACCAATTTCACCGCTCTACGACATATAGTTTCAGAGATATGGGCAGATTTGTCCGAATGTTGCTCGAAAACTACTCGAAAATCCGTTATATCTGTCAATTCCGAATAGAATTAACCGGTTTAGAAAGTCTGAAACCATGTCATCTACTGTATTTTTTCGAGATCTTTCTAAAAATACCAATTTCACCGCTCTACGACATATAGTTTCAGAGATATGGGCAGATTTGTCCGAATGTTGCTCGAAAACTACTCGAAAATCCGTTATATCTGTCAATTCCGAATAGAATTAACCGATTTAGAAAGTTTTAACAAATGTCATCTATTGTATTTTTTCGAGATCTTTCTAAAAATACCAATTTCATCGCTCTACGACATATAGTTTCAGAGATATGGGCAGATTTGTCCGAATGTTGCTCGAAAACTACTCGAAAATCCGTTATATCTGTCAATTCCGAATAGAATTAACCGATTTAGAAAGTTTTAACAAATGTCATCTACTGTATTTTTTCGAGATCTTTCTAAAAATACCAATTTCATCGCTCTACGACATATAGTTTCAGAGATATGGGCAGATTTGTCCGAATGTTGCTCGAAAACTACTCGAAAATCCGTTATATCTGTCAATTCCGAATAGAATTAACCGATTTAGAAAGTTTTAACAAATGTCATCTACTGTATTTTTTCGAGATCTTTCTAAAAATACCAATTTCACCGCTCTACGACATATAGTTTCAGAGATATGGGCAGATTTGTCCGAATGTTGCTCGAAAACTACTCGAAAATCCGTTATATCTGTCAATTCCGAATAGAATTAACCGGTTTAGAAAGTCTGAAACCATGTCATCTACTGTATTTTTTCGAGATCTTTCTAAAAATACCAATTTCACCGCTCTACGACATATAGTTTCAGAGATATGGGCAGATTTGTCCGAATGTTGCTCGAAAACTACTCGAAAATCCGTTATATCTGTCAATTCCGAATAGAATTAACCGATTTAGAAAGTTTTAACAAATGTCATCTACTGTATTTTTTCGAGATCTTTCTAAAAATACCAATTTCATCGCTCTACGACATATAGTTTCAGAGATATGGGCAGATTTGTCCGAATGTTGCTCGAAAACTACTCGAAAATCCGTTATATCTGTCAATTCCGAATAGAATTAACCGGTTTAGAAAGTCTGAAACCATGTCATCTACTGTATTTTTTCGAGATCTTTCTAAAAATACCAATTTCACCGCTCTACGACATATAGTTTCAGAGATATGGGCAGATTTGTCCGAATGTTGCTCGAAAACTACTCGAAAATCCGTTATATCTGTCAATTCCGAATAGAATTAACCCATTTGGAAAGTTTTAACAAATGTCATCTACTGTATTTTTTCGAGATCTTTCTAAAAATACCAATTTCACCGCTCTACGACATATAGTTTCAGAGAGATGGGCAGATTTGTCCGAATGTTGCTCGAAAACTACTCGAAAATCCGTTATATCTGTCAATTCCGAATAGAATTAACCGGTTTAGAAAGTCTGAAACCATGTCATCTACTGTATTTTTTCGAGATCTTTCTAAAAATACCAATGCCACCGCTCTACGACATATAGTTTCAGAGATATGGGCAGATTTGTCCGAATGTTGCTCGAAAACTACTCGAAAATCCGTTATATCTGTCAATTCCGAATAGAATTAACCGGTTTAGAAAGTCTGAAACCATGTCATCTACTGTATTTTTTCGAGATCTTTCTAAAAATACCAATTTCACCGCTCTACGACATATAGTTTCAGAGATATGGGCAGATTTGTCCGAATGTTGCTCGAAAACTACTCGAAAATCCGTTATATCTGTCAATTCCGAATAGAATTAACCGGTTTAGAAAGTCTGAAACCATGTCATCTACTGTATTTTTTCGAGATCTTTCTAAAAATACCAATTTCACCGCTCTACGACATATAGTTTCAGAGATATGGGCAGATTTGTCCGAATGTTGCTCGAAAACTACTCGAAAATCCGTTATATCTGTCAATTCCGAATAGAATTAACCGGTTTAGAAAGTCTGAAACCATGTCATCTACTGTATTTTTTCGAGATCTTTCTAAAAATACCAATTTCACCGCTCTACGACATATAGTTTCAGAGATATGGGCAGATTTGTCCGAATGTTGCTCGAAAACTACTCGAAAATCCGTTATATCTGTCAATTCCGAATAGAATTAACCGATTTAGAAAGTTTTAACAAATGTCATCTACTGTATTTTTTCGAGATCTTTCTAAAAATACCAATTTCACCGCTCTACGACATATAGTTTCAGAGATATGGGCAGATTTGTCCGAATGTTGCTCGAAAACTACTCGAAAATCCGTTATATCTGTCAATTCCGAATAGAATTAACCGGTTTAGAAAGTCTGAAACCATGTCATCTACTGTATTTTTTCGAGATCTTTCTAAAAATACCAATTTCACCGCTCTACGACATATAGTTTCAGAGATATGGGCAGATTTGTCCGAATGTTGCTCGAAAACTACTCGAAAATCCGTTATATCTGTCAATTCCGAATAGAATTAACCGATTTAGAAAGTTTTAACAAATGTCATCTATTGTATTTTTTCGAGATCTTTCTAAAAATACCAATTTCATCGCTCTACGACATATAGTTTCAGAGATATGGGCAGATTTGTCCGAATGTTGCTCGAAAACTACTCGAAAATCCGTTATATCTGTCAATTCCGAATAGAATTAACCGATTTAGAAAGTTTTAACAAATGTCATCTACTGTATTTTTTCGAGATCTTTCTAAAAATACCAATTTCATCGCTCTACGACATATAGTTTCAGAGATATGGGCAGATTTGTCCGAATGTTGCTCGAAAACTACTCGAAAATCCGTTATATCTGTCAATTCCGAATAGAATTAACCGATTTAGAAAGTTTTAACAAATGTCATCTACTGTATTTTTTCGAGATCTTTCTAAAAATACCAATTTCACCGCTCTACGACATATAGTTTCAGAGATATGGGCAGATTTGTCCGAATGTTGCTCGAAAACTACTCGAAAATCCGTTATATCTGTCAATTCCGAATAGAATTAACCGATTTAGAAAGTTTTAACAAATGTCATCTACTGTATTTTTTCGAGATCTTTCTAAAAATACCAATTTCATCGCTCTACGACATATAGTTTCAGAGATATGGGCAGATTTGTCCGAATGTTGCTCGAAAACTACTCGAAAATCCGTTATATCTGTCAATTCCGAATAGAATTAACCGGTTTAGAAAGTCTGAAACCATGTCATCTACTGTATTTTTTCGAGATCTTTCTAAAAATACCAATTTCACCGCTCTACGACATATAGTTTCAGAGATATGGGCAGATTTGTCCGAATGTTGCTCGAAAACTACTCGAAAATCCGTTATATCTGTCAATTCCGAATAGAATTAACCGATTTAGAAAGTTTTAACAAATGTCATCTACTGTATTTTTTCGAGATCTTTCTAAAAATACCAATTTCATCGCTCTACGACATATAGTTTCAGAGATATGGGCAGATTTGTCCGAATGTTGCTCGAAAACTACTCGAAAATCCGTTATATCTGTCAATTCCGAATAGAATTAACCGATTTAGAAAGTTTTAACAAATGTCATCTACTGTATTTTTTCGAGATCTTTCTAAAAATACCAATTTCATCGCTCTACGACATATAGTTTCAGAGATATGGGCAGATTTGTCCGAATGTTGCTCGAAAACTACTCGAAAATCCGTTATATCTGTCAATTCCGAATAGAATTAACCGGTTTAGAAAGTCTGAAACCATGTCATCTACTGTATTTTTTCGAGATCTTTCTAAAAATACCAATTTCACCGCTCTACGACATATAGTTTCAGAGATATGGGCAGATTTGTCTGAATGTTGCTCGAAAACTACTCGAAAATCCGTTATATCTGTCAATTCCGAATAGAATTAACCGATTTAGAAAGTTTTAACAAATGTCATCTATTGTATTTTTTCGAGATCTTTCTAAAAATACCAATTTCATCGCTCTACGACATATAGTTTCAGAGATATGGGCAGATTTGTCCGAATGTTGCTCGAAAACTACTCGAAAATCCGTTATATCTGTCAATTCCGAATAGAATTAACCGGTTTAGAAAGTCTGAAACCATGTCATCTACTGTATTTTTTCGAGATCTTTCTAAAAATACCAATTTCATCGCTCTACGACATATAGTTTCAGAGATATGGGCAGATTTGTCCGAATGTTGCTCGAAAACTACTCGAAAATCCGTTATATCTGTCAATTCCGAATAGAATTAACCGATTTAGAAAGTTTTAACAAATGTCATCTACTGTATTTTTTCGAGATCTTTCTAAAAATACCAATTTCACCGCTCTACGACATATAGTTTCAGAGATATGGGCAGATTTGTCCGAATGTTGCTCGAAAACTACTCGAAAATCCGTTATATCTGTCAATTCCGAATAGAATTAACCGGTTTAGAAAGTCTGAAACCATGTCATCTACTGTATTTTTTCGAGATCTTTCTAAAAATACCAATTTCACCGCTCTACGACATATAGTTTCAGAGATATGGGCAGATTTGTCCGAATGTTGCTCGAAAACTACTCGAAAATCCGTTATATCTGTCAATTCCGAATAGAATTAACCGATTTAGAAAGTTTTAACAAATGTCATCTACTGTATTTTTTCGAGATCTTTCTAAAAATACCAATTTCATCGCTCTACGACATATAGTTTCAGAGATATGGGCAGATTTGTCCGAATGTTGCTCGAAAACTACTCGAAAATCCGTTATATCTGTCAATTCCGAATAGAATTAACCGGTTTAGAAAGTCTGAAACCATGTCATCTACTGTATTTTTTCGAGATCTTTCTAAAAATACCAATTTCACCGCTCTACGACATATAGTTTCAGAGATATGGGCAGATTTGTCCGAATGTTGCTCGAAAACTACTCGAAAATCCGTTATATCTGTCAATTCCGAATAGAATTAACCGATTTAGAAAGTTTTAACAAATGTCATCTACTGTATTTTTTCGAGATCTTTCTAAAAATACCAATTTCACCGCTCTACGACATATAGTTTCAGAGATATGGGCAGATTTGTCCGAATGTTGCTCGAAAACTACTCGAAAATCCGTTATATCTGTCAATTCCGAATAGAATTAACCGGTTTAGAAAGTCTGAAACCATGTCATCTACTGTATTTTTTCGAGATCTTTCTAAAAATACCAATTTCACCGCTCTACGACATATAGTTTCAGAGATATGGGCAGATTTGTCCGAATGTTGCTCGAAAACTACTCGAAAATCCGTTATATCTGTCAATTCCGAATAGAATTAACCGATTTAGAAAGTTTTAACAAATGTCATCTACTGTATTTTTTCGAGATCTTTCTAAAAATACCAATTTCACCGCTCTACGACATATAGTTTCAGAGATATGGGCAGATTTGTCCGAATGTTGCTCGAAAACTACTCGAAAATCCGTTATATCTGTCAATTCCGAATAGAATTAACCGGTTTAGAAAGTCTGAAACCATGTCATCTACTGTATTTTTTCGAGATCTTTCTAAAAATACCAATTTCACCGCTCTACGACATATAGTTTCAGAGATATGGGCAGATTTGTCCGAATGTTGCTCGAAAACTACTCGAAAATCCGTTATATCTGTCAATTCCGAATAGAATTAACCGATTTAGAAAGTTTTAACAAATGTCATCTATTGTATTTTTTCGAGATCTTTCTAAAAATACCAATTTCATCGCTCTACGACATATAGTTTCAGAGATATGGGCAGATTTGTCCGAATGTTGCTCGAAAACTACTCGAAAATCCGTTATATCTGTCAATTCCGAATAGAATTAACCGATTTAGAAAGTTTTAACAAATGTCATCTACTGTATTTTTTCGAGATCTTTCTAAAAATACCAATTTCACCGCTCTACGACATATAGTTTCAGAGATATGGGCAGATTTGTCCGAATGTTGCTCGAAAACTACTCGAAAATCCGTTATATCTGTCAATTCCGAATAGAATTAACCGGTTTAGAAAGTCTGAAACCATGTCATCTACTGTATTTTTTCGAGATCTTTCTAAAAATACCAATTTCACCGCTCTACGACATATAGTTTCAGAGATATGGGCAGATTTGTCCGAATGTTGCTCGAAAACTACTCGAAAATCCGTTATATCTGTCAATTCCGAATAGAATTAACCGATTTAGAAAGTTTTAACAAATGTCATCTACTGTATTTTTTCGAGATCTTTCTAAAAATACCAATTTCATCGCTCTACGACATATAGTTTCAGAGATATGGGCAGATTTGTCCGAATGTTGCTCGAAAACTACTCGAAAATCCGTTATATCTGTCAATTCCGAATAGAATTAACCGGTTTAGAAAGTCTGAAACCATGTCATCTACTGTATTTTTTCGAGATCTTTCTAAAAATACCAATTTCACCGCTCTACGACATATAGTTTCAGAGATATGGGCAGATTTGTCCGAATGTTGCTCGAAAACTACTCGAAAATCCGTTATATCTGTCAATTCCGAATAGAATTAACCGATTTGGAAAGTTTTAACAAATGTCATCTACTGTATTTTTTCGAGATCTTTCTAAAAATACCAATTTCACCGCTCTACGACATATAGTTTCAGAGAGATGGGCAGATTTGTCCGAATGTTGCTCGAAAACTACTCGAAAATCCGTTATATCTGTCAATTCCGAATAGAATTAACCGGTTTAGAAAGTCTGAAACCATGTCATCTACTGTATTTTTTCGAGATCTTTCTAAAAATACCAATGCCACCGCTCTACGACATATAGTTTCAGAGATATGGGCAGATTTGTCCGAATGTTGCTCGAAAACTACTCGAAAATCCGTTATATCTGTCAATTCCGAATAGAATTAACCGGTTTAGAAAGTCTGAAACCATGTCATCTACTGTATTTTTTCGAGATCTTTCTAAAAATACCAATTTCACCGCTCTACGACATATAGTTTCAGAGATATGGGCAGATTTGTCCGAATGTTGCTCGAAAACTACTCGAAAATCCGTTATATCTGTCAATTCCGAATAGAATTAACCGGTTTAGAAAGTCTGAAACCATGTCATCTACTGTATTTTTTCGAGATCTTTCTAAAAATACCAATTTCACCGCTCTACGACATATAGTTTCAGAGATATGGGCAGATTTGTCCGAATGTTGCTCGAAAACTACTCGAAAATCCGTTATATCTGTCAATTCCGAATAGAATTAACCGGTTTAGAAAGTCTGAAACCATGTCATCTACTGTATTTTTTCGAGATCTTTCTAAAAATACCAATTTCACCGCTCTACGACATATAGTTTCAGAGATATGGGCAGATTTGTCCGAATGTTGCTCGAAAACTACTCGAAAATCCGTTATATCTGTCAATTCCGAATAGAATTAACCGATTTAGAAAGTTTTAACAAATGTCATCTACTGTATTTTTTCGAGATCTTTCTAAAAATACCAATTTCACCGCTCTACGACATATAGTTTCAGAGATATGGGCAGATTTGTCCGAATGTTGCTCGAAAACTACTCGAAAATCCGTTATATCTGTCAATTCCGAATAGAATTAACCGGTTTAGAAAGTCTGAAACCATGTCATCTACTGTATTTTTTCGAGATCTTTCTAAAAATACCAATTTCACCGCTCTACGACATATAGTTTCAGAGATATGGGCAGATTTGTCCGAATGTTGCTCGAAAACTACTCGAAAATCCGTTATATCTGTCAATTCCGAATAGAATTAACCGATTTAGAAAGTTTTAACAAATGTCATCTATTGTATTTTTTCGAGATCTTTCTAAAAATACCAATTTCATCGCTCTACGACATATAGTTTCAGAGATATGGGCAGATTTGTCCGAATGTTGCTCGAAAACTACTCGAAAATCCGTTATATCTGTCAATTCCGAATAGAATTAACCGATTTAGAAAGTTTTAACAAATGTCATCTACTGTATTTTTTCGAGATCTTTCTAAAAATACCAATTTCATCGCTCTACGACATATAGTTTCAGAGATATGGGCAGATTTGTCCGAATGTTGCTCGAAAACTACTCGAAAATCCGTTATATCTGTCAATTCCGAATAGAATTAACCGATTTAGAAAGTTTTAACAAATGTCATCTACTGTATTTTTTCGAGATCTTTCTAAAAATACCAATTTCACCGCTCTACGACATATAGTTTCAGAGATATGGGCAGATTTGTCCGAATGTTGCTCGAAAACTACTCGAAAATCCGTTATATCTGTCAATTCCGAATAGAATTAACCGGTTTAGAAAGTCTGAAACCATGTCATCTACTGTATTTTTTCGAGATCTTTCTAAAAATACCAATTTCACCGCTCTACGACATATAGTTTCAGAGATATGGGCAGATTTGTCCGAATGTTGCTCGAAAACTACTCGAAAATCCGTTATATCTGTCAATTCCGAATAGAATTAACCGATTTAGAAAGTTTTAACAAATGTCATCTACTGTATTTTTTCGAGATCTTTCTAAAAATACCAATTTCATCGCTCTACGACATATAGTTTCAGAGATATGGGCAGATTTGTCCGAATGTTGCTCGAAAACTACTCGAAAATCCGTTATATCTGTCAATTCCGAATAGAATTAACCGGTTTAGAAAGTCTGAAACCATGTCATCTACTGTATTTTTTCGAGATCTTTCTAAAAATACCAATTTCACCGCTCTACGACATATAGTTTCAGAGATATGGGCAGATTTGTCCGAATGTTGCTCGAAAACTACTCGAAAATCCGTTATATCTGTCAATTCCGAATAGAATTAACCGATTTGGAAAGTTTTAACAAATGTCATCTACTGTATTTTTTCGAGATCTTTCTAAAAATACCAATTTCACCGCTCTACGACATATAGTTTCAGAGAGATGGGCAGATTTGTCCGAATGTTGCTCGAAAACTACTCGAAAATCCGTTATATCTGTCAATTCCGAATAGAATTAACCGGTTTAGAAAGTCTGAAACCATGTCATCTACTGTATTTTTTCGAGATCTTTCTAAAAATACCAATGCCACCGCTCTACGACATATAGTTTCAGAGATATGGGCAGATTTGTCCGAATGTTGCTCGAAAACTACTCGAAAATCCGTTATATCTGTCAATTCCGAATAGAATTAACCGGTTTAGAAAGTCTGAAACCATGTCATCTACTGTATTTTTTCGAGATCTTTCTAAAAATACCAATTTCACCGCTCTACGACATATAGTTTTAGAGATATGGGCAGATTTGTCCGAATGTTGCTCGAAAACTACTCGAAAATCCGTTATATCTGTCAATTCCGAATAGAATTAACCGGTTTAGAAAGTCTGAAACCATGTCATCTACTGTATTTTTTCGAGATCTTTCTAAAAATACCAATTTCACCGCTCTACGACATATAGTTTCAGAGATATGGGCAGATTTGTCCGAATGTTGCTCGAAAACTACTCGAAAATCCGTTATATCTGTCAATTCCGAATAGAATTAACCGGTTTAGAAAGTCTGAAACCATGTCATCTACTGTATTTTTTCGAGATCTTTCTAAAAATACCAATTTCACCGCTCTACGACATATAGTTTCAGAGATATGGGCAGATTTGTCCGAATGTTGCTCGAAAACTACTCGAAAATCCGTTATATCTGTCAATTCCGAATAGAACTAACCGATTTAGAAAGTTTTAACAAATGTCATCTACTGTATTTTTTCGAGATCTTTCTAAAAATACCAATTTCACCGCTCTACGACATATAGTTTCAGAGATATGGGCAGATTTGTCCGAATGTTGCTCGAAAACTACTCGAAAATCCGTTATATCTGTCAATTCCGAATAGAATTAACCGGTTTAGAAAGTCTGAAACCATGTCATCTACTGTATTTTTTCGAGATCTTTCTAAAAATACCAATTTCACCGCTCTACGACATATAGTTTCAGAGATATGGGCAGATTTGTCCGAATGTTGCTCGAAAACTACTCGAAAATCCGTTATATCTGTCAATTCCGAATAGAATTAACCGATTTAGAAAGTTTTAACAAATGTCATCTACTGTATTTTTTCGAGATCTTTCTAAAAATACCAATTTCATCGCTCTACGACATATAGTTTCAGAGATATGGGCAGATTTGTCCGAATGTTGCTCGAAAACTACTCGAAAATCCGTTATATCTGTCAATTCCGAATAGAATTAACCGATTTAGAAAGTTTTAACAAATGTCATCTACTGTATTTTTTCGAGATCTTTCTAAAAATACCAATTTCACCGCTCTACGACATATAGTTTCAGAAATATGGGCAGATTTGTCCGAATGTTGCTCGAAAACTACTCGAAAATCCGTTATATCTGTCAATTCGAATAGAATTAACCGGTTTAGAAAGTCTGAAACCATGTCATCTACTGTATTTTTTCGAGATCTTTCTAAAAATACCAATTTCACCGCTCTACGACATATAGTTTCAGAGATATGGGCAGATTTGTCCGAATGTTGCTCGAAAACTACTCGAAAATCCGTTATATCTGTCAATTCCGAATAGAATTAACCGATTTAGAAAGTTTTAACAAATGTCATCTACTGTATTTTTTCGAGATCTTTCTAAAAATACCAATTTCATCGCTCTACGACATATAGTTTCAGAGATATGGGCAGATTTGTCCGAATGTTGCTCGAAAACTACTCGAAAATCCGTTATATCTGTCAATTCCGAATAGAATTAACCGGTTTAGAAAGTCTGAAACCATGTCATCTACTGTATTTTTTCGAGATCTTTCTAAAAATACCAATTTCACCGCTCTACGACATATAGTTTCAGAGATATGGGCAGATTTGTCCGAATGTTGCTCGAAAACTACTCGAAAATCCGTTATATCTGTCAATTCCGAATAGAATTAACCGATTTAGAAAGTTTTAACAAATGTCATCTACTGTATTTTTTCGAGATCTTTCTAAAAATACCAATTTCACCGCTCTACGACATATAGTTTCAGAGATATGGGCAGATTTGTCCGAATGTTGCTCGAAAACTACTCGAAAATCCGTTATATCTGTCAATTCCGAATAGAATTAACCGATTTAGAAAGTTTTAACAAATGTCATCTATTGTATTATTTCGAGATCTTTCTAAAAATACCAATTTCATCGCTCTACGACATATAGTTTCAGAGATATGGGCAGATTTGTCCGAATGTTGCTCGAAAACTACTCGAAAATCCGTTATATCTGTCAATTCCGAATAGAATTAACCGATTTAGAAAGTTTTAACAAATGTCATCTACTGTATTTTTTCGAGATCTTTCTAAAAATACCAATTTCACCGCTCTACGACATATAGTTTCAGAGATATGGGCAGATTTGTCCGAATGTTGCTCGAAAACTACTCGAAAATCCGTTATATCTGTCAATTCCGAATAGAATTAACCGGTTTAGAAAGTCTGAAACCATGTCATCTACTGTATTTTTTCGAGATCTTTCTAAAAATACCAATTTCACCGCTCTACGACATATAGTTTCAGAGATATGGGCAGATTTGTCCGAATGTTGCTCGAAAACTACTCGAAAATCCGTTATATCTGTCAATTCCGAATAGAATTAACCGATTTAGAAAGTTTTAACAAATGTCATCTATTGTATTATTTCGAGATCTTTCTAAAAATACCAATTTCATCGCTCTACGACATATAGTTTCAGAGATATGGGCAGATTTGTCCGAATGTTGCTCGAAAACTACTCGAAAATCCGTTATATCTGTCAATTCCGAATAGAATTAACCGATTTAGAAAGTTTTAACAAATGTCATCTACTGTATTTTTTCGAGATCTTTCTAAAAATACCAATTTCATCGCTCTACGACATATAGTTTCAGAGATATGGGCAGATTTGTCCGAATGTTGCTCGAAAACTACTCGAAAATCCGTTATATCTGTCAATTCCGAATAGAATTAACCGATTTAGAAAGTTTTAACAAATGTCATCTACTGTATTTTTTCGAGATCTTTCTAAAAATACCAATTTCACCGCTCTACGACATATAGTTTCAGAGATATGGGCAGATTTGTCCGAATGTTGCTCGAAAACTACTCGAAAATCCGTTATATCTGTCAATTCCGAATAGAATTAACCGGTTTAGAAAGTCTGAAACCATGTCATCTACTGTATTTTTTCGAGATCTTTCTAAAAATACCAATGCCACCGCTCTACGACATATAGTTTCAGAGATATGGGCAGATTTGTCCGAATGTTGCTCGAAAACTACTCGAAAATCCGTTATATCTGTCAATTCCGAATAGAATTAACCGGTTTAGAAAGTCTGAAACCATGTCATCTACTGTATTTTTTCGAGATCTTTCTAAAAATACCAATGCCACCGCTCTACGACATATAGTTTCAGAGATATGGGCAGATTTGTCCGAATGTTGCTCGAAAACTACTCGAAAATCCGTTATATCTGTCAATTCCGAATAGAATTAACCGGTTTAGAAAGTCTGAAACCATGTCATCTACTGTATTTTTTCGAGATCTTTCTAAAAATACCAATTTCACCGCTCTACGACATATAGTTTTAGAGATATGGGCAGATTTGTCCGAATGTTGCTCGAAAACTACTCGAAAATCCGTTATATCTGTCAATTCCGAATAGAATTAACCGGTTTAGAAAGTCTGAAACCATGTCATCTACTGTATTTTTTCGAGATCTTTCTAAAAATACCAATTTCACCGCTCTACGACATATAGTTTCAGAGATATGGGCAGATTTGTCCGAATGTTGCTCGAAAACTACTCGAAAATCCGTTATATCTGTCAATTCCGAATAGAATTAACCGGTTTAGAAAGTCTGAAACCATGTCATCTACTGTATTTTTTCGAGATCTTTCTAAAAATACCAATTTCACCGCTCTACGACATATAGTTTCAGAGATATGGGCAGATTTGTCCGAATGTTGCTCGAAAACTACTCGAAAATCCGTTATATCTGTCAATTCCGAATAGAACTAACCGATTTAGAAAGTTTTAACAAATGTCATCTACTGTATTTTTTCGAGATCTTTCTAAAAATACCAATTTCACCGCTCTACGACATATAGTTTCAGAGATATGGGCAGATTTGTCCGAATGTTGCTCGAAAACTACTCGAAAATCCGTTATATCTGTCAATTCCGAATAGAATTAACCGGTTTAGAAAGTCTGAAACCATGTCATCTACTGTATTTTTTCGAGATCTTTCTAAAAATACCAATTTCACCGCTCTACGACATATAGTTTCAGAGATATGGGCAGATTTGTCCGAATGTTGCTCGAAAACTACTCGAAAATCCGTTATATCTGTCAATTCCGAATAGAATTAACCGATTTAGAAAGTTTTAACAAATGTCATCTACTGTATTTTTTCGAGATCTTTCTAAAAATACCAATTTCATCGCTCTACGACATATAGTTTCAGAGATATGGGCAGATTTGTCCGAATGTTGCTCGAAAACTACTCGAAAATCCGTTATATCTGTCAATTCCGAATAGAATTAACCGATTTAGAAAGTTTTAACAAATGTCATCTACTGTATTTTTTCGAGATCTTTCTAAAAATACCAATTTCACCGCTCTACGACATATAGTTTCAGAAATATGGGCAGATTTGTCCGAATGTTGCTCGAAAACTACTCGAAAATCCGTTATATCTGTCAATTCGAATAGAATTAACCGGTTTAGAAAGTCTGAAACCATGTCATCTACTGTATTTTTTCGAGATCTTTCTAAAAATACCAATTTCACCGCTCTACGACATATAGTTTCAGAGATATGGGCAGATTTGTCCGAATGTTGCTCGAAAACTACTCGAAAATCCGTTATATCTGTCAATTCCGAATAGAATTAACCGATTTAGAAAGTTTTAACAAATGTCATCTACTGTATTTTTTCGAGATCTTTCTAAAAATACCAATTTCATCGCTCTACGACATATAGTTTCAGAGATATGGGCAGATTTGTCCGAATGTTGCTCGAAAACTACTCGAAAATCCGTTATATCTGTCAATTCCGAATAGAATTAACCGGTTTAGAAAGTCTGAAACCATGTCATCTACTGTATTTTTTCGAGATCTTTCTAAAAATACCAATTTCACCGCTCTACGACATATAGTTTCAGAGATATGGGCAGATTTGTCCGAATGTTGCTCGAAAACTACTCGAAAATCCGTTATATCTGTCAATTCCGAATAGAATTAACCGATTTAGAAAGTTTTAACAAATGTCATCTACTGTATTTTTTCGAGATCTTTCTAAAAATACCAATTTCACCGCTCTACGACATATAGTTTCAGAGATATGGGCAGATTTGTCCGAATGTTGCTCGAAAACTACTCGAAAATCCGTTATATCTGTCAATTCCGAATAGAATTAACCGATTTAGAAAGTTTTAACAAATGTCATCTATTGTATTATTTCGAGATCTTTCTAAAAATACCAATTTCATCGCTCTACGACATATAGTTTCAGAGATATGGGCAGATTTGTCCGAATGTTGCTCGAAAACTACTCGAAAATCCGTTATATCTGTCAATTCCGAATAGAATTAACCGATTTAGAAAGTTTTAACAAATGTCATCTACTGTATTTTTTCGAGATCTTTCTAAAAATACCAATTTCACCGCTCTACGACATATAGTTTCAGAGATATGGGCAGATTTGTCCGAATGTTGCTCGAAAACTACTCGAAAATCCGTTATATCTGTCAATTCCGAATAGAATTAACCGGTTTAGAAAGTCTGAAACCATGTCATCTACTGTATTTTTTCGAGATCTTTCTAAAAATACCAATTTCACCGCTCTACGACATATAGTTTCAGAGATATGGGCAGATTTGTCCGAATGTTGCTCGAAAACTACTCGAAAATCCGTTATATCTGTCAATTCCGAATAGAATTAACCGATTTAGAAAGTTTTAACAAATGTCATCTATTGTATTATTTCGAGATCTTTCTAAAAATACCAATTTCATCGCTCTACGACATATAGTTTCAGAGATATGGGCAGATTTGTCCGAATGTTGCTCGAAAACTACTCGAAAATCCGTTATATCTGTCAATTCCGAATAGAATTAACCGATTTAGAAAGTTTTAACAAATGTCATCTACTGTATTTTTTCGAGATCTTTCTAAAAATACCAATTTCATCGCTCTACGACATATAGTTTCAGAGATATGGGCAGATTTGTCCGAATGTTGCTCGAAAACTACTCGAAAATCCGTTATATCTGTCAATTCCGAATAGAATTAACCGATTTAGAAAGTTTTAACAAATGTCATCTACTGTATTTTTTCGAGATCTTTCTAAAAATACCAATTTCACCGCTCTACGACATATAGTTTCAGAGATATGGGCAGATTTGTCCGAATGTTGCTCGAAAACTACTCGAAAATCCGTTATATCTGTCAATTCCGAATAGAATTAACCGGTTTAGAAAGTCTGAAACCATGTCATCTACTGTATTTTTTCGAGATCTTTCTAAAAATACCAATTTCACCGCTCTACGACATATAGTTTCAGAGATATGGGCAGATTTGTCCGAATGTTGCTCGAAAACTACTCGAAAATCCGTTATATCTGTCAATTCCGAATAGAATTAACCGATTTAGAAAGTTTTAACAAATGTCATCTACTGTATTTTTTCGAGATCTTTCTAAAAATACCAATTTCATCGCTCTACGACATATAGTTTCAGAGATATGGGCAGATTTGTCCGAATGTTGCTCGAAAACTACTCGAAAATCCGTTATATCTGTCAATTCCGAATAGAATTAACCGATTTAGAAAGTTTTAACAAATGTCATCTACTGTATTTTTTCGAGATCTTTCTAAAAATACCAATTTCATCGCTCTACGACATATAGTTTCAGAGATATGGGCAGATTTGTCCGAATGTTGCTCGAAAACTACTCGAAAATCCGTTATATCTGTCAATTCCGAATAGAATTAACCGATTTAGAAAGTTTTAACAAATGTCATCTACTGTATTTTTTCGAGATCTTTCTAAAAATACCAATTTCATCGCTCTACGACATATAGTTTCAGAGATATGGGCAGATTTGTCCGAATGTTGCTCGAAAACTACTCGAAAATCCGTTATATCTGTCAATTCCGAATAGAATTAACCGATTTAGAAAGTTTTAACAAATGTCATCTACTGTATTTTTTCGAGATCTTTCTAAAAATACCAATTTCATCGCTCTACGACATATAGTTTCAGAGATATGGGCAGATTTGTCCGAATGTTGCTCGAAAACTACTCGAAAATCCGTTATATCTGTCAATTCCGAATAGAATTAACCGATTTAGAAAGTTTTAACAAATGTCATCTACTGTATTTTTTCGAGATCTTTCTAAAAATACCAATTTCATCGCTCTACGACATATAGTTTCAGAGATATGGGCAGATTTGTCCGAATGTTGCTCGAAAACTACTCGAAAATCCGTTATATCTGTCAATTCCGAATAGAATTAACCGGTTTAGAAAGTCTGAAACCATGTCATCTACTGTATTTTTTCGAGATCTTTCTAAAAATACCAATTTCACCGCTCTACGACATATAGTTTCAGAGATATGGGCAGATTTGTCCGAATGTTGCTCGAAAACTACTCGAAAATCCGTTATATCTGTCAATTCCGAATAGAATTAACCGATTTAGAAAGTTTTAACAAATGTCATCTACTGTATTTTTTCGAGATCTTTCTAAAAATACCAATTTCACCGCTCTACGACATATAGTTTCAGAGATATGGGCAGATTTGTCCGAATGTTGCTCGAAAACTACTCGAAAATCCGTTATATCTGTCAATTCCGAATAGAATTAACCGGTTTAGAAAGTCTGAAACCATGTCATCTACTGTATTTTTTCGAGATCTTTCTAAAAATACCAATTTCACCGCTCTACGACATATAGTTTCAGAGATATGGGCAGATTTGTCCGAATGTTGCTCGAAAACTACTCGAAAATCCGTTATATCTGTCAATTCCGAATAGAATTAACCGATTTAGAAAGTTTTAACAAATGTCATCTACTGTATTTTTTCGAGATCTTTCTAAAAATACCAATTTCACCGCTCTACGACATATAGTTTCAGAGATATGGGCAGATTTGTCAGAATGTTGCTCGAAAACTACTCGAAAATCCGTTATATCTGTCAATTCCGAATAGAATTAACCGGTTTAGAAAGTCTGAAACCATGTCATCTACTGTATTTTTTCGAGATCTTTCTAAAAATACCAATTTCACCGCTCTACGACATATAGTTTCAGAGATATGGGCAGATTTGTCCGAATGTTGCTCGAAAACTACTCGAAAATCCGTTATATCTGTCAATTCCGAATAGAATTAACCGATTTAGAAAGTTTTAACAAATGTCATCTACTGTATTTTTTCGAGATCTTTCTAAAAATACCAATTTCATCGCTCTACGACATATAGTTTCAGAGATATGGGCAGATTTGTCCGAATGTTGCTCGAAAACTACTCGAAAATCCGTTATATCTGTCAATTCCGAATAGAATTAACCGATTTAGAAAGTTTTAACAAATGTCATCTACTGTATTTTTTCGAGATCTTTCTAAAAATACCAATTTCACCGCTCTACGACATATAGTTTCAGAGATATGGGCAGATTTGTCCGAATGTTGCTCGAAAACTACTCGAAAATCCGTTATATCTGTCAATTCGAATAGAATTAACCGGTTTAGAAAGTCTGAAACCATGTCATCTACTGTATTTTTTCGAGATCTTTCTAAAAATACCAATTTCACCGCTCTACGACATATAGTTTCAGAGATATGGGCAGATTTGTCCGAATGTTGCTCGAAAACTACTCGAAAATCCGTTATATCTGTCAATTCCGAATAGAATTAACCGATTTAGAAAGTTTTAACAAATGTCATCTACTGTATTTTTTCGAGATCTTTCTAAAAATACCAATTTCATCGCTCTACGACATATAGTTTCAGAGATATGGGCAGATTTGTCCGAATGTTGCTCGAAAACTACTCGAAAATCCGTTATATCTGTCAATTCCGAATAGAATTAACCGATTTAGAAAGTTTTAACAAATGTCATCTACTGTATTTTTTCGAGATCTTTCTAAAAATACCAATTTCATCGCTCTACGACATATAGTTTCAGAGATATGGGCAGATTTGTCCGAATGTTGCTCGAAAACTACTCGAAAATCCGTTATATCTGTCAATTCCGAATAGAATTAACCGGTTTAGAAAGTCTGAAACCATGTCATCTACTGTATTTTTTCGAGATCTTTCTAAAAATACCAATTTCACCGCTCTACGACATATAGTTTCAGAGATATGGGCAGATTTGTCCGAATGTTGCTCGAAAACTACTCGAAAATCCGTTATATCTGTCAATTCCGAATAGAATTAACCGATTTAGAAAGTTTTAACAAATGTCATCTACTGTATTTTTTCGAGATCTTTCTAAAAATACCAATTTCATCGCTCTACGACATATAGTTTCAGAGATATGGGCAGATTTGTCCGAATGTTGCTCGAAAACTACTCGAAAATCCGTTATATCTGTCAATTCCGAATAGAATTAACCGGTTTAGAAAGTCTGAAACCATGTCATCTACTGTATTTTTTCGAGATCTTTCTAAAAATACCAATTTCACCGCTCTACGACGTATAGTTTCAGAGATATGGGCAGATTTGTCCGAATGTTGCTCGAAAACTACTCGAAAATCCGTTATATCTGTCAATTCCGAATAGAATTAACCGGTTTAGAAAGTCTGAAACCATGTCATCTACTGTATTTTTTCGAGATCTTTCTAAAAATACCAATTTCACCGCTCTACGACATATAGTTTCAGAGATATGGGCAGATTTGTCCGAATGTTGCTCGAAAACTACTCGAAAATCCGTTATATCTGTCAATTCCGAATAGAATTAACCGGTTTAGAAAGTCTGAAACCATGTCATCTACTGTATTTTTTCGAGATCTTTCTAAAAATACCGATTTCGTCGCTCTACGACATATAGTTTCGGAGATATGGGCAGATTTGTCCGAATGTTGCTCGAAAACTACTCGAAAATCCGCTATATCTGTCAATTCCGAATAGAATTAACCGATTTAGAAAGTTTTAACAAATGTCATCTACTGTATTTTTTCGAGATCTTTCTAAAAATACCGATTTCGTCGCTCTACGACATATAGTTTCAGAGATATGGGCAGATTTGTCCGAATGTTGCTCGAAAACTACTCGAAAATCCGTTATATCTGTCAATTCCGAATAGAATTAACCGGTTTAGAAAGTCTGAAACCATGTCATCTACTGTATTTTTTCGAGATCTTTCTAAAAATACCAATTTCACCGCTCTACGACATATAGTTTCAGAGATATGGGCAGATTTGTCCGAATGTTGCTCGAAAACTACTCGAAAATCCGTTATATCTGTCAATTCCGAATAGAATTAACCGGTTTAGAAAGTCTGAAACCATGTCATCTACTGTATTTTTTCGAGATCTTTCTAAAAATACCAATTTCACCGCTCTACGACATATAGTTTCAGAGATATGGGCAGATTTGTCCGAATGTTGCTCGAAAACTACTCGAAAATCCGTTATATCTGTCAATTCCGAATAGAATTAACCGGTTTAGAAAGTTTTAACAAATGTCATCTGCTGTATTTTTTCGAGATCTTTCTAAAAATACCAATTTCACCGCTCTACGACATATAGTTTCAGAGATATGGGCAGATTTGTCCGAATGTTGCTCGAAAACTACTCGAAAATCCGTTATATCTGTCAATTCCGAATAGAATTAACCGGTTTAGAAAGTCTGAAACCATGTCATCTACTGTATTTTTTCGAGATCTTTCTAAAAATACCAATTTCACCGCTCTACGACATATAGTTTCAGAGATATGGGCAGATTTGTCCGAATGTTGCTCGAAAACTACTCGAAAATCCGTTATATCTGTCAATTCCGAATAGAATTAACCGGTTTAGAAAGTTTTAACAAATGTCATCTGCTGTATTTTTTCGAGATCTTTCTAAAAATACCAATTTCACCGCTCTACGACATATAGTTTCAGAGATATGGGCAGATTTGTCCGAATGTTGCTCGAAAACTACTCGAAAATCCGTTATATCTGTCAATTCCGAATAGAATTAACCGATTTAGAAAGTTTTAACAAATGTCATCTACTGTATTTTTTCGAGATCTTTCTAAAAATACCAATTTCATCGCTCTACGACATATAGTTTCAGAGATATGGGCAGATTTGTCCGAATGTTGCTCGAAAACTACTCGAAAATCCGTTATATCTGTCAATTCCGAATAGAATTAACCGGTTTAGAAAGTCTGAAACCATGTCATCTACTGTATTTTTTCGAGATCTTTCTAAAAATACCAATTTCACCGCTCTACGACATATAGTTTCAGAGATATGGGCAGATTTGTCCGAATGTTGCTCGAAAACTACTCGAAAATCCGTTATATCTGTCAATTCCGAATAGAATTAACCGGTTTAGAAAGTCTGAAACCATGTCATCTACTGTATTTTTTCGAGATCTTTCTAAAAATACCAATTTCACCGCTCTACGACATATAGTTTCAGAGATATGGGCAGATTTGTCCGAATGTTGCTCGAAAACTACTCGAAAATCCGTTATATCTGTCAATTCCGAATAGAATTAACCGATTTAGAAAGTTTTAACAAATGTCATCTACTGTATTTTTTCGAGATCTTTCTAAAAATACCAATTTCATCGCTCTACGACATATAGTTTCAGAGATATGGGCAGATTTGTCCGAATGTTGCTCGAAAACTACTCGAAAATCCGTTATATCTGTCAATTCCGAATAGAATTAACCGATTTAGAAAGTTTTAACAAATGTCATCTACTGTATTTTTTCGAGATCTTTCTAAAAATACCAATTTCACCGCTCTACGACATATAGTTTCAGAGATATGGGCAGATTTGTCCGAATGTTGCTCGAAAACTACTCGAAAATCCGTTATATCTGTCAATTCGAATAGAATTAACCGGTTTAGAAAGTCTGAAACCATGTCATCTACTGTATTTTTTCGAGATCTTTCTAAAAATACCAATTTCACCGCTCTACGACATATAGTTTCAGAGATATGGGCAGATTTGTCCGAATGTTGCTCGAAAACTACTCGAAAATCCGTTATATCTGTCAATTCCGAATAGAATTAACCGATTTAGAAAGTTTTAACAAATGTCATCTACTGTATTTTTTCGAGATCTTTCTAAAAATACCAATTTCATCGCTCTACGACATATAGTTTCAGAGATATGGGCAGATTTGTCCGAATGTTGCTCGAAAACTACTCGAAAATCCGTTATATCTGTCAATTCCGAATAGAATTAACCGATTTAGAAAGTTTTAACAAATGTCATCTACTGTATTTTTTCGAGATCTTTCTAAAAATACCAATTTCATCGCTCTACGACATATAGTTTCAGAGATATGGGCAGATTTGTCCGAATGTTGCTCGAAAACTACTCGAAAATCCGTTATATCTGTCAATTCCGAATAGAATTAACCGGTTTAGAAAGTCTGAAACCATGTCATCTACTGTATTTTTTCGAGATCTTTCTAAAAATACCAATTTCACCGCTCTACGACATATAGTTTCAGAGATATGGGCAGATTTGTCCGAATGTTGCTCGAAAACTACTCGAAAATCCGTTATATCTGTCAATTCCGAATAGAATTAACCGATTTAGAAAGTTTTAACAAATGTCATCTACTGTATTTTTTCGAGATCTTTCTAAAAATACCAATTTCATCGCTCTACGACATATAGTTTCAGAGATATGGGCAGATTTGTCCGAATGTTGCTCGAAAACTACTCGAAAATCCGTTATATCTGTCAATTCCGAATAGAATTAACCGGTTTAGAAAGTCTGAAACCATGTCATCTACTGTATTTTTTCGAGATCTTTCTAAAAATACCAATTTCACCGCTCTACGACGTATAGTTTCAGAGATATGGGCAGATTTGTCCGAATGTTGCTCGAAAACTACTCGAAAATCCGTTATATCTGTCAATTCCGAATAGAATTAACCGGTTTAGAAAGTCTGAAACCATGTCATCTACTGTATTTTTTCGAGATCTTTCTAAAAATACCAATTTCACCGCTCTACGACATATAGTTTCAGAGATATGGGCAGATTTGTCCGAATGTTGCTCGAAAACTACTCGAAAATCCGTTATATCTGTCAATTCCGAATAGAATTAACCGGTTTAGAAAGTCTGAAACCATGTCATCTACTGTATTTTTTCGAGATCTTTCTAAAAATACCGATTTCGTCGCTCTACGACATATAGTTTCGGAGATATGGGCAGATTTGTCCGAATGTTGCTCGAAAACTACTCGAAAATCCGCTATATCTGTCAATTCCGAATAGAATTAACCGATTTAGAAAGTTTTAACAAATGTCATCTACTGTATTTTTTCGAGATCTTTCTAAAAATACCGATTTCGTCGCTCTACGACATATAGTTTCAGAGATATGGGCAGATTTGTCCGAATGTTGCTCGAAAACTACTCGAAAATCCGTTATATCTGTCAATTCCGAATAGAATTAACCGGTTTAGAAAGTCTGAAACCATGTCATCTACTGTATTTTTTCGAGATCTTTCTAAAAATACCAATTTCACCGCTCTACGACATATAGTTTCAGAGATATGGGCAGATTTGTCCGAATGTTGCTCGAAAACTACTCGAAAATCCGTTATATCTGTCAATTCCGAATAGAATTAACCGGTTTAGAAAGTCTGAAACCATGTCATCTACTGTATTTTTTCGAGATCTTTCTAAAAATACCAATTTCACCGCTCTACGACATATAGTTTCAGAGATATGGGCAGATTTGTCCGAATGTTGCTCGAAAACTACTCGAAAATCCGTTATATCTGTCAATTCCGAATAGAATTAACCGGTTTAGAAAGTTTTAACAAATGTCATCTGCTGTATTTTTTCGAGATCTTTCTAAAAATACCAATTTCACCGCTCTACGACATATAGTTTCAGAGATATGGGCAGATTTGTCCGAATGTTGCTCGAAAACTACTCGAAAATCCGTTATATCTGTCAATTCCGAATAGAATTAACCGATTTAGAAAGTTTTAACAAATGTCATCTACTGTATTTTTTCGAGATCTTTCTAAAAATACCAATTTCATCGCTCTACGACATATAGTTTCAGAGATATGGGCAGATTTGTCCGAATGTTGCTCGAAAACTACTCGAAAATCCGTTATATCTGTCAATTCCGAATAGAATTAACCGGTTTAGAAAGTCTGAAACCATGTCATCTACTGTATTTTTTCGAGATCTTTCTAAAAATACCAATTTCACCGCTCTACGACATATAGTTTCAGAGATATGGGCAGATTTGTCCGAATGTTGCTCGAAAACTACTCGAAAATCCGTTATATCTGTCAATTCCGAATAGAATTAACCCATTTGGAAAGTTTTAACAAATGTCATCTACTGTATTTTTTCGAGATCTTTCTAAAAATACCAATTTCACCGCTCTACGACATATAGTTTCAGAGAGATGGGCAGATTTGTCCGAATGTTGCTCGAAAACTACTCGAAAATCCGTTATATCTGTCAATTCCGAATAGAATTAACCGGTTTAGAAAGTCTGAAACCATGTCATCTACTGTATTTTTTCGAGATCTTTCTAAAAATACCAATGCCACCGCTCTACGACATATAGTTTCAGAGATATGGGCAGATTTGTCCGAATGTTGCTCGAAAACTACTCGAAAATCCGTTATATCTGTCAATTCCGAATAGAATTAACCGGTTTAGAAAGTCTGAAACCATGTCATCTACTGTATTTTTTCGAGATCTTTCTAAAAATACCAATTTCACCGCTCTACGACATATAGTTTCAGAGATATGGGCAGATTTGTCCGAATGTTGCTCGAAAACTACTCGAAAATCCGTTATATCTGTCAATTCCGAATAGAATTAACCGGTTTAGAAAGTCTGAAACCATGTCATCTACTGTATTTTTTCGAGATCTTTCTAAAAATACCAATTTCACCGCTCTACGACATATAGTTTCAGAGATATGGGCAGATTTGTCCGAATGTTGCTCGAAAACTACTCGAAAATCCGTTATATCTGTCAATTCCGAATAGAATTAACCGGTTTAGAAAGTCTGAAACCATGTCATCTACTGTATTTTTTCGAGATCTTTCTAAAAATACCAATTTCACCGCTCTACGACATATAGTTTCAGAGATATGGGCAGATTTGTCCGAATGTTGCTCGAAAACTACTCGAAAATCCGTTATATCTGTCAATTCCGAATAGAATTAACCGATTTAGAAAGTTTTAACAAATGTCATCTACTGTATTTTTTCGAGATCTTTCTAAAAATACCAATTTCACCGCTCTACGACATATAGTTTCAGAGATATGGGCAGATTTGTCCGAATGTTGCTCGAAAACTACTCGAAAATCCGTTATATCTGTCAATTCCGAATAGAATTAACCGGTTTAGAAAGTCTGAAACCATGTCATCTACTGTATTTTTTCGAGATCTTTCTAAAAATACCAATTTCACCGCTCTACGACATATAGTTTCAGAGATATGGGCAGATTTGTCCGAATGTTGCTCGAAAACTACTCGAAAATCCGTTATATCTGTCAATTCCGAATAGAATTAACCGATTTAGAAAGTTTTAACAAATGTCATCTATTGTATTTTTTCGAGATCTTTCTAAAAATACCAATTTCATCGCTCTACGACATATAGTTTCAGAGATATGGGCAGATTTGTCCGAATGTTGCTCGAAAACTACTCGAAAATCCGTTATATCTGTCAATTCCGAATAGAATTAACCGATTTAGAAAGTTTTAACAAATGTCATCTACTGTATTTTTTCGAGATCTTTCTAAAAATACCAATTTCATCGCTCTACGACATATAGTTTCAGAGATATGGGCAGATTTGTCCGAATGTTGCTCGAAAACTACTCGAAAATCCGTTATATCTGTCAATTCCGAATAGAATTAACCGATTTAGAAAGTTTTAACAAATGTCATCTACTGTATTTTTTCGAGATCTTTCTAAAAATACCAATTTCACCGCTCTACGACATATAGTTTCAGAGATATGGGCAGATTTGTCCGAATGTTGCTCGAAAACTACTCGAAAATCCGTTATATCTGTCAATTCCGAATAGAATTAACCGGTTTAGAAAGTCTGAAACCATGTCATCTACTGTATTTTTTCGAGATCTTTCTAAAAATACCAATTTCACCGCTCTACGACATATAGTTTCAGAGATATGGGCAGATTTGTCCGAATGTTGCTCGAAAACTACTCGAAAATCCGTTATATCTGTCAATTCCGAATAGAATTAACCGATTTAGAAAGTTTTAACAAATGTCATCTACTGTATTTTTTCGAGATCTTTCTAAAAATACCAATTTCATCGCTCTACGACATATAGTTTCAGAGATATGGGCAGATTTGTCCGAATGTTGCTCGAAAACTACTCGAAAATCCGTTATATCTGTCAATTCCGAATAGAATTAACCGATTTAGAAAGTTTTAACAAATGTCATCTACTGTATTTTTTCGAGATCTTTCTAAAAATACCAATTTCACCGCTCTACGACATATAGTTTCAGAGATATGGGCAGATTTGTCCGAATGTTGCTCGAAAACTACTCGAAAATCCGTTATATCTGTCAATTCGAATAGAATTAACCGGTTTAGAAAGTCTGAAACCATGTCATCTACTGTATTTTTTCGAGATCTTTCTAAAAATACCAATTTCACCGCTCTACGACATATAGTTTCAGAGATATGGGCAGATTTGTCCGAATGTTGCTCGAAAACTACTCGAAAATCCGTTATATCTGTCAATTCCGAATAGAATTAACCGATTTAGAAAGTTTTAACAAATGTCATCTACTGTATTTTTTCGAGATCTTTCTAAAAATACCAATTTCATCGCTCTACGACATATAGTTTCAGAGATATGGGCAGATTTGTCCGAATGTTGCTCGAAAACTACTCGAAAATCCGTTATATCTGTCAATTCCGAATAGAATTAACCGGTTTAGAAAGTCTGAAACCATGTCATCTACTGTATTTTTTCGAGATCTTTCTAAAAATACCAATTTCACCGCTCTACGACATATAGTTTCAGAGATATGGGCAGATTTGTCCGAATGTTGCTCGAAAACTACTCGAAAATCCGTTATATCTGTCAATTCCGAATAGAATTAACCGATTTAGAAAGTTTTAACAAATGTCATCTATTGTATTTTTTCGAGATCTTTCTAAAAATACCAATTTCATCGCTCTACGACATATAGTTTCAGAGATATGGGCAGATTTGTCCGAATGTTGCTCGAAAACTACTCGAAAATCCGTTATATCTGTCAATTCCGAATAGAATTAACCGATTTAGAAAGTTTTAACAAATGTCATCTACTGTATTTTTTCGAGATCTTTCTAAAAATACCAATTTCATCGCTCTACGACATATAGTTTCAGAGATATGGGCAGATTTGTCCGAATGTTGCTCGAAAACTACTCGAAAATCCGTTATATCTGTCAATTCCGAATAGAATTAACCGATTTAGAAAGTTTTAACAAATGTCATCTACTGTATTTTTTCGAGATCTTTCTAAAAATACCAATTTCACCGCTCTACGACATATAGTTTCAGAGATATGGGCAGATTTGTCCGAATGTTGCTCGAAAACTACTCGAAAATCCGTTATATCTGTCAATTCCGAATAGAATTAACCGGTTTAGAAAGTCTGAAACCATGTCATCTACTGTATTTTTTCGAGATCTTTCTAAAAATACCAATTTCACCGCTCTACGACATATAGTTTCAGAGATATGGGCAGATTTGTCCGAATGTTGCTCGAAAACTACTCGAAAATCCGTTATATCTGTCAATTCCGAATAGAATTAACCGATTTAGAAAGTTTTAACAAATGTCATCTACTGTATTTTTTCGAGATCTTTCTAAAAATACCAATTTCATCGCTCTACGACATATAGTTTCAGAGATATGGGCAGATTTGTCCGAATGTTGCTCGAAAACTACTCGAAAATCCGTTATATCTGTCAATTCCGAATAGAATTAACCGGTTTAGAAAGTCTGAAACCATGTCATCTACTGTATTTTTTCGAGATCTTTCTAAAAATACCAATTTCACCGCTCTACGACATATAGTTTCAGAGATATGGGCAGATTTGTCCGAATGTTGCTCGAAAACTACTCGAAAATCCGTTATATCTGTCAATTCCGAATAGAATTAACCGATTTAGAAAGTTTTAACAAATGTCATCTACTGTATTTTTTCGAGATCTTTCTAAAAATACCAATTTCACCGCTCTACGACATATAGTTTCAGAGATATGGGCAGATTTGTCCGAATGTTGCTCGAAAACTACTCGAAAATCCGTTATATCTGTCAATTCCGAATAGAATTAACCGGTTTAGAAAGTCTGAAACCATGTCATCTACTGTATTTTTTCGAGATCTTTCTAAAAATACCAATTTCACCGCTCTACGACATATAGTTTCAGAGATATGGGCAGATTTGTCCGAATGTTGCTCGAAAACTACTCGAAAATCCGTTATATCTGTCAATTCCGAATAGAATTAACCGATTTAGAAAGTTTTAACAAATGTCATCTACTGTATTTTTTCGAGATCTTTCTAAAAATACCAATTTCACCGCTCTACGACATATAGTTTCAGAGATATGGGCAGATTTGTCCGAATGTTGCTCGAAAACTACTCGAAAATCCGTTATATCTGTCAATTCCGAATAGAATTAACCGGTTTAGAAAGTCTGAAACCATGTCATCTACTGTATTTTTTCGAGATCTTTCTAAAAATACCAATTTCACCGCTCTACGACATATAGTTTCAGAGATATGGGCAGATTTGTCCGAATGTTGCTCGAAAACTACTCGAAAATCCGTTATATCTGTCAATTCCGAATAGAATTAACCGATTTAGAAAGTTTTAACAAATGTCATCTATTGTATTTTTTCGAGATCTTTCTAAAAATACCAATTTCATCGCTCTACGACATATAGTTTCAGAGATATGGGCAGATTTGTCCGAATGTTGCTCGAAAACTACTCGAAAATCCGTTATATCTGTCAATTCCGAATAGAATTAACCGATTTAGAAAGTTTTAACAAATGTCATCTACTGTATTTTTTCGAGATCTTTCTAAAAATACCAATTTCACCGCTCTACGACATATAGTTTCAGAGATATGGGCAGATTTGTCCGAATGTTGCTCGAAAACTACTCGAAAATCCGTTATATCTGTCAATTCCGAATAGAATTAACCGGTTTAGAAAGTCTGAAACCATGTCATCTACTGTATTTTTTCGAGATCTTTCTAAAAATACCAATTTCACCGCTCTACGACATATAGTTTCAGAGATATGGGCAGATTTGTCCGAATGTTGCTCGAAAACTACTCGAAAATCCGTTATATCTGTCAATTCCGAATAGAATTAACCGATTTAGAAAGTTTTAACAAATGTCATCTACTGTATTTTTTCGAGATCTTTCTAAAAATACCAATTTCATCGCTCTACGACATATAGTTTCAGAGATATGGGCAGATTTGTCCGAATGTTGCTCGAAAACTACTCGAAAATCCGTTATATCTGTCAATTCCGAATAGAATTAACCGGTTTAGAAAGTCTGAAACCATGTCATCTACTGTATTTTTTCGAGATCTTTCTAAAAATACCAATTTCACCGCTCTACGACATATAGTTTCAGAGATATGGGCAGATTTGTCCGAATGTTGCTCGAAAACTACTCGAAAATCCGTTATATCTGTCAATTCCGAATAGAATTAACCGATTTGGAAAGTTTTAACAAATGTCATCTACTGTATTTTTTCGAGATCTTTCTAAAAATACCAATTTCACCGCTCTACGACATATAGTTTCAGAGAGATGGGCAGATTTGTCCGAATGTTGCTCGAAAACTACTCGAAAATCCGTTATATCTGTCAATTCCGAATAGAATTAACCGGTTTAGAAAGTCTGAAACCATGTCATCTACTGTATTTTTTCGAGATCTTTCTAAAAATACCAATTTCACCGCTCTACGACATATAGTTTCAGAGATATGGGCAGATTTGTCCGAATGTTGCTCGAAAACTACTCGAAAATCCGTTATATCTGTCAATTCCGAATAGAATTAACCGATTTAGAAAGTTTTAACAAATGTCATCTACTGTATTTTTTCGAGATCTTTCTAAAAATACCAATTTCATCGCTCTACGACATATAGTTTCAGAGATATGGGCAGATTTGTCCGAATGTTGCTCGAAAACTACTCGAAAATCCGTTATATCTGTCAATTCTGAATAGAATTAACCGGTTTAGAAAGTCTGAAACCATGTCATCTACTGTATTTTTTCGAGATCTTTCTAAAAATACCAATTTCACCGCTCTACGACATATAGTTTCAGAGATATGGGCAGATTTGTCCGAATGTTGCTCGAAAACTACTCGAAAATCCGTTATATCTGTCAATTCCGAATAGAATTAACCGATTTGGAAAGTTTTAACAAATGTCATCTACTGTATTTTTTCGAGATCTTTCTAAAAATACCAATTTCACCGCTCTACGACATATAGTTTCAGAGAGATGGGCAGATTTGTCCGAATGTTGCTCGAAAACTACTCGAAAATCCGTTATATCTGTCAATTCCGAATAGAATTAACCGGTTTAGAAAGTCTGAAACCATGTCATCTACTGTATTTTTTCGAGATCTTTCTAAAAATACCAATGCCACCGCTCTACGACATATAGTTTCAGAGATATGGGCAGATTTGTCCGAATGTTGCTCGAAAACTACTCGAAAATCCGTTATATCTGTCAATTCCGAATAGAATTAACCGGTTTAGAAAGTCTGAAACCATGTCATCTACTGTATTTTTTCGAGATCTTTCTAAAAATACCAATTTCACCGCTCTACGACATATAGTTTCAGAGATATGGGCAGATTTGTCCGAATGTTGCTCGAAAACTACTCGAAAATCCGTTATATCTGTCAATTCCGAATAGAATTAACCGGTTTAGAAAGTCTGAAACCATGTCATCTACTGTATTTTTTCGAGATCTTTCTAAAAATACCAATTTCACCGCTCTACGACATATAGTTTCAGAGATATGGGCAGATTTGTCCGAATGTTGCTCGAAAACTACTCGAAAATCCGTTATATCTGTCAATTCCGAATAGAATTAACCGGTTTAGAAAGTCTGAAACCATGTCATCTACTGTATTTTTTCGAGATCTTTCTAAAAATACCAATTTCACCGCTCTACGACATATAGTTTCAGAGATATGGGCAGATTTGTCCGAATGTTGCTCGAAAACTACTCGAAAATCCGTTATATCTGTCAATTCCGAATAGAATTAACCGATTTAGAAAGTTTTAACAAATGTCATCTACTGTATTTTTTCGAGATCTTTCTAAAAATACCAATTTCACCGCTCTACGACATATAGTTTCAGAGATATGGGCAGATTTGTCCGAATGTTGCTCGAAAACTACTCGAAAATCCGTTATATCTGTCAATTCCGAATAGAATTAACCGGTTTAGAAAGTCTGAAACCATGTCATCTACTGTATTTTTTCGAGATCTTTCTAAAAATACCAATTTCACCGCTCTACGACATATAGTTTCAGAGATATGGGCAGATTTGTCCGAATGTTGCTCGAAAACTACTCGAAAATCCGTTATATCTGTCAATTCCGAATAGAATTAACCGATTTAGAAAGTTTTAACAAATGTCATCTATTGTATTTTTTCGAGATCTTTCTAAAAATACCAATTTCATCGCTCTACGACATATAGTTTCAGAGATATGGGCAGATTTGTCCGAATGTTGCTCGAAAACTACTCGAAAATCCGTTATATCTGTCAATTCCGAATAGAATTAACCGATTTAGAAAGTTTTAACAAATGTCATCTACTGTATTTTTTCGAGATCTTTCTAAAAATACCAATTTCATCGCTCTACGACATATAGTTTCAGAGATATGGGCAGATTTGTCCGAATGTTGCTCGAAAACTACTCGAAAATCCGTTATATCTGTCAATTCCGAATAGAATTAACCGATTTAGAAAGTTTTAACAAATGTCATCTACTGTATTTTTTCGAGATCTTTCTAAAAATACCAATTTCACCGCTCTACGACATATAGTTTCAGAGATATGGGCAGATTTGTCCGAATGTTGCTCGAAAACTACTCGAAAATCCGTTATATCTGTCAATTCCGAATAGAATTAACCGGTTTAGAAAGTCTGAAACCATGTCATCTACTGTATTTTTTCGAGATCTTTCTAAAAATACCAATTTCACCGCTCTACGACATATAGTTTCAGAGATATGGGCAGATTTGTCCGAATGTTGCTCGAAAACTACTCGAAAATCCGTTATATCTGTCAATTCCGAATAGAATTAACCGATTTAGAAAGTTTTAACAAATGTCATCTACTGTATTTTTTCGAGATCTTTCTAAAAATACCAATTTCATCGCTCTACGACATATAGTTTCAGAGATATGGGCAGATTTGTCCGAATGTTGCTCGAAAACTACTCGAAAATCCGTTATATCTGTCAATTCCGAATAGAATTAACCGGTTTAGAAAGTCTGAAACCATGTCATCTACTGTATTTTTTCGAGATCTTTCTAAAAATACCAATTTCACCGCTCTACGACATATAGTTTCAGAGATATGGGCAGATTTGTCCGAATGTTGCTCGAAAACTACTCGAAAATCCGTTATATCTGTCAATTCCGAATAGAATTAACCGATTTGGAAAGTTTTAACAAATGTCATCTACTGTATTTTTTCGAGATCTTTCTAAAAATACCAATTTCACCGCTCTACGACATATAGTTTCAGAGAGATGGGCAGATTTGTCCGAATGTTGCTCGAAAACTACTCGAAAATCCGTTATATCTGTCAATTCCGAATAGAATTAACCGGTTTAGAAAGTCTGAAACCATGTCATCTACTGTATTTTTTCGAGATCTTTCTAAAAATACCAATTTCACCGCTCTACGACATATAGTTTCAGAGATATGGGCAGATTTGTCCGAATGTTGCTCGAAAACTACTCGAAAATCCGTTATATCTGTCAATTCCGAATAGAATTAACCGATTTAGAAAGTTTTAACAAATGTCATCTATTGTATTTTTTCGAGATCTTTCTAAAAATACCAATTTCATCGCTCTACGACATATAGTTTCAGAGATATGGGCAGATTTGTCCGAATGTTGCTCGAAAACTACTCGAAAATCCGTTATATCTGTCAATTCCGAATAGAATTAACCGATTTAGAAAGTTTTAACAAATGTCATCTACTGTATTTTTTCGAGATCTTTCTAAAAATACCAATTTCATCGCTCTACGACATATAGTTTCAGAGATATGGGCAGATTTGTCCGAATGTTGCTCGAAAACTACTCGAAAATCCGTTATATCTGTCAATTCCGAATAGAATTAACCGATTTAGAAAGTTTTAACAAATGTCATCTACTGTATTTTTTCGAGATCTTTCTAAAAATACCAATTTCACCGCTCTACGACATATAGTTTCAGAGATATGGGCAGATTTGTCCGAATGTTGCTCGAAAACTACTCGAAAATCCGTTATATCTGTCAATTCCGAATAGAATTAACCGGTTTAGAAAGTCTGAAACCATGTCATCTACTGTATTTTTTCGAGATCTTTCTAAAAATACCAATTTCACCGCTCTACGACATATAGTTTCAGAGATATGGGCAGATTTGTCCGAATGTTGCTCGAAAACTACTCGAAAATCCGTTATATCTGTCAATTCCGAATAGAATTAACCGATTTAGAAAGTTTTAACAAATGTCATCTACTGTATTTTTTCGAGATCTTTCTAAAAATACCAATTTCATCGCTCTACGACATATAGTTTCAGAGATATGGGCAGATTTGTCCGAATGTTGCTCGAAAACTACTCGAAAATCCGTTATATCTGTCAATTCCGAATAGAATTAACCGGTTTAGAAAGTCTGAAACCATGTCATCTACTGTATTTTTTCGAGATCTTTCTAAAAATACCAATTTCACCGCTCTACGACATATAGTTTCAGAGATATGGGCAGATTTGTCCGAATGTTGCTCGAAAACTACTCGAAAATCCGTTATATCTGTCAATTCCGAATAGAATTAACCGATTTGGAAAGTTTTAACAAATGTCATCTACTGTATTTTTTCGAGATCTTTCTAAAAATACCAATTTCACCGCTCTACGACATATAGTTTCAGAGAGATGGGCAGATTTGTCCGAATGTTGCTCGAAAACTACTCGAAAATCCGTTATATCTGTCAATTCCGAATAGAATTAACCGGTTTAGAAAGTCTGAAACCATGTCATCTACTGTATTTTTTCGAGATCTTTCTAAAAATACCAATGCCACCGCTCTACGACATATAGTTTCAGAGATATGGGCAGATTTGTCCGAATGTTGCTCGAAAACTACTCGAAAATCCGTTATATCTGTCAATTCCGAATAGAATTAACCGGTTTAGAAAGTCTGAAACCATGTCATCTACTGTATTTTTTCGAGATCTTTCTAAAAATACCAATTTCACCGCTCTACGACATATAGTTTCAGAGATATGGGCAGATTTGTCCGAATGTTGCTCGAAAACTACTCGAAAATCCGTTATATCTGTCAATTCCGAATAGAATTAACCGGTTTAGAAAGTCTGAAACCATGTCATCTACTGTATTTTTTCGAGATCTTTCTAAAAATACCAATTTCACCGCTCTACGACATATAGTTTCAGAGATATGGGCAGATTTGTCCGAATGTTGCTCGAAAACTACTCGAAAATCCGTTATATCTGTCAATTCCGAATAGAATTAACCGGTTTAGAAAGTCTGAAACCATGTCATCTACTGTATTTTTTCGAGATCTTTCTAAAAATACCAATTTCACCGCTCTACGACATATAGTTTCAGAGATATGGGCAGATTTGTCCGAATGTTGCTCGAAAACTACTCGAAAATCCGTTATATCTGTCAATTCCGAATAGAATTAACCGATTTAGAAAGTTTTAACAAATGTCATCTACTGTATTTTTTCGAGATCTTTCTAAAAATACCAATTTCACCGCTCTACGACATATAGTTTCAGAGATATGGGCAGATTTGTCCGAATGTTGCTCGAAAACTACTCGAAAATCCGTTATATCTGTCAATTCCGAATAGAATTAACCGGTTTAGAAAGTCTGAAACCATGTCATCTACTGTATTTTTTCGAGATCTTTCTAAAAATACCAATTTCACCGCTCTACGACATATAGTTTCAGAGATATGGGCAGATTTGTCCGAATGTTGCTCGAAAACTACTCGAAAATCCGTTATATCTGTCAATTCCGAATAGAATTAACCGATTTAGAAAGTTTTAACAAATGTCATCTACTGTATTTTTTCGAGATCTTTCTAAAAATACCAATTTCATCGCTCTACGACATATAGTTTCAGAGATATGGGCAGATTTGTCCGAATGTTGCTCGAAAACTACTCGAAAATCCGTTATATCTGTCAATTCCGAATAGAATTAACCGATTTAGAAAGTTTTAACAAATGTCATCTACTGTATTTTTTCGAGATCTTTCTAAAAATACCAATTTCACCGCTCTACGACATATAGTTTCAGAAATATGGGCAGATTTGTCCGAATGTTGCTCGAAAACTACTCGAAAATCCGTTATATCTGTCAATTCGAATAGAATTAACCGGTTTAGAAAGTCTGAAACCATGTCATCTACTGTATTTTTTCGAGATCTTTCTAAAAATACCAATTTCACCGCTCTACGACATATAGTTTCAGAGATATGGGCAGATTTGTCCGAATGTTGCTCGAAAACTACTCGAAAATCCGTTATATCTGTCAATTCCGAATAGAATTAACCGATTTAGAAAGTTTTAACAAATGTCATCTACTGTATTTTTTCGAGATCTTTCTAAAAATACCAATTTCATCGCTCTACGACATATAGTTTCAGAGATATGGGCAGATTTGTCCGAATGTTGCTCGAAAACTACTCGAAAATCCGTTATATCTGTCAATTCCGAATAGAATTAACCGGTTTAGAAAGTCTGAAACCATGTCATCTACTGTATTTTTTCGAGATCTTTCTAAAAATACCAATTTCACCGCTCTACGACATATAGTTTCAGAGATATGGGCAGATTTGTCCGAATGTTGCTCGAAAACTACTCGAAAATCCGTTATATCTGTCAATTCCGAATAGAATTAACCGATTTAGAAAGTTTTAACAAATGTCATCTACTGTATTTTTTCGAGATCTTTCTAAAAATACCAATTTCACCGCTCTACGACATATAGTTTCAGAGATATGGGCAGATTTGTCCGAATGTTGCTCGAAAACTACTCGAAAATCCGTTATATCTGTCAATTCCGAATAGAATTAACCGATTTAGAAAGTTTTAACAAATGTCATCTATTGTATTATTTCGAGATCTTTCTAAAAATACCAATTTCATCGCTCTACGACATATAGTTTCAGAGATATGGGCAGATTTGTCCGAATGTTGCTCGAAAACTACTCGAAAATCCGTTATATCTGTCAATTCCGAATAGAATTAACCGATTTAGAAAGTTTTAACAAATGTCATCTACTGTATTTTTTCGAGATCTTTCTAAAAATACCAATTTCACCGCTCTACGACATATAGTTTCAGAGATATGGGCAGATTTGTCCGAATGTTGCTCGAAAACTACTCGAAAATCCGTTATATCTGTCAATTCCGAATAGAATTAACCGGTTTAGAAAGTCTGAAACCATGTCATCTACTGTATTTTTTCGAGATCTTTCTAAAAATACCAATTTCACCGCTCTACGACATATAGTTTCAGAGATATGGGCAGATTTGTCCGAATGTTGCTCGAAAACTACTCGAAAATCCGTTATATCTGTCAATTCCGAATAGAATTAACCGATTTAGAAAGTTTTAACAAATGTCATCTATTGTATTATTTCGAGATCTTTCTAAAAATACCAATTTCATCGCTCTACGACATATAGTTTCAGAGATATGGGCAGATTTGTCCGAATGTTGCTCGAAAACTACTCGAAAATCCGTTATATCTGTCAATTCCGAATAGAATTAACCGATTTAGAAAGTTTTAACAAATGTCATCTACTGTATTTTTTCGAGATCTTTCTAAAAATACCAATTTCATCGCTCTACGACATATAGTTTCAGAGATATGGGCAGATTTGTCCGAATGTTGCTCGAAAACTACTCGAAAATCCGTTATATCTGTCAATTCCGAATAGAATTAACCGATTTAGAAAGTTTTAACAAATGTCATCTACTGTATTTTTTCGAGATCTTTCTAAAAATACCAATTTCACCGCTCTACGACATATAGTTTCAGAGATATGGGCAGATTTGTCCGAATGTTGCTCGAAAACTACTCGAAAATCCGTTATATCTGTCAATTCCGAATAGAATTAACCGGTTTAGAAAGTCTGAAACCATGTCATCTACTGTATTTTTTCGAGATCTTTCTAAAAATACCAATTTCACCGCTCTACGACATATAGTTTCAGAGATATGGGCAGATTTGTCCGAATGTTGCTCGAAAACTACTCGAAAATCCGTTATATCTGTCAATTCCGAATAGAATTAACCGATTTAGAAAGTTTTAACAAATGTCATCTACTGTATTTTTTCGAGATCTTTCTAAAAATACCAATTTCATCGCTCTACGACATATAGTTTCAGAGATATGGGCAGATTTGTCCGAATGTTGCTCGAAAACTACTCGAAAATCCGTTATATCTGTCAATTCCGAATAGAATTAACCGATTTAGAAAGTTTTAACAAATGTCATCTACTGTATTTTTTCGAGATCTTTCTAAAAATACCAATTTCATCGCTCTACGACATATAGTTTCAGAGATATGGGCAGATTTGTCCGAATGTTGCTCGAAAACTACTCGAAAATCCGTTATATCTGTCAATTCCGAATAGAATTAACCGATTTAGAAAGTTTTAACAAATGTCATCTACTGTATTTTTTCGAGATCTTTCTAAAAATACCAATTTCATCGCTCTACGACATATAGTTTCAGAGATATGGGCAGATTTGTCCGAATGTTGCTCGAAAACTACTCGAAAATCCGTTATATCTGTCAATTCCGAATAGAATTAACCGATTTAGAAAGTTTTAACAAATGTCATCTACTGTATTTTTTCGAGATCTTTCTAAAAATACCAATTTCATCGCTCTACGACATATAGTTTCAGAGATATGGGCAGATTTGTCCGAATGTTGCTCGAAAACTACTCGAAAATCCGTTATATCTGTCAATTCCGAATAGAATTAACCGATTTAGAAAGTTTTAACAAATGTCATCTACTGTATTTTTTCGAGATCTTTCTAAAAATACCAATTTCATCGCTCTACGACATATAGTTTCAGAGATATGGGCAGATTTGTCCGAATGTTGCTCGAAAACTACTCGAAAATCCGTTATATCTGTCAATTCCGAATAGAATTAACCGGTTTAGAAAGTCTGAAACCATGTCATCTACTGTATTTTTTCGAGATCTTTCTAAAAATACCAATTTCACCGCTCTACGACATATAGTTTCAGAGATATGGGCAGATTTGTCCGAATGTTGCTCGAAAACTACTCGAAAATCCGTTATATCTGTCAATTCCGAATAGAATTAACCGATTTAGAAAGTTTTAACAAATGTCATCTACTGTATTTTTTCGAGATCTTTCTAAAAATACCAATTTCACCGCTCTACGACATATAGTTTCAGAGATATGGGCAGATTTGTCCGAATGTTGCTCGAAAACTACTCGAAAATCCGTTATATCTGTCAATTCCGAATAGAATTAACCGGTTTAGAAAGTCTGAAACCATGTCATCTACTGTATTTTTTCGAGATCTTTCTAAAAATACCAATTTCACCGCTCTACGACATATAGTTTCAGAGATATGGGCAGATTTGTCCGAATGTTGCTCGAAAACTACTCGAAAATCCGTTATATCTGTCAATTCCGAATAGAATTAACCGATTTAGAAAGTTTTAACAAATGTCATCTACTGTATTTTTTCGAGATCTTTCTAAAAATACCAATTTCACCGCTCTACGACATATAGTTTCAGAGATATGGGCAGATTTGTCAGAATGTTGCTCGAAAACTACTCGAAAATCCGTTATATCTGTCAATTCCGAATAGAATTAACCGGTTTAGAAAGTCTGAAACCATGTCATCTACTGTATTTTTTCGAGATCTTTCTAAAAATACCAATTTCACCGCTCTACGACATATAGTTTCAGAGATATGGGCAGATTTGTCCGAATGTTGCTCGAAAACTACTCGAAAATCCGTTATATCTGTCAATTCCGAATAGAATTAACCGATTTAGAAAGTTTTAACAAATGTCATCTACTGTATTTTTTCGAGATCTTTCTAAAAATACCAATTTCATCGCTCTACGACATATAGTTTCAGAGATATGGGCAGATTTGTCCGAATGTTGCTCGAAAACTACTCGAAAATCCGTTATATCTGTCAATTCCGAATAGAATTAACCGATTTAGAAAGTTTTAACAAATGTCATCTACTGTATTTTTTCGAGATCTTTCTAAAAATACCAATTTCACCGCTCTACGACATATAGTTTCAGAGATATGGGCAGATTTGTCCGAATGTTGCTCGAAAACTACTCGAAAATCCGTTATATCTGTCAATTCGAATAGAATTAACCGGTTTAGAAAGTCTGAAACCATGTCATCTACTGTATTTTTTCGAGATCTTTCTAAAAATACCAATTTCACCGCTCTACGACATATAGTTTCAGAGATATGGGCAGATTTGTCCGAATGTTGCTCGAAAACTACTCGAAAATCCGTTATATCTGTCAATTCCGAATAGAATTAACCGATTTAGAAAGTTTTAACAAATGTCATCTACTGTATTTTTTCGAGATCTTTCTAAAAATACCAATTTCATCGCTCTACGACATATAGTTTCAGAGATATGGGCAGATTTGTCCGAATGTTGCTCGAAAACTACTCGAAAATCCGTTATATCTGTCAATTCCGAATAGAATTAACCGATTTAGAAAGTTTTAACAAATGTCATCTACTGTATTTTTTCGAGATCTTTCTAAAAATACCAATTTCATCGCTCTACGACATATAGTTTCAGAGATATGGGCAGATTTGTCCGAATGTTGCTCGAAAACTACTCGAAAATCCGTTATATCTGTCAATTCCGAATAGAATTAACCGGTTTAGAAAGTCTGAAACCATGTCATCTACTGTATTTTTTCGAGATCTTTCTAAAAATACCAATTTCACCGCTCTACGACATATAGTTTCAGAGATATGGGCAGATTTGTCCGAATGTTGCTCGAAAACTACTCGAAAATCCGTTATATCTGTCAATTCCGAATAGAATTAACCGATTTAGAAAGTTTTAACAAATGTCATCTACTGTATTTTTTCGAGATCTTTCTAAAAATACCAATTTCATCGCTCTACGACATATAGTTTCAGAGATATGGGCAGATTTGTCCGAATGTTGCTCGAAAACTACTCGAAAATCCGTTATATCTGTCAATTCCGAATAGAATTAACCGGTTTAGAAAGTCTGAAACCATGTCATCTACTGTATTTTTTCGAGATCTTTCTAAAAATACCAATTTCACCGCTCTACGACGTATAGTTTCAGAGATATGGGCAGATTTGTCCGAATGTTGCTCGAAAACTACTCGAAAATCCGTTATATCTGTCAATTCCGAATAGAATTAACCGGTTTAGAAAGTCTGAAACCATGTCATCTACTGTATTTTTTCGAGATCTTTCTAAAAATACCAATTTCACCGCTCTACGACATATAGTTTCAGAGATATGGGCAGATTTGTCCGAATGTTGCTCGAAAACTACTCGAAAATCCGTTATATCTGTCAATTCCGAATAGAATTAACCGGTTTAGAAAGTCTGAAACCATGTCATCTACTGTATTTTTTCGAGATCTTTCTAAAAATACCGATTTCGTCGCTCTACGACATATAGTTTCGGAGATATGGGCAGATTTGTCCGAATGTTGCTCGAAAACTACTCGAAAATCCGCTATATCTGTCAATTCCGAATAGAATTAACCGATTTAGAAAGTTTTAACAAATGTCATCTACTGTATTTTTTCGAGATCTTTCTAAAAATACCAATTTCATCGCTCTACGACATATAGTTTCAGAGATATGGGCAGATTTGTCCGAATGTTGCTCGAAAACTACTCGAAAATCCGTTATATCTGTCAATTCCGAATAGAATTAACCGGTTTAGAAAGTCTGAAACCATGTCATCTACTGTATTTTTTCGAGATCTTTCTAAAAATACCAATTTCACCGCTCTACGACATATAGTTTCAGAGATATGGGCAGATTTGTCCGAATGTTGCTCGAAAACTACTCGAAAATCCGTTATATCTGTCAATTCCGAATAGAATTAACCGATTTAGAAAGTTTTAACAAATGTCATCTACTGTATTTTTTCGAGATCTTTCTAAAAATACCAATTTCATCGCTCTACGACATATAGTTTCAGAGATATGGGCAGATTTGTCCGAATGTTGCTCGAAAACTACTCGAAAATCCGTTATATCTGTCAATTCCGAATAGAATTAACCGGTTTAGAAAGTCTGAAACCATGTCATCTACTGTATTTTTTCGAGATCTTTCTAAAAATACCAATTTCACCGCTCTACGACATATAGTTTCAGAGATATGGGCAGATTTGTCCGAATGTTGCTCGAAAACTACTCGAAAATCCGTTATATCTGTCAATTCCGAATAGAATTAACCGATTTAGAAAGTTTTAACAAATGTCATCTACTGTATTTTTTCGAGATCTTTCTAAAAATACCAATTTCATCGCTCTACGACATATAGTTTCAGAGATATGGGCAGATTTGTCCGAATGTTGCTCGAAAACTACTCGAAAATCCGTTATATCTGTCAATTCCGAATAGAATTAACCGGTTTAGAAAGTCTGAAACCATGTCATCTACTGTATTTTTTCGAGATCTTTCTAAAAATACCAATTTCACCGCTCTACGACGTATAGTTTCAGAGATATGGGCAGATTTGTCCGAATGTTGCTCGAAAACTACTCGAAAATCCGTTATATCTGTCAATTCCGAATAGAATTAACCGGTTTAGAAAGTCTGAAACCATGTCATCTACTGTATTTTTTCGAGATCTTTCTAAAAATACCAATTTCACCGCTCTACGACATATAGTTTCAGAGATATGGGCAGATTTGTCCGAATGTTGCTCGAAAACTACTCGAAAATCCGTTATATCTGTCAATTCCGAATAGAATTAACCGGTTTAGAAAGTCTGAAACCATGTCATCTACTGTATTTTTTCGAGATCTTTCTAAAAATACCAATTTCACCGCTCTACGACATATAGTTTCAGAGATATGGGCAGATTTGTCCGAATGTTGCTCGAAAACTACTCGAAAATCCGTTATATCTGTCAATTCCGAATAGAATTAACCGGTTTAGAAAGTCTGAAACCATGTCATCTACTGTATTTTTTCGAGATCTTTCTAAAAATACCGATTTCGTCGCTCTACGACATATAGTTTCAGAGATATGGGCAGATTTGTCCGAATGTTGCTCGAAAACTACTCGAAAATCCGTTATATCTGTCAATTCCGAATAGAATTAACCGGTTTAGAAAGTCTGAAACCATGTCATCTACTGTATTTTTTCGAGATCTTTCTAAAAATACCAATTTCACCGCTCTACGACATATAGTTTCAGAGATATGGGCAGATTTGTCCGAATGTTGCTCGAAAACTACTCGAAAATCCGTTATATCTGTCAATTCCGAATAGAATTAACCGGTTTAGAAAGTCTGAAACCATGTCATCTACTGTATTTTTTCGAGATCTTTCTAAAAATACCGATTTCGTCGCTCTACGACATATAGTTTCGGAGATATGGGCAGATTTGTCCGAATGTTGCTCGAAAACTACTCGAAAATCCGCTATATCTGTCAATTCCGAATAGAATTAACCGATTTAGAAAGTTTTAACAAATGTCATCTACTGTATTTTTTCGAGATCTTTCTAAAAATACCGATTTCGTCGCTCTACGACATATAGTTTCAGAGATATGGGCAGATTTGTCCGAATGTTGCTCGAAAACTACTCGAAAATCCGTTATATCTGTCAATTCCGAATAGAATTAACCGGTTTAGAAAGTCTGAAACCATGTCATCTACTGTATTTTTTCGAGATCTTTCTAAAAATACCAATTTCATCGCTCTACGACATATAGTTTCAGAGATATGGGCAGATTTGTCCGAATGTTGCTCGAAAACTACTCGAAAATCCGTTATATCTGTCAATTCCGAATAGAATTAACCGGTTTAGAAAGTCTGAAACCATGTCATCTACTGTATTTTTTCGAGATCTTTCTAAAAATACCAATTTCACCGCTCTACGACGTATAGTTTCAGAGATATGGGCAGATTTGTCCGAATGTTGCTCGAAAACTACTCGAAAATCCGTTATATCTGTCAATTCCGAATAGAATTAACCGGTTTAGAAAGTCTGAAACCATGTCATCTACTGTATTTTTTCGAGATCTTTCTAAAAATACCAATTTCACCGCTCTACGACATATAGTTTCAGAGATATGGGCAGATTTGTCCGAATGTTGCTCGAAAACTACTCGAAAATCCGTTATATCTGTCAATTCCGAATAGAATTAACCGGTTTAGAAAGTCTGAAACCATGTCATCTACTGTATTTTTTCGAGATCTTTCTAAAAATACCGATTTCGTCGCTCTACGACATATAGTTTCGGAGATATGGGCAGATTTGTCCGAATGTTGCTCGAAAACTACTCGAAAATCCGCTATATCTGTCAATTCCGAATAGAATTAACCGATTTAGAAAGTTTTAACAAATGTCATCTACTGTATTTTTTCGAGATCTTTCTAAAAATACCAATTTCATCGCTCTACGACATATAGTTTCAGAGATATGGGCAGATTTGTCCGAATGTTGCTCGAAAACTACTCGAAAATCCGTTATATCTGTCAATTCCGAATAGAATTAACCGGTTTAGAAAGTCTGAAACCATGTCATCTACTGTATTTTTTCGAGATCTTTCTAAAAATACCAATTTCACCGCTCTACGACGTATAGTTTCAGAGATATGGGCAGATTTGTCCGAATGTTGCTCGAAAACTACTCGAAAATCCGTTATATCTGTCAATTCCGAATAGAATTAACCGGTTTAGAAAGTCTGAAACCATGTCATCTACTGTATTTTTTCGAGATCTTTCTAAAAATACCAATTTCACCGCTCTACGACATACAGTTTCAGAGATATGGGCAGATTTGTCCGAATGTTGCTCGAAAACTACTCGAAAATCCGTTATATCTGTCAATTCCGAATAGAATTAACCGGTTTAGAAAGTCTGAAACCATGTCATCTACTGTATTTTTTCGAGATCTTTCTAAAAATACCGATTTCGTCGCTCTACGACATATAGTTTCGGAGATATGGGCAGATTTGTCCGAATGTTGCTCGAAAACTACTCGAAAATCCGCTATATCTGTCAATTCCGAATAGAATTAACCGATTTAGAAAGTTTTAACAAATGTCATCTACTGTATTTTTTCGAGATCTTTCTAAAAATACCAATTTCATCGCTCTACGACATATAGTTTCAGAGATATGGGCAGATTTGTCCGAATGTTGCTCGAAAACTACTCGAAAATCCGTTATATCTGTCAATTCCGAATAGAATTAACCGGTTTAGAAAGTCTGAAACCATGTCATCTACTGTATTTTTTCGAGATCTTTCTAAAAATACCAATTTCACCGCTCTACGACATATAGTTTCAGAGATATGGGCAGATTTGTCCGAATGTTGCTCGAAAACTACTCGAAAATCCGTTATATCTGTCAATTCCGAATAGAATTAACCGATTTAGAAAGTTTTAACAAATGTCATCTACTGTATTTTTTCGAGATCTTTCTAAAAATACCAATTTCATCGCTCTACGACATATAGTTTCAGAGATATGGGCAGATTTGTCCGAATGTTGCTCGAAAACTACTCGAAAATCCGTTATATCTGTCAATTCCGAATAGAATTAACCGGTTTAGAAAGTCTGAAACCATGTCATCTACTGTATTTTTTCGAGATCTTTCTAAAAATACCAATTTCACCGCTCTACGACATATAGTTTCAGAGATATGGGCAGATTTGTCCGAATGTTGCTCGAAAACTACTCGAAAATCCGTTATATCTGTCAATTCCGAATAGAATTAACCGATTTAGAAAGTTTTAACAAATGTCATCTACTGTATTTTTTCGAGATCTTTCTAAAAATACCAATTTCATCGCTCTACGACATATAGTTTCAGAGATATGGGCAGATTTGTCCGAATGTTGCTCGAAAACTACTCGAAAATCCGTTATATCTGTCAATTCCGAATAGAATTAACCGGTTTAGAAAGTCTGAAACCATGTCATCTACTGTATTTTTTCGAGATCTTTCTAAAAATACCAATTTCACCGCTCTACGACGTATAGTTTCAGAGATATGGGCAGATTTGTCCGAATGTTGCTCGAAAACTACTCGAAAATCCGTTATATCTGTCAATTCCGAATAGAATTAACCGGTTTAGAAAGTCTGAAACCATGTCATCTACTGTATTTTTTCGAGATCTTTCTAAAAATACCAATTTCACCGCTCTACGACATATAGTTTCAGAGATATGGGCAGATTTGTCCGAATGTTGCTCGAAAACTACTCGAAAATCCGTTATATCTGTCAATTCCGAATAGAATTAACCGGTTTAGAAAGTCTGAAACCATGTCATCTACTGTATTTTTTCGAGATCTTTCTAAAAATACCAATTTCACCGCTCTACGACATATAGTTTCAGAGATATGGGCAGATTTGTCCGAATGTTGCTCGAAAACTACTCGAAAATCCGTTATATCTGTCAATTCCGAATAGAATTAACCGGTTTAGAAAGTCTGAAACCATGTCATCTACTGTATTTTTTCGAGATCTTTCTAAAAATACCGATTTCGTCGCTCTACGACATATAGTTTCAGAGATATGGGCAGATTTGTCCGAATGTTGCTCGAAAACTACTCGAAAATCCGTTATATCTGTCAATTCCGAATAGAATTAACCGGTTTAGAAAGTCTGAAACCATGTCATCTACTGTATTTTTTCGAGATCTTTCTAAAAATACCAATTTCACCGCTCTACGACATATAGTTTCAGAGATATGGGCAGATTTGTCCGAATGTTGCTCGAAAACTACTCGAAAATCCGTTATATCTGTCAATTCCGAATAGAATTAACCGGTTTAGAAAGTCTGAAACCATGTCATCTACTGTATTTTTTCGAGATCTTTCTAAAAATACCAATTTCACCGCTCTACGACATATAGTTTCAGAGATATGGGCAGATTTGTCCGAATGTTGCTCGAAAACTACTCGAAAATCCGTTATATCTGTCAATTCCGAATAGAATTAACCGGTTTAGAAAGTTTTAACAAATGTCATCTGCTGTATTTTTTCGAGATCTTTCTAAAAATACCAATTTCACCGCTCTACGACATATAGTTTCAGAGATATGGGCAGATTTGTCCGAATGTTGCTCGAAAACTACTCGAAAATCCGTTATATCTGTCAATTCCGAATAGAATTAACCGGTTTAGAAAGTCTGAAACCATGTCATCTACTGTATTTTTTCGAGATCTTTCTAATAATACCAATTTCACCGCTCTACGACATATAGTTTCAGAGATATGGGCAGATTTGTCCGAATGTTGCTCGAAAACTACTCGAAAATCCGTTATATCTGTCAATTCCGAATAGAATTAACCGGTTTAGAAAGTTTTAACAAATGTCATCTGCTGTATTTTTTCGAGATCTTTCTAAAAATACCGATTTCGTCGCTCTACGACATATAGTTTCAGAGATATGGGCAGATTTGTCCGAATGTTGCTCGAAAACTACTCGAAAATCCGTTATATCTGTCAATTCCGAATAGAATTAACCGGTTTAGAAAGTCTGAAACCATGTCATCTACTGTATTTTTTCGAGATCTTTCTAAAAATACCAATTTCACCGCTCTACGACATATAGTTTCAGAGATATGGGCAGATTTGTCCGAATGTTGCTCGAAAACTACTCGAAAATCCGTTATATCTGTCAATTCCGAATAGAATTAACCGGTTTAGAAAGTCTGAAACCATGTCATCTACTGTATTTTTTCGAGATCTTTCTAAAAATACCAATTTCACCGCTCTACGACATATAGTTTCAGAGATATGGGCAGATTTGTCCGAATGTTGCTCGAAAACTACTCGAAAATCCGTTATATCTGTCAATTCCGAATAGAATTAACCGGTTTAGAAAGTTTTAACAAATGTCATCTGCTGTATTTTTTCGAGATCTTTCTAAAAATACCAATTTCACCGCTCTACGACATATAGTTTCAGAGATATGGGCAGATTTGTCCGAATGTTGCTCGAAAACTACTCGAAAATCCGTTATATCTGTCAATTCCGAATAGAATTAACCGGTTTAGAAAGTCTGAAACCATGTCATCTACTGTATTTTTTCGAGATCTTTCTAATAATACCAATTTCACCGCTCTACGACATATAGTTTCAGAGATATGGGCAGATTTGTCCGAATGTTGCTCGAAAACTACTCGAAAATCCGTTATATCTGTCAATTCCGAATAGAATTAACCGGTTTAGAAAGTTTTAACAAATGTCATCTGCTGTATTTTTTCGAGATCTTTCTAAAAATACCAATTTCACCGCTCTACGACATATAGTTTCAGAGATATGGGCAGATTTGTCCGAATGTTGCTCGAAAACTACTCGAAAATCCGTTATATCTGTCAATTCCGAATAGAATTAACCGATTTAGAAAGTTTTAACAAATGTCATCTACTGTATTTTTTCGAGATCTTTCTAAAAATACCAATTTCATCGCTCTACGACATATAGTTTCAGAGATATGGGCAGATTTGTCCGAATGTTGCTCGAAAACTACTCGAAAATCCGTTATATCTGTCAATTCCGAATAGAATTAACCGGTTTAGAAAGTCTGAAACCATGTCATCTACTGTATTTTTTCGAGATCTTTCTAAAAATACCAATTTCACCGCTCTACGACATATAGTTTCAGAGATATGGGCAGATTTGTCCGAATGTTGCTCGAAAACTACTCGAAAATCCGTTATATCTGTCAATTCCGAATAGAATTAACCGGTTTAGAAAGTCTGAAACCATGTCATCTACTGTATTTTTTCGAGATCTTTCTAAAAATACCAATTTCACCGCTCTACGACATATAGTTTCAGAGATATGGGCAGATTTGTCCGAATGTTGCTCGAAAACTACTCGAAAATCCGTTATATCTGTCAATTCCGAATAGAATTAACCGATTTAGAAAGTTTTAACAAATGTCATCTACTGTATTTTTTCGAGATCTTTCTAAAAATACCAATTTCATCGCTCTACGACATATAGTTTCAGAGATATGGGCAGATTTGTCCGAATGTTGCTCGAAAACTACTCGAAAATCCGTTATATCTGTCAATTCCGAATAGAATTAACCGATTTAGAAAGTTTTAACAAATGTCATCTACTGTATTTTTTCGAGATCTTTCTAAAAATACCAATTTCACCGCTCTACGACATATAGTTTCAGAGATATGGGCAGATTTGTCCGAATGTTGCTCGAAAACTACTCGAAAATCCGTTATATCTGTCAATTCGAATAGAATTAACCGGTTTAGAAAGTCTGAAACCATGTCATCTACTGTATTTTTTCGAGATCTTTCTAAAAATACCAATTTCACCGCTCTACGACATATAGTTTCAGAGATATGGGCAGATTTGTCCGAATGTTGCTCGAAAACTACTCGAAAATCCGTTATATCTGTCAATTCCGAATAGAATTAACCGATTTAGAAAGTTTTAACAAATGTCATCTACTGTATTTTTTCGAGATCTTTCTAAAAATACCAATTTCATCGCTCTACGACATATAGTTTCAGAGATATGGGCAGATTTGTCCGAATGTTGCTCGAAAACTACTCGAAAATCCGTTATATCTGTCAATTCCGAATAGAATTAACCGATTTAGAAAGTTTTAACAAATGTCATCTACTGTATTTTTTCGAGATCTTTCTAAAAATACCAATTTCATCGCTCTACGACATATAGTTTCAGAGATATGGGCAGATTTGTCCGAATGTTGCTCGAAAACTACTCGAAAATCCGTTATATCTGTCAATTCCGAATAGAATTAACCGGTTTAGAAAGTCTGAAACCATGTCATCTACTGTATTTTTTCGAGATCTTTCTAAAAATACCAATTTCACCGCTCTACGACATATAGTTTCAGAGATATGGGCAGATTTGTCCGAATGTTGCTCGAAAACTACTCGAAAATCCGTTATATCTGTCAATTCCGAATAGAATTAACCGATTTAGAAAGTTTTAACAAATGTCATCTACTGTATTTTTTCGAGATCTTTCTAAAAATACCAATTTCATCGCTCTACGACATATAGTTTCAGAGATATGGGCAGATTTGTCCGAATGTTGCTCGAAAACTACTCGAAAATCCGTTATATCTGTCAATTCCGAATAGAATTAACCGGTTTAGAAAGTCTGAAACCATGTCATCTACTGTATTTTTTCGAGATCTTTCTAAAAATACCAATTTCACCGCTCTACGACGTATAGTTTCAGAGATATGGGCAGATTTGTCCGAATGTTGCTCGAAAACTACTCGAAAATCCGTTATATCTGTCAATTCCGAATAGAATTAACCGGTTTAGAAAGTCTGAAACCATGTCATCTACTGTATTTTTTCGAGATCTTTCTAAAAATACCAATTTCACCGCTCTACGACATATAGTTTCAGAGATATGGGCAGATTTGTCCGAATGTTGCTCGAAAACTACTCGAAAATCCGTTATATCTGTCAATTCCGAATAGAATTAACCGGTTTAGAAAGTCTGAAACCATGTCATCTACTGTATTTTTTCGAGATCTTTCTAAAAATACCGATTTCGTCGCTCTACGACATATAGTTTCGGAGATATGGGCAGATTTGTCCGAATGTTGCTCGAAAACTACTCGAAAATCCGCTATATCTGTCAATTCCGAATAGAATTAACCGATTTAGAAAGTTTTAACAAATGTCATCTACTGTATTTTTTCGAGATCTTTCTAAAAATACCGATTTCGTCGCTCTACGACATATAGTTTCAGAGATATGGGCAGATTTGTCCGAATGTTGCTCGAAAACTACTCGAAAATCCGTTATATCTGTCAATTCCGAATAGAATTAACCGGTTTAGAAAGTCTGAAACCATGTCATCTACTGTATTTTTTCGAGATCTTTCTAAAAATACCAATTTCACCGCTCTACGACATATAGTTTCAGAGATATGGGCAGATTTGTCCGAATGTTGCTCGAAAACTACTCGAAAATCCGTTATATCTGTCAATTCCGAATAGAATTAACCGGTTTAGAAAGTCTGAAACCATGTCATCTACTGTATTTTTTCGAGATCTTTCTAAAAATACCAATTTCACCGCTCTACGACATATAGTTTCAGAGATATGGGCAGATTTGTCCGAATGTTGCTCGAAAACTACTCGAAAATCCGTTATATCTGTCAATTCCGAATAGAATTAACCGGTTTAGAAAGTTTTAACAAATGTCATCTGCTGTATTTTTTCGAGATCTTTCTAAAAATACCAATTTCACCGCTCTACGACATATAGTTTCAGAGATATGGGCAGATTTGTCCGAATGTTGCTCGAAAACTACTCGAAAATCCGTTATATCTGTCAATTCCGAATAGAATTAACCGATTTAGAAAGTTTTAACAAATGTCATCTACTGTATTTTTTCGAGATCTTTCTAAAAATACCAATTTCATCGCTCTACGACATATAGTTTCAGAGATATGGGCAGATTTGTCCGAATGTTGCTCGAAAACTACTCGAAAATCCGTTATATCTGTCAATTCCGAATAGAATTAACCGGTTTAGAAAGTCTGAAACCATGTCATCTACTGTATTTTTTCGAGATCTTTCTAAAAATACCAATTTCACCGCTCTACGACATATAGTTTCAGAGATATGGGCAGATTTGTCCGAATGTTGCTCGAAAACTACTCGAAAATCCGTTATATCTGTCAATTCCGAATAGAATTAACCCATTTGGAAAGTTTTAACAAATGTCATCTACTGTATTTTTTCGAGATCTTTCTAAAAATACCAATTTCACCGCTCTACGACATATAGTTTCAGAGAGATGGGCAGATTTGTCCGAATGTTGCTCGAAAACTACTCGAAAATCCGTTATATCTGTCAATTCCGAATAGAATTAACCGGTTTAGAAAGTCTGAAACCATGTCATCTACTGTATTTTTTCGAGATCTTTCTAAAAATACCAATGCCACCGCTCTACGACATATAGTTTCAGAGATATGGGCAGATTTGTCCGAATGTTGCTCGAAAACTACTCGAAAATCCGTTATATCTGTCAATTCCGAATAGAATTAACCGGTTTAGAAAGTCTGAAACCATGTCATCTACTGTATTTTTTCGAGATCTTTCTAAAAATACCAATTTCACCGCTCTACGACATATAGTTTCAGAGATATGGGCAGATTTGTCCGAATGTTGCTCGAAAACTACTCGAAAATCCGTTATATCTGTCAATTCCGAATAGAATTAACCGGTTTAGAAAGTCTGAAACCATGTCACCTACTGTATTTTTTCGAGATCTTTCTAAAAATACCAATTTCACCGCTCTACGACATATAGTTTCAGAGATATGGGCAGATTTGTCCGAATGTTGCTCGAAAACTACTCGAAAATCCGTTATATCTGTCAATTCCGAATAGAATTAACCGGTTTAGAAAGTCTGAAACCATGTCATCTACTGTATTTTTTCGAGATCTTTCTAAAAATACCAATTTCACCGCTCTACGACATATAGTTTCAGAGATATGGGCAGATTTGTCCGAATGTTGCTCGAAAACTACTCGAAAATCCGTTATATCTGTCAATTCCGAATAGAATTAACCGATTTAGAAAGTTTTAACAAATGTCATCTACTGTATTTTTTCGAGATCTTTCTAAAAATACCAATTTCACCGCTCTACGACATATAGTTTCAGAGATATGGGCAGATTTGTCCGAATGTTGCTCGAAAACTACTCGAAAATCCGTTATATCTGTCAATTCCGAATAGAATTAACCGGTTTAGAAAGTCTGAAACCATGTCATCTACTGTATTTTTTCGAGATCTTTCTAAAAATACCAATTTCACCGCTCTACGACATATAGTTTCAGAGATATGGGCAGATTTGTCCGAATGTTGCTCGAAAACTACTCGAAAATCCGTTATATCTGTCAATTCCGAATAGAATTAACCGATTTAGAAAGTTTTAACAAATGTCATCTATTGTATTTTTTCGAGATCTTTCTAAAAATACCAATTTCATCGCTCTACGACATATAGTTTCAGAGATATGGGCAGATTTGTCCGAATGTTGCTCGAAAACTACTCGAAAATCCGTTATATCTGTCAATTCCGAATAGAATTAACCGATTTAGAAAGTTTTAACAAATGTCATCTACTGTATTTTTTCGAGATCTTTCTAAAAATACCAATTTCATCGCTCTACGACATATAGTTTCAGAGATATGGGCAGATTTGTCCGAATGTTGCTCGAAAACTACTCGAAAATCCGTTATATCTGTCAATTCCGAATAGAATTAACCGATTTAGAAAGTTTTAACAAATGTCATCTACTGTATTTTTTCGAGATCTTTCTAAAAATACCAATTTCACCGCTCTACGACATATAGTTTCAGAGATATGGGCAGATTTGTCCGAATGTTGCTCGAAAACTACTCGAAAATCCGTTATATCTGTCAATTCCGAATAGAATTAACCGGTTTAGAAAGTCTGAAACCATGTCATCTACTGTATTTTTTCGAGATCTTTCTAAAAATACCAATTTCACCGCTCTACGACATATAGTTTCAGAGATATGGGCAGATTTGTCCGAATGTTGCTCGAAAACTACTCGAAAATCCGTTATATCTGTCAATTCCGAATAGAATTAACCGATTTAGAAAGTTTTAACAAATGTCATCTACTGTATTTTTTCGAGATCTTTCTAAAAATACCAATTTCATCGCTCTACGACATATAGTTTCAGAGATATGGGCAGATTTGTCCGAATGTTGCTCGAAAACTACTCGAAAATCCGTTATATCTGTCAATTCCGAATAGAATTAACCGGTTTAGAAAGTCTGAAACCATGTCATCTACTGTATTTTTTCGAGATCTTTCTAAAAATACCAATTTCACCGCTCTACGACATATAGTTTCAGAGATATGGGCAGATTTGTCCGAATGTTGCTCGAAAACTACTCGAAAATCCGTTATATCTGTCAATTCCGAATAGAATTAACCGATTTAGAAAGTTTTAACAAATGTCATCTACTGTATTTTTTCGAGATCTTTCTAAAAATACCAATTTCATCGCTCTACGACATATAGTTTCAGAGATATGGGCAGATTTGTCCGAATGTTGCTCGAAAACTACTCGAAAATCCGTTATATCTGTCAATTCCGAATAGAATTAACCGATTTAGAAAGTTTTAACAAATGTCATCTACTGTATTTTTTCGAGATCTTTCTAAAAATACCAATTTCATCGCTCTACGACATATAGTTTCAGAGATATGGGCAGATTTGTCCGAATGTTGCTCGAAAACTACTCGAAAATCCGTTATATCTGTCAATTCCGAATAGAATTAACCGGTTTAGAAAGTCTGAAACCATGTCATCTACTGTATTTTTTCGAGATCTTTCTAAAAATACCAATTTCACCGCTCTACGACATATAGTTTCAGAGATATGGGCAGATTTGTCCGAATGTTGCTCGAAAACTACTCGAAAATCCGTTATATCTGTCAATTCCGAATAGAATTAACCGATTTAGAAAGTTTTAACAAATGTCATCTATTGTATTTTTTCGAGATCTTTCTAAAAATACCAATTTCATCGCTCTACGACATATAGTTTCAGAGATATGGGCAGATTTGTCCGAATGTTGCTCGAAAACTACTCGAAAATCCGTTATATCTGTCAATTCCGAATAGAATTAACCGATTTAGAAAGTTTTAACAAATGTCATCTACTGTATTTTTTCGAGATCTTTCTAAAAATACCAATTTCATCGCTCTACGACATATAGTTTCAGAGATATGGGCAGATTTGTCCGAATGTTGCTCGAAAACTACTCGAAAATCCGTTATATCTGTCAATTCCGAATAGAATTAACCGATTTAGAAAGTTTTAACAAATGTCATCTACTGTATTTTTTCGAGATCTTTCTAAAAATACCAATTTCACCGCTCTACGACATATAGTTTCAGAGATATGGGCAGATTTGTCCGAATGTTGCTCGAAAACTACTCGAAAATCCGTTATATCTGTCAATTCCGAATAGAATTAACCGGTTTAGAAAGTCTGAAACCATGTCATCTACTGTATTTTTTCGAGATCTTTCTAAAAATACCAATTTCACCGCTCTACGACATATAGTTTCAGAGATATGGGCAGATTTGTCCGAATGTTGCTCGAAAACTACTCGAAAATCCGTTATATCTGTCAATTCCGAATAGAATTAACCGATTTAGAAAGTTTTAACAAATGTCATCTACTGTATTTTTTCGAGATCTTTCTAAAAATACCAATTTCATCGCTCTACGACATATAGTTTCAGAGATATGGGCAGATTTGTCCGAATGTTGCTCGAAAACTACTCGAAAATCCGTTATATCTGTCAATTCCGAATAGAATTAACCGGTTTAGAAAGTCTGAAACCATGTCATCTACTGTATTTTTTCGAGATCTTTCTAAAAATACCAATTTCACCGCTCTACGACATATAGTTTCAGAGATATGGGCAGATTTGTCCGAATGTTGCTCGAAAACTACTCGAAAATCCGTTATATCTGTCAATTCCGAATAGAATTAACCGATTTAGAAAGTTTTAACAAATGTCATCTACTGTATTTTTTCGAGATCTTTCTAAAAATACCAATTTCACCGCTCTACGACATATAGTTTCAGAGATATGGGCAGATTTGTCCGAATGTTGCTCGAAAACTACTCGAAAATCCGTTATATCTGTCAATTCCGAATAGAATTAACCGGTTTAGAAAGTCTGAAACCATGTCATCTACTGTATTTTTTCGAGATCTTTCTAAAAATACCAATTTCACCGCTCTACGACATATAGTTTCAGAGATATGGGCAGATTTGTCCGAATGTTGCTCGAAAACTACTCGAAAATCCGTTATATCTGTCAATTCCGAATAGAATTAACCGATTTAGAAAGTTTTAACAAATGTCATCTATTGTATTTTTTCGAGATCTTTCTAAAAATACCAATTTCATCGCTCTACGACATATAGTTTCAGAGATATGGGCAGATTTGTCCGAATGTTGCTCGAAAACTACTCGAAAATCCGTTATATCTGTCAATTCCGAATAGAATTAACCGATTTAGAAAGTTTTAACAAATGTCATCTACTGTATTTTTTCGAGATCTTTCTAAAAATACCAATTTCACCGCTCTACGACATATAGTTTCAGAGATATGGGCAGATTTGTCCGAATGTTGCTCGAAAACTACTCGAAAATCCGTTATATCTGTCAATTCCGAATAGAATTAACCGGTTTAGAAAGTCTGAAACCATGTCATCTACTGTATTTTTTCGAGATCTTTCTAAAAATACCAATTTCACCGCTCTACGACATATAGTTTCAGAGATATGGGCAGATTTGTCCGAATGTTGCTCGAAAACTACTCGAAAATCCGTTATATCTGTCAATTCCGAATAGAATTAACCGATTTAGAAAGTTTTAACAAATGTCATCTACTGTATTTTTTCGAGATCTTTCTAAAAATACCAATTTCATCGCTCTACGACATATAGTTTCAGAGATATGGGCAGATTTGTCCGAATGTTGCTCGAAAACTACTCGAAAATCCGTTATATCTGTCAATTCCGAATAGAATTAACCGGTTTAGAAAGTCTGAAACCATGTCATCTACTGTATTTTTTCGAGATCTTTCTAAAAATACCAATTTCACCGCTCTACGACATATAGTTTCAGAGATATGGGCAGATTTGTCCGAATGTTGCTCGAAAACTACTCGAAAATCCGTTATATCTGTCAATTCCGAATAGAATTAACCGATTTGGAAAGTTTTAACAAATGTCATCTACTGTATTTTTTCGAGATCTTTCTAAAAATACCAATTTCACCGCTCTACGACATATAGTTTCAGAGAGATGGGCAGATTTGTCCGAATGTTGCTCGAAAACTACTCGAAAATCCGTTATATCTGTCAATTCCGAATAGAATTAACCGGTTTAGAAAGTCTGAAACCATGTCATCTACTGTATTTTTTCGAGATCTTTCTAAAAATACCAATGCCACCGCTCTACGACATATAGTTTCAGAGATATGGGCAGATTTGTCCGAATGTTGCTCGAAAACTACTCGAAAATCCGTTATATCTGTCAATTCCGAATAGAATTAACCGGTTTAGAAAGTCTGAAACCATGTCATCTACTGTATTTTTTCGAGATCTTTCTAAAAATACCAATTTCACCGCTCTACGACATATAGTTTCAGAGATATGGGCAGATTTGTCCGAATGTTGCTCGAAAACTACTCGAAAATCCGTTATATCTGTCAATTCCGAATAGAATTAACCGGTTTAGAAAGTCTGAAACCATGTCATCTACTGTATTTTTTCGAGATCTTTCTAAAAATACCAATTTCACCGCTCTACGACATATAGTTTCAGAGATATGGGCAGATTTGTCCGAATGTTGCTCGAAAACTACTCGAAAATCCGTTATATCTGTCAATTCCGAATAGAATTAACCGGTTTAGAAAGTCTGAAACCATGTCATCTACTGTATTTTTTCGAGATCTTTCTAAAAATACCAATTTCACCGCTCTACGACATATAGTTTCAGAGATATGGGCAGATTTGTCCGAATGTTGCTCGAAAACTACTCGAAAATCCGTTATATCTGTCAATTCCGAATAGAATTAACCGATTTAGAAAGTTTTAACAAATGTCATCTACTGTATTTTTTCGAGATCTTTCTAAAAATACCAATTTCACCGCTCTACGACATATAGTTTCAGAGATATGGGCAGATTTGTCCGAATGTTGCTCGAAAACTACTCGAAAATCCGTTATATCTGTCAATTCCGAATAGAATTAACCGGTTTAGAAAGTCTGAAACCATGTCATCTACTGTATTTTTTCGAGATCTTTCTAAAAATACCAATTTCACCGCTCTACGACATATAGTTTCAGAGATATGGGCAGATTTGTCCGAATGTTGCTCGAAAACTACTCGAAAATCCGTTATATCTGTCAATTCCGAATAGAATTAACCGATTTAGAAAGTTTTAACAAATGTCATCTATTGTATTTTTTCGAGATCTTTCTAAAAATACCAATTTCATCGCTCTACGACATATAGTTTCAGAGATATGGGCAGATTTGTCCGAATGTTGCTCGAAAACTACTCGAAAATCCGTTATATCTGTCAATTCCGAATAGAATTAACCGATTTAGAAAGTTTTAACAAATGTCATCTACTGTATTTTTTCGAGATCTTTCTAAAAATACCAATTTCATCGCTCTACGACATATAGTTTCAGAGATATGGGCAGATTTGTCCGAATGTTGCTCGAAAACTACTCGAAAATCCGTTATATCTGTCAATTCCGAATAGAATTAACCGATTTAGAAAGTTTTAACAAATGTCATCTACTGTATTTTTTCGAGATCTTTCTAAAAATACCAATTTCACCGCTCTACGACATATAGTTTCAGAGATATGGGCAGATTTGTCCGAATGTTGCTCGAAAACTACTCGAAAATCCGTTATATCTGTCAATTCCGAATAGAATTAACCGGTTTAGAAAGTCTGAAACCATGTCATCTACTGTATTTTTTCGAGATCTTTCTAAAAATACCAATTTCACCGCTCTACGACATATAGTTTCAGAGATATGGGCAGATTTGTCCGAATGTTGCTCGAAAACTACTCGAAAATCCGTTATATCTGTCAATTCCGAATAGAATTAACCGATTTAGAAAGTTTTAACAAATGTCATCTACTGTATTTTTTCGAGATCTTTCTAAAAATACCAATTTCATCGCTCTACGACATATAGTTTCAGAGATATGGGCAGATTTGTCCGAATGTTGCTCGAAAACTACTCGAAAATCCGTTATATCTGTCAATTCCGAATAGAATTAACCGGTTTAGAAAGTCTGAAACCATGTCATCTACTGTATTTTTTCGAGATCTTTCTAAAAATACCAATTTCACCGCTCTACGACATATAGTTTCAGAGATATGGGCAGATTTGTCCGAATGTTGCTCGAAAACTACTCGAAAATCCGTTATATCTGTCAATTCCGAATAGAATTAACCGATTTGGAAAGTTTTAACAAATGTCATCTACTGTATTTTTTCGAGATCTTTCTAAAAATACCAATTTCACCGCTCTACGACATATAGTTTCAGAGAGATGGGCAGATTTGTCCGAATGTTGCTCGAAAACTACTCGAAAATCCGTTATATCTGTCAATTCCGAATAGAATTAACCGGTTTAGAAAGTCTGAAACCATGTCATCTACTGTATTTTTTCGAGATCTTTCTAAAAATACCAATGCCACCGCTCTACGACATATAGTTTCAGAGATATGGGCAGATTTGTCCGAATGTTGCTCGAAAACTACTTGAAAATCCGTTATATCTGTCAATTCCGAATAGAATTAACCGGTTTAGAAAGTCTGAAACCATGTCATCTACTGTATTTTTTCGAGATCTTTCTAAAAATACCAATTTCACCGCTCTACGACATATAGTTTCAGAGATATGGGCAGATTTGTCCGAATGTTGCTCGAAAACTACTCGAAAATCCGTTATATCTGTCAATTCCGAATAGAATTAACCGGTTTAGAAAGTCTGAAACCATGTCATCTACTGTATTTTTTCGAGATCTTTCTAAAAATACCAATTTCACCGCTCTACGACATATAGTTTCAGAGATATGGGCAGATTTGTCCGAATGTTGCTCGAAAACTACTCGAAAATCCGTTATATCTGTCAATTCCGAATAGAATTAACCGGTTTAGAAAGTCTGAAACCATGTCATCTACTGTATTTTTTCGAGATCTTTCTAAAAATACCAATTTCACCGCTCTACGACATATAGTTTCAGAGATATGGGCAGATTTGTCCGAATGTTGCTCGAAAACTACTCGAAAATCCGTTATATCTGTCAATTCCGAATAGAATTAACCGATTTAGAAAGTTTTAACAAATGTCATCTACTGTATTTTTTCGAGATCTTTCTAAAAATACCAATTTCACCGCTCTACGACATATAGTTTCAGAGATATGGGCAGATTTGTCCGAATGTTGCTCGAAAACTACTCGAAAATCCGTTATATCTGTCAATTCCGAATAGAATTAACCGGTTTAGAAAGTCTGAAACCATGTCATCTACTGTATTTTTTCGAGATCTTTCTAAAAATACCAATTTCACCGCTCTACGACATATAGTTTCAGAGATATGGGCAGATTTGTCCGAATGTTGCTCGAAAACTACTCGAAAATCCGTTATATCTGTCAATTCCGAATAGAATTAACCGATTTAGAAAGTTTTAACAAATGTCATCTACTGTATTTTTTCGAGATCTTTCTAAAAATACCAATTTCATCGCTCTACGACATATAGTTTCAGAGATATGGGCAGATTTGTCCGAATGTTGCTCGAAAACTACTCGAAAATCCGTTATATCTGTCAATTCCGAATAGAATTAACCGATTTAGAAAGTTTTAACAAATGTCATCTACTGTATTTTTTCGAGATCTTTCTAAAAATACCAATTTCACCGCTCTACGACATATAGTTTCAGAGATATGGGCAGATTTGTCCGAATGTTGCTCGAAAACTACTCGAAAATCCGTTATATCTGTCAATTCGAATAGAATTAACCGGTTTAGAAAGTCTGAAACCATGTCATCTACTGTATTTTTTCGAGATCTTTCTAAAAATACCAATTTCACCGCTCTACGACATATAGTTTCAGAGATATGGGCAGATTTGTCCGAATGTTGCTCGAAAACTACTCGAAAATCCGTTATATCTGTCAATTCCGAATAGAATTAACCGATTTAGAAAGTTTTAACAAATGTCATCTACTGTATTTTTTCGAGATCTTTCTAAAAATACCAATTTCATCGCTCTACGACATATAGTTTCAGAGATATGGGCAGATTTGTCCGAATGTTGCTCGAAAACTACTCGAAAATCCGTTATATCTGTCAATTCCGAATAGAATTAACCGGTTTAGAAAGTCTGAAACCATGTCATCTACTGTATTTTTTCGAGATCTTTCTAAAAATACCAATTTCACCGCTCTACGACATATAGTTTCAGAGATATGGGCAGATTTGTCCTAATGTTGCTCGAAAACTACTCGAAAATCCGTTATATCTGTCAATTCCGAATAGAATTAACCGATTTAGAAAGTTTTAACAAATGTCATCTACTGTATTTTTTCGAGATCTTTCTAAAAATACCAATTTCACCGCTCTACGACATATAGTTTCAGAGATATGGGCAGATTTGTCCGAATGTTGCTCGAAAACTACTCGAAAATCCGTTATATCTGTCAATTCCGAATAGAATTAACCGATTTAGAAAGTTTTAACAAATGTCATCTATTGTATTATTTCGAGATCTTTCTAAAAATACCAATTTCATCGCTCTACGACATATAGTTTCAGAGATATGGGCAGATTTGTCCGAATGTTGCTCGAAAACTACTCGAAAATCCGTTATATCTGTCAATTCCGAATAGAATTAACCGATTTAGAAAGTTTTAACAAATGTCATCTACTGTATTTTTTCGAGATCTTTCTAAAAATACCAATTTCACCGCTCTACGACATATAGTTTCAGAGATATGGGCAGATTTGTCCGAATGTTGCTCGAAAACTACTCGAAAATCCGTTATATCTGTCAATTCCGAATAGAATTAACCGGTTTAGAAAGTCTGAAACCATGTCATCTACTGTATTTTTTCGAGATCTTTCTAAAAATACCAATGCCACCGCTCTACGACATATAGTTTCAGAGATATGGGCAGATTTGTCCGAATGTTGCTCGAAAACTACTTGAAAATCCGTTATATCTGTCAATTCCGAATAGAATTAACCGGTTTAGAAAGTCTGAAACCATGTCATCTACTGTATTTTTTCGAGATCTTTCTAAAAATACCAATTTCACCGCTCTACGACATATAGTTTCAGAGATATGGGCAGATTTGTCCGAATGTTGCTCGAAAACTACTCGAAAATCCGTTATATCTGTCAATTCCGAATAGAATTAACCGGTTTAGAAAGTCTGAAACCATGTCATCTACTGTATTTTTTCGAGATCTTTCTAAAAATACCAATTTCACCGCTCTACGACATATAGTTTCAGAGATATGGGCAGATTTGTCCGAATGTTGCTCGAAAACTACTCGAAAATCCGTTATATCTGTCAATTCCGAATAGAATTAACCGGTTTAGAAAGTCTGAAACCATGTCATCTACTGTATTTTTTCGAGATCTTTCTAAAAATACCAATTTCACCGCTCTACGACATATAGTTTCAGAGATATGGGCAGATTTGTCCGAATGTTGCTCGAAAACTACTCGAAAATCCGTTATATCTGTCAATTCCGAATAGAATTAACCGATTTAGAAAGTTTTAACAAATGTCATCTACTGTATTTTTTCGAGATCTTTCTAAAAATACCAATTTCACCGCTCTACGACATATAGTTTCAGAGATATGGGCAGATTTGTCCGAATGTTGCTCGAAAACTACTCGAAAATCCGTTATATCTGTCAATTCCGAATAGAATTAACCGGTTTAGAAAGTCTGAAACCATGTCATCTACTGTATTTTTTCGAGATCTTTCTAAAAATACCAATTTCACCGCTCTACGACATATAGTTTCAGAGATATGGGCAGATTTGTCCGAATGTTGCTCGAAAACTACTCGAAAATCCGTTATATCTGTCAATTCCGAATAGAATTAACCGATTTAGAAAGTTTTAACAAATGTCATCTACTGTATTTTTTCGAGATCTTTCTAAAAATACCAATTTCATCGCTCTACGACATATAGTTTCAGAGATATGGGCAGATTTGTCCGAATGTTGCTCGAAAACTACTCGAAAATCCGTTATATCTGTCAATTCCGAATAGAATTAACCGATTTAGAAAGTTTTAACAAATGTCATCTACTGTATTTTTTCGAGATCTTTCTAAAAATACCAATTTCACCGCTCTACGACATATAGTTTCAGAGATATGGGCAGATTTGTCCGAATGTTGCTCGAAAACTACTCGAAAATCCGTTATATCTGTCAATTCGAATAGAATTAACCGGTTTAGAAAGTCTGAAACCATGTCATCTACTGTATTTTTTCGAGATCTTTCTAAAAATACCAATTTCACCGCTCTACGACATATAGTTTCAGAGATATGGGCAGATTTGTCCGAATGTTGCTCGAAAACTACTCGAAAATCCGTTATATCTGTCAATTCCGAATAGAATTAACCGATTTAGAAAGTTTTAACAAATGTCATCTACTGTATTTTTTCGAGATCTTTCTAAAAATACCAATTTCACCGCTCTACGACATATAGTTTCAGAGATATGGGCAGATTTGTCCGAATGTTGCTCGAAAACTACTCGAAAATCCGTTATATCTGTCAATTCCGAATAGAATTAACCGATTTAGAAAGTTTTAACAAATGTCATCTACTGTATTTTTTCGAGATCTTTCTAAAAATACCAATTTCATCGCTCTACGACATATAGTTTCAGAGATATGGGCAGATTTGTCCGAATGTTGCTCGAAAACTACTCGAAAATCCGTTATATCTGTCAATTCCGAATAGAATTAACCGATTTAGAAAGTTTTAACAAATGTCATCTACTGTATTTTTTCGAGATCTTTCTAAAAATACCAATTTCACCGCTCTACGACATATAGTTTCAGAGATATGGGCAGATTTGTCCGAATGTTGCTCGAAAACTACTCGAAAATCCGTTATATCTGTCAATTCGAATAGAATTAACCGGTTTAGAAAGTCTGAAACCATGTCATCTACTGTATTTTTTCGAGATCTTTCTAAAAATACCAATTTCACCGCTCTACGACATATAGTTTCAGAGATATGGGCAGATTTGTCCGAATGTTGCTCGAAAACTACTCGAAAATCCGTTATATCTGTCAATTCCGAATAGAATTAACCGATTTAGAAAGTTTTAACAAATGTCATCTACTGTATTTTTTCGAGATCTTTCTAAAAATACCAATTTCATCGCTCTACGACATATAGTTTCAGAGATATGGGCAGATTTGTCCGAATGTTGCTCGAAAACTACTCGAAAATCCGTTATATCTGTCAATTCCGAATAGAATTAACCGGTTTAGAAAGTCTGAAACCATGTCATCTACTGTATTTTTTCGAGATCTTTCTAAAAATACCAATTTCACCGCTCTACGACATATAGTTTCAGAGATATGGGCAGATTTGTCCGAATGTTGCTCGAAAACTACTCGAAAATCCGTTATATCTGTCAATTCCGAATAGAATTAACCGATTTAGAAAGTTTTAACAAATGTCATCTACTGTATTTTTTCGAGATCTTTCTAAAAATACCAATTTCACCGCTCTACGACATATAGTTTCAGAGATATGGGCAGATTTGTCCGAATGTTGCTCGAAAACTACTCGAAAATCCGTTATATCTGTCAATTCCGAATAGAATTAACCGATTTAGAAAGTTTTAACAAATGTCATCTATTGTATTATTTCGAGATCTTTCTAAAAATACCAATTTCATCGCTCTACGACATATAGTTTCAGAGATATGGGCAGATTTGTCCGAATGTTGCTCGAAAACTACTCGAAAATCCGTTATATCTGTCAATTCCGAATAGAATTAACCGATTTAGAAAGTTTTAACAAATGTCATCTACTGTATTTTTTCGAGATCTTTCTAAAAATACCAATTTCACCGCTCTACGACATATAGTTTCAGAGATATGGGCAGATTTGTCCGAATGTTGCTCGAAAACTACTCGAAAATCCGTTATATCTGTCAATTCGAATAGAATTAACCGGTTTAGAAAGTCTGAAACCATGTCATCTACTGTATTTTTTCGAGATCTTTCTAAAAATACCAATTTCACCGCTCTACGACATATAGTTTCAGAGATATGGGCAGATTTGTCCGAATGTTGCTCGAAAACTACTCGAAAATCCGTTATATCTGTCAATTCCGAATAGAATTAACCGATTTAGAAAGTTTTAACAAATGTCATCTACTGTATTTTTTCGAGATCTTTCTAAAAATACCAATTTCATCGCTCTACGACATATAGTTTCAGAGATATGGGCAGATTTGTCCGAATGTTGCTCGAAAACTACTCGAAAATCCGTTATATCTGTCAATTCCGAATAGAATTAACCGGTTTAGAAAGTCTGAAACCATGTCATCTACTGTATTTTTTCGAGATCTTTCTAAAAATACCAATTTCACCGCTCTACGACATATAGTTTCAGAGATATGGGCAGATTTGTCCGAATGTTGCTCGAAAACTACTCGAAAATCCGTTATATCTGTCAATTCCGAATAGAATTAACCGATTTAGAAAGTTTTAACAAATGTCATCTACTGTATTTTTTCGAGATCTTTCTAAAAATACCAATTTCACCGCTCTACGACATATAGTTTCAGAGATATGGGCAGATTTGTCCGAATGTTGCTCGAAAACTACTCGAAAATCCGTTATATCTGTCAATTCCGAATAGAATTAACCGATTTAGAAAGTTTTAACAAATGTCATCTATTGTATTATTTCGAGATCTTTCTAAAAATACCAATTTCATCGCTCTACGACATATAGTTTCAGAGATATGGGCAGATTTGTCCGAATGTTGCTCGAAAACTACTCGAAAATCCGTTATATCTGTCAATTCCGAATAGAATTAACCGATTTAGAAAGTTTTAACAAATGTCATCTACTGTATTTTTTCGAGATCTTTCTAAAAATACCAATTTCACCGCTCTACGACATATAGTTTCAGAGATATGGGCAGATTTGTCCGAATGTTGCTCGAAAACTACTCGAAAATCCGTTATATCTGTCAATTCCGAATAGAATTAACCGGTTTAGAAAGTCTGAAACCATGTCATCTACTGTATTTTTTCGAGATCTTTCTAAAAATACCAATGCCACCGCTCTACGACATATAGTTTCAGAGATATGGGCAGATTTGTCCGAATGTTGCTCGAAAACTACTTGAAAATCCGTTATATCTGTCAATTCCGAATAGAATTAACCGGTTTAGAAAGTCTGAAACCATGTCATCTACTGTATTTTTTCGAGATCTTTCTAAAAATACCAATTTCACCGCTCTACGACATATAGTTTCAGAGATATGGGCAGATTTGTCCGAATGTTGCTCGAAAACTACTCGAAAATCCGTTATATCTGTCAATTCCGAATAGAATTAACCGGTTTAGAAAGTCTGAAACCATGTCATCTACTGTATTTTTTCGAGATCTTTCTAAAAATACCAATTTCACCGCTCTACGACATATAGTTTCAGAGATATGGGCAGATTTGTCCGAATGTTGCTCGAAAACTACTCGAAAATCCGTTATATCTGTCAATTCCGAATAGAATTAACCGGTTTAGAAAGTCTGAAACCATGTCATCTACTGTATTTTTTCGAGATCTTTCTAAAAATACCAATTTCACCGCTCTACGACATATAGTTTCAGAGATATGGGCAGATTTGTCCGAATGTTGCTCGAAAACTACTCGAAAATCCGTTATATCTGTCAATTCCGAATAGAATTAACCGATTTAGAAAGTTTTAACAAATGTCATCTACTGTATTTTTTCGAGATCTTTCTAAAAATACCAATTTCACCGCTCTACGACATATAGTTTCAGAGATATGGGCAGATTTGTCCGAATGTTGCTCGAAAACTACTCGAAAATCCGTTATATCTGTCAATTCCGAATAGAATTAACCGGTTTAGAAAGTCTGAAACCATGTCATCTACTGTATTTTTTCGAGATCTTTCTAAAAATACCAATTTCACCGCTCTACGACATATAGTTTCAGAGATATGGGCAGATTTGTCCGAATGTTGCTCGAAAACTACTCGAAAATCCGTTATATCTGTCAATTCCGAATAGAATTAACCGATTTAGAAAGTTTTAACAAATGTCATCTACTGTATTTTTTCGAGATCTTTCTAAAAATACCAATTTCATCGCTCTACGACATATAGTTTCAGAGATATGGGCAGATTTGTCCGAATGTTGCTCGAAAACTACTCGAAAATCCGTTATATCTGTCAATTCCGAATAGAATTAACCGATTTAGAAAGTTTTAACAAATGTCATCTACTGTATTTTTTCGAGATCTTTCTAAAAATACCAATTTCACCGCTCTACGACATATAGTTTCAGAGATATGGGCAGATTTGTCCGAATGTTGCTCGAAAACTACTCGAAAATCCGTTATATCTGTCAATTCGAATAGAATTAACCGGTTTAGAAAGTCTGAAACCATGTCATCTACTGTATTTTTTCGAGATCTTTCTAAAAATACCAATTTCACCGCTCTACGACATATAGTTTCAGAGATATGGGCAGATTTGTCCGAATGTTGCTCGAAAACTACTCGAAAATCCGTTATATCTGTCAATTCCGAATAGAATTAACCGATTTAGAAAGTTTTAACAAATGTCATCTACTGTATTTTTTCGAGATCTTTCTAAAAATACCAATTTCATCGCTCTACGACATATAGTTTCAGAGATATGGGCAGATTTGTCCGAATGTTGCTCGAAAACTACTCGAAAATCCGTTATATCTGTCAATTCCGAATAGAATTAACCGGTTTAGAAAGTCTGAAACCATGTCATCTACTGTATTTTTTCGAGATCTTTCTAAAAATACCAATTTCACCGCTCTACGACATATAGTTTCAGAGATATGGGCAGATTTGTCCGAATGTTGCTCGAAAACTACTCGAAAATCCGTTATATCTGTCAATTCCGAATAGAATTAACCGATTTAGAAAGTTTTAACAAATGTCATCTACTGTATTTTTTCGAGATCTTTCTAAAAATACCAATTTCACCGCTCTACGACATATAGTTTCAGAGATATGGGCAGATTTGTCCGAATGTTGCTCGAAAACTACTCGAAAATCCGTTATATCTGTCAATTCCGAATAGAATTAACCGATTTAGAAAGTTTTAACAAATGTCATCTATTGTATTATTTCGAGATCTTTCTAAAAATACCAATTTCATCGCTCTACGACATATAGTTTCAGAGATATGGGCAGATTTGTCCGAATGTTGCTCGAAAACTACTCGAAAATCCGTTATATCTGTCAATTCCGAATAGAATTAACCGATTTAGAAAGTTTTAACAAATGTCATCTACTGTATTTTTTCGAGATCTTTCTAAAAATACCAATTTCACCGCTCTACGACATATAGTTTCAGAGATATGGGCAGATTTGTCCGAATGTTGCTCGAAAACTACTCGAAAATCCGTTATATCTGTCAATTCCGAATAGAATTAACCGGTTTAGAAAGTCTGAAACCATGTCATCTACTGTATTTTTTCGAGATCTTTCTAAAAATACCAATTTCACCGCTCTACGACATATAGTTTCAGAGATATGGGCAGATTTGTCCGAATGTTGCTCGAAAACTACTCGAAAATCCGTTATATCTGTCAATTCCGAATAGAATTAACCGATTTAGAAAGTTTTAACAAATGTCATCTATTGTATTATTTCGAGATCTTTCTAAAAATACCAATTTCATCGCTCTACGACATATAGTTTCAGAGATATGGGCAGATTTGTCCGAATGTTGCTCGAAAACTACTCGAAAATCCGTTATATCTGTCAATTCCGAATAGAATTAACCGATTTAGAAAGTTTTAACAAATGTCATCTACTGTATTTTTTCGAGATCTTTCTAAAAATACCAATTTCATCGCTCTACGACATATAGTTTCAGAGATATGGGCAGATTTGTCCGAATGTTGCTCGAAAACTACTCGAAAATCCGTTATATCTGTCAATTCCGAATAGAATTAACCGATTTAGAAAGTTTTAACAAATGTCATCTACTGTATTTTTTCGAGATCTTTCTAAAAATACCAATTTCACCGCTCTACGACATATAGTTTCAGAGATATGGGCAGATTTGTCCGAATGTTGCTCGAAAACTACTCGAAAATCCGTTATATCTGTCAATTCCGAATAGAATTAACCGGTTTAGAAAGTCTGAAACCATGTCATCTACTGTATTTTTTCGAGATCTTTCTAAAAATACCAATTTCACCGCTCTACGACATATAGTTTCAGAGATATGGGCAGATTTGTCCGAATGTTGCTCGAAAACTACTCGAAAATCCGTTATATCTGTCAATTCCGAATAGAATTAACCGATTTAGAAAGTTTTAACAAATGTCATCTACTGTATTTTTTCGAGATCTTTCTAAAAATACCAATTTCATCGCTCTACGACATATAGTTTCAGAGATATGGGCAGATTTGTCCGAATGTTGCTCGAAAACTACTCGAAAATCCGTTATATCTGTCAATTCCGAATAGAATTAACCGATTTAGAAAGTTTTAACAAATGTCATCTACTGTATTTTTTCGAGATCTTTCTAAAAATACCAATTTCATCGCTCTACGACATATAGTTTCAGAGATATGGGCAGATTTGTCCGAATGTTGCTCGAAAACTACTCGAAAATCCGTTATATCTGTCAATTCCGAATAGAATTAACCGATTTAGAAAGTTTTAACAAATGTCATCTACTGTATTTTTTCGAGATCTTTCTAAAAATACCAATTTCATCGCTCTACGACATATAGTTTCAGAGATATGGGCAGATTTGTCCGAATGTTGCTCGAAAACTACTCGAAAATCCGTTATATCTGTCAATTCCGAATAGAATTAACCGATTTAGAAAGTTTTAACAAATGTCATCTACTGTATTTTTTCGAGATCTTTCTAAAAATACCAATTTCATCGCTCTACGACATATAGTTTCAGAGATATGGGCAGATTTGTCCGAATGTTGCTCGAAAACTACTCGAAAATCCGTTATATCTGTCAATTCCGAATAGAATTAACCGATTTAGAAAGTTTTAACAAATGTCATCTACTGTATTTTTTCGAGATCTTTCTAAAAATACCAATTTCATCGCTCTACGACATATAGTTTCAGAGATATGGGCAGATTTGTCCGAATGTTGCTCGAAAACTACTCGAAAATCCGTTATATCTGTCAATTCCGAATAGAATTAACCGGTTTAGAAAGTCTGAAACCATGTCATCTACTGTATTTTTTCGAGATCTTTCTAAAAATACCAATTTCACCGCTCTACGACATATAGTTTCAGAGATATGGGCAGATTTGTCCGAATGTTGCTCGAAAACTACTCGAAAATCCGTTATATCTGTCAATTCCGAATAGAATTAACCGATTTAGAAAGTTTTAACAAATGTCATCTACTGTATTTTTTCGAGATCTTTCTAAAAATACCAATTTCATCGCTCTACGACATATAGTTTCAGAGATATGGGCAGATTTGTCCGAATGTTGCTCGAAAACTACTCGAAAATCCGTTATATCTGTCAATTCCGAATAGAATTAACCGGTTTAGAAAGTCTGAAACCATGTCATCTACTGTATTTTTTCGAGATCTTTCTAAAAATACCAATTTCACCGCTCTACGACGTATAGTTTCAGAGATATGGGCAGATTTGTCCGAATGTTGCTCGAAAACTACTCGAAAATCCGTTATATCTGTCAATTCCGAATAGAATTAACCGGTTTAGAAAGTCTGAAACCATGTCATCTACTGTATTTTTTCGAGATCTTTCTAAAAATACCAATTTCACCGCTCTACGACATATAGTTTCAGAGATATGGGCAGATTTGTCCGAATGTTGCTCGAAAACTACTCGAAAATCCGTTATATCTGTCAATTCCGAATAGAATTAACCGGTTTAGAAAGTCTGAAACCATGTCATCTACTGTATTTTTTCGAGATCTTTCTAAAAATACCGATTTCGTCGCTCTACGACATATAGTTTCGGAGATATGGGCAGATTTGTCCGAATGTTGCTCGAAAACTACTCGAAAATCCGCTATATCTGTCAATTCCGAATAGAATTAACCGATTTAGAAAGTTTTAACAAATGTCATCTACTGTATTTTTTCGAGATCTTTCTAAAAATACCGATTTCGTCGCTCTACGACATATAGTTTCAGAGATATGGGCAGATTTGTCCGAATGTTGCTCGAAAACTACTCGAAAATCCGTTATATCTGTCAATTCCGAATAGAATTAACCGGTTTAGAAAGTCTGAAACCATGTCATCTACTGTATTTTTTCGAGATCTTTCTAAAAATACCAATTTCACCGCTCTACGACATATAGTTTCAGAGATATGGGCAGATTTGTCCGAATGTTGCTCGAAAACTACTCGAAAATCCGTTATATCTGTCAATTCCGAATAGAATTAACCGGTTTAGAAAGTCTGAAACCATGTCATCTACTGTATTTTTTCGAGATCTTTCTAAAAATACCAATTTCACCGCTCTACGACATATAGTTTCAGAGATATGGGCAGATTTGTCCGAATGTTGCTCGAAAACTACTCGAAAATCCGTTATATCTGTCAATTCCGAATAGAATTAACCGGTTTAGAAAGTCTGAAACCATGTCATCTACTGTATTTTTTCGAGATCTTTCTAAAAATACCAATTTCACCGCTCTACGACATATAGTTTCAGAGATATGGGCAGATTTGTCCGAATGTTGCTCGAAAACTACTCGAAAATCCGTTATATCTGTCAATTCCGAATAGAATTAACCGATTTAGAAAGTTTTAACAAATGTCATCTACTGTATTTTTTCGAGATCTTTCTAAAAATACCAATTTCATCGCTCTACGACATATAGTTTCAGAGATATGGGCAGATTTGTCCGAATGTTGCTCGAAAACTACTCGAAAATCCGTTATATCTGTCAATTCCGAATAGAATTAACCGATTTAGAAAGTTTTAACAAATGTCATCTACTGTATTTTTTCGAGATCTTTCTAAAAATACCAATTTCATCGCTCTACGACATATAGTTTCAGAGATATGGGCAGATTTGTCCGAATGTTGCTCGAAAACTACTCGAAAATCCGTTATATCTGTCAATTCCGAATAGAATTAACCGATTTAGAAAGTTTTAACAAATGTCATCTACTGTATTTTTTCGAGATCTTTCTAAAAATACCAATTTCATCGCTCTACGACATATAGTTTCAGAGATATGGGCAGATTTGTCCGAATGTTGCTCGAAAACTACTCGAAAATCCGTTATATCTGTCAATTCCGAATAGAATTAACCGATTTAGAAAGTTTTAACAAATGTCATCTACTGTATTTTTTCGAGATCTTTCTAAAAATACCAATTTCATCGCTCTACGACATATAGTTTCAGAGATATGGGCAGATTTGTCCGAATGTTGCTCGAAAACTACTCGAAAATCCGTTATATCTGTCAATTCCGAATAGAATTAACCGATTTAGAAAGTTTTAACAAATGTCATCTACTGTATTTTTTCGAGATCTTTCTAAAAATACCAATTTCATCGCTCTACGACATATAGTTTCAGAGATATGGGCAGATTTGTCCGAATGTTGCTCGAAAACTACTCGAAAATCCGTTATATCTGTCAATTCCGAATAGAATTAACCGATTTAGAAAGTTTTAACAAATGTCATCTACTGTATTTTTTCGAGATCTTTCTAAAAATACCAATTTCACCGCTCTACGACATATAGTTTCAGAGATATGGGCAGATTTGTCCGAATGTTGCTCGAAAACTACTCGAAAATCCGTTATATCTGTCAATTCCGAATAGAATTAACCGGTTTAGAAAGTCTGAAACCATGTCATCTACTGTATTTTTTCGAGATCTTTCTAAAAATACCAATTTCACCGCTCTACGACATATAGTTTCAGAGATATGGGCAGATTTGTCCGAATGTTGCTCGAAAACTACTCGAAAATCCGTTATATCTGTCAATTCCGAATAGAATTAACCGGTTTAGAAAGTCTGAAACCATGTCATCTACTGTATTTTTTCGAGATCTTTCTAAAAATACCAATTTCACCGCTCTACGACATATAGTTTCAGAGATATGGGCAGATTTGTCCGAATGTTGCTCGAAAACTACTCGAAAATCCGTTATATCTGTCAATTCCGAATAGAATTAACCGATTTAGAAAGTTTTAACAAATGTCATCTACTGTATTTTTTCGAGATCTTTCTAAAAATACCAATTTCATCGCTCTACGACATATAGTTTCAGAGATATGGGCAGATTTGTCCGAATGTTGCTCGAAAACTACTCGAAAATCCGTTATATCTGTTAATTCCGAATAGAATTAACCGATTTAGAAAGTTTTAACAAATGTCATCTACTGTATTTTTTCGAGATCTTTCTAAAAATACCAATTTCATCGCTCTACGACATATAGTTTCAGAGATATGGGCAGATTTGTCCGAATGTTGCTCGAAAACTACTCGAAAATCCGTTATATCTGTCAATTCCGAATAGAATTAACCGATTTAGAAAGTTTTAACAAATGTCATCTACTGTATTTTTTCGAGATCTTTCTAAAAATACCAATTTCATCGCTCTACGACATATAGTTTCAGAGATATGGGCAGATTTGTCCGAATGTTGCTCGAAAACTACTCGAAAATCCGTTATATCTGTCAATTCCGAATAGAATTAACCGGTTTAGAAAGTCTGAAACCATGTCATCTACTGTATTTTTTCGAGATCTTTCTAAAAATACCAATTTCACCGCTCTACGACGTATAGTTTCAGAGATATGGGCAGATTTGTCCGAATGTTGCTCGAAAACTACTCGAAAATCCGTTATATCTGTCAATTCCGAATAGAATTAACCGATTTGGAAAGTTTTAACAAATGTCATCTACTGTATTTTTTCGAGATCTTTCTAAAAATACCAATTTCACCGCTCTACGACATATAGTTTCAGAGATATGGGCAGATTTGTCCGAATGTTGCTCGAAAACTACTCGAAAATCCGTTATATCTGTCAATTCCGAAAAGAATTAACCGATTTAGAAAGTTTTAACAAATGTCATCTACTGTATTTTTTCGAGATCTTTCTAAAAATACCGATTTCGTCGCTCTACGACATATAGTTTCGGAGATATGGGCAGATTTGTCCGAATGTTGCTCGAAAACTACTCGAAAATCCGCTATATCTGTCAATTCCGAATAGAATTAACAGATTTAGAAAGTTTTAACAAATGTCATCTACTGTATTTTTTCGAGATCTTTCTAAAAATACCGATTTCGTCGCTCTACGACATATAGTTTCAGAGATATGGGCAGATTTGTCCGAATGTTGCTCGAAAACTACTCGAAAATCCGTTATATCTGTCAATTCCGAATAGAATTAACCGGTTTAGAAAGTCTGAAACCATGTCATCTACTGTATTTTTTCGAGATCTTTCTAAAAATACCAATTTCACCGCTCTACGACATATAGTTTCAGAGATATGGGCAGATTTGTCCGAATGTTGCTCGAAAACTACTCGAAAATCCGTTATATCTGTCAATTCCGAATAGAATTAACCGGTTTAGAAAGTCTGAAACCATGTCATCTACTGTATTTTTTCGAGATCTTTCTAAAAATACCAATTTCACCGTTCTACGACATATAGTTTCGGAGATATGGGCAGATTTGTCCGAAAATAGCTAAAAATGCGTTATATGAGTTTTTGGCAATTCCGAATAGAATTAACCGATTTAGAAAGTTTTAACAAATGTCATCTACTGTATTTTTTCGAGATCTTTCTAAAAATACCAATTTCATCGCTCTACGACATATAGTTTCAGAGATATGGGCAGATTTGTCCGAATGTTGCTCGAAAACTACTCGAAAATCCGTTATATCTGTCAATTCCGAATAGAATTAACCGGTTTAGAAAGTCTGAAACCATGTCATCTACTGTATTTTTTCGAGATCTTTCTAAAAATACCAATTTCACCGCTCTACGACATATAGTTTCAGAGATATGGGCAGATTTGTCCGAATGTTGCTCGAAAACTACTCGAAAATCCGTTATATCTGTCAATTCCGAATAGAATTAACCGGTTTAGAAAGTCTGAAACCATGTCATCTACTGTATTTTTTCGAGATCTTTCTAAAAATACCGATTTCACCGCTCTACGACATATAGTTTCAGAGATATGGGCAGATTTGTCCGAATGTTGCTCGAAAACTACTCGAAAATCCGTTATATCTGTCAATTCCGAATAGAATTAACCGGTTTAGAAAGTCTGAAACCATGTCATCTACTGTATTTTTTCGAGATCTTTCTAAAAATACCAATTTCACCGCTCTACGACATATAGTTTCAGAGATATGGGCAGATTTGTCCGAATGTTGCTCGAAAACTACTCGAAAATCCGTTATATCTGTCAATTCCGAATAGAATTAACCGATTTAGAAAGTTTTAACAAATGTCATCTACTGTATTTTTTCGAGATCTTTCTAAAAATACCAATTTCACCGCTCTACGACATATAGTTTCAGAGATATGGGCAGATTTGTCCGAATGTTGCTCGAAAACTACTCGAAAATCCGTTATATCTGTCAATTCCGAATAGAATTAACCGATTTAGAAAGTTTTAACAAATGTCATCTATTGTATTATTTCGAGATCTTTCTAAAAATACCAATTTCATCGCTCTACGACATATAGTTTCAGAGATATGGGCAGATTTGTCCGAATGTTGCTCGAAAACTACTCGAAAATCCGTTATATCTGTCAATTCCGAATAGAATTAACCGATTTAGAAAGTTTTAACAAATGTCATCTACTGTATTTTTTCGAGATCTTTCTAAAAATACCAATTTCACCGCTCTACGACATATAGTTTCAGAGATATGGGCAGATTTGTCCGAATGTTGCTCGAAAACTACTCGAAAATCCGTTATATCTGTCAATTCCGAATAGAATTAACCGGTTTAGAAAGTCTGAAACCATGTCATCTACTGTATTTTTTCGAGATCTTTCTAAAAATACCAATTTCACCGCTCTACGACATATAGTTTCAGAGATATGGGCAGATTTGTCCGAATGTTGCTCGAAAACTACTCGAAAATCCGTTATATCTGTCAATTCCGAATAGAATTAACCGGTTTAGAAAGTCTGAAACCATGTCATCTACTGTATTTTTTCGAGATCTTTCTAAAAATACCAATTTCACCGCTCTACGACATATAGTTTCAGAGATATGGGCAGATTTGTCCGAATGTTGCTCGAAAACTACTCGAAAATCCGTTATATCTGTCAATTCCGAAAAGAATTAACCGATTCAGAAAGTTTTAACAAATGTCATCTACTGTATTTTTTCGAGATCTTTCTAAAAATACCGATTTCGTCGCTCTACGACATATAGTTTCGGAGATATGGGCAGATTTGTCCGAATGTTGCTCGAAAACTACTCGAAAATCCGCTATATCTGGCAATTCCGAAAAGAATTAACCGGTTTAGAAAGTTTTAACAAATGTCATCTACTGTATTTTTTCGAGATCTTTCTAAAAATACCAATTTCACCGCTCTACGACATATAGTTTCAGAGATATGGGCAGATTTGTCCGAATGTTGCTCGAAAACTACTCGAAAATCCGTTATATCTGTCAATTCCGAATAGAATTAACCGGTTTAGAAAGTCTGAAACCATGTCATCTACTGTATTTTTTCGAGATCTTTCTAAAAATACCAATTTCACCGCTCTACGACATATAGTTTCAGAGATATGGGCAGATTTGTCCGAATGTTGCTCGAAAACTACTCGAAAATCCGTTATATCTGTCAATTCCGAAAAGAATTAACCGATTCAGAAAGTTTTAACAAATGTCATCTACTGTATTTTTTCGAGATCTTTCTAAAAATACCAATTTCGTCGCTCTACGACATATAGTTTCGGAGATATGGGCAGATTTGTCCGAATGTTGCTCGAAAACTACTCGAAAATCCGTTATATCTGTCAATTCCGAATAGAATTAACCGGTTTAGAAAGTTTGAAACCATGTCATCTACTGTATTTTTTCGAGATCTTTCTAAAAATACCAATTTCACCGCTCTACGACATATAGTTTCAGAGATATGGGCAGATTTGTCCGAATGTTGCTCGAAAACTACTCGAAAATCCGTTATATCTGTCAATTCCGAATAGAATTAACCGGTTTAGAAAGTCTGAAACCATGTCATCTACTGTATTTTTTCGAGATCTTTCTAAAAATACCAATTTCACCGCTCTACGACATATAGTTTCAGAGATATGGGCAGATTTGTCCGAATGTTGCTCGAAAACTACTCGAAAATCCGTTATATCTGTCAATTCCGAAAAGAATTAACCGATTCAGAAAGTTTTAACAAATGTCATCTACTGTATTTTTTCGAGATCTTTCTAAAAATACCGATTTCGTCGCTCTACGACATATAGTTTCGGAGATATGGGCAGATTTGTCCGAATGTTGCTCGAAAACTACTCGAAAATCCGTTATATCTGTCAATTCCGAAAAGAATTAACCGATTCAGAAAGTTTTAACAAATGTCATCTACTGTATTTTTTCGAGATCTTTCTAAAAATACCAATTTCACCGCTCTACGACATATAGTTTCAGAGATATGGGCAGATTTGTCCGAATGTTGCTCGAAAACTACTCGAAAATCCGTTATATCTGTCAATTCCGAATAGAATTAACCGGTTTAGAAAGTCTGAAACCATGTCATCTACTGTATTTTTTCGAGATCTTTCTAAAAATACCAATTTCACCGCTCTACGACATATAGTTTCAGAGATATGGGCAGATTTGTCCGAATGTTGCTCGAAAACTACTCGAAAATCCGTTATATCTGTCAATTCCGAATAGAATTAACCGATTTAGAAAGTTTTAACAAATGTCATCTACTGTATTTTTTCGAGATCTTTCTAAAAATACCAATTTCATCGCTCTACGACATATAGTTTCAGAGATATGGGCAGATTTGTCCGAATGTTGCTCGAAAACTACTCGAAAATCCGTTATATCTGTCAATTCCGAATAGAATTAACCGATTTAGAAAGTTTTAACAAATGTCATCTACTGTATTTTTTCGAGATCTTTCTAAAAATACCAATTTCATCGCTCTACGACATATAGTTTCAGAGATATGGGCAGATTTGTCCGAATGTTGCTCGAAAACTACTCGAAAATCCGTTATATCTGTCAATTCCGAATAGAATTAACCGATTTAGAAAGTTTTAACAAATGTCATCTACTGTATTTTTTCGAGATCTTTCTAAAAATACCAATTTCATCGCTCTACGACATATAGTTTCAGAGATATGGGCAGATTTGTCCGAATGTTGCTCGAAAACTACTCGAAAATCCGTTATATCTGTCAATTCCGAATAGAATTAACCGATTTAGAAAGTTTTAACAAATGTCATCTACTGTATTTTTTCGAGATCTTTCTAAAAATACCAATTTCATCGCTCTACGACATATAGTTTCAGAGATATGGGCAGATTTGTCCGAATGTTGCTCGAAAACTACTCGAAAATCCGTTATATCTGTCAATTCCGAATAGAATTAACCGATTTAGAAAGTTTTAACAAATGTCATCTACTGTATTTTTTCGAGATCTTTCTAAAAATACCAATTTCATCGCTCTACGACATATAGTTTCAGAGATATGGGCAGATTTGTCCGAATGTTGCTCGAAAACTACTCGAAAATCCGTTATATCTGTCAATTCCGAATAGAATTAACCGATTTAGAAAGTTTTAACAAATGTCATCTACTGTATTTTTTCGAGATCTTTCTAAAAATACCAATTTCACCGCTCTACGACATATAGTTTCAGAGATATGGGCAGATTTGTCCGAATGTTGCTCGAAAACTACTCGAAAATCCGTTATATCTGTCAATTCCGAATAGAATTAACCGGTTTAGAAAGTCTGAAACCATGTCATCTACTGTATTTTTTCGAGATCTTTCTAAAAATACCAATTTCACCGCTCTACGACATATAGTTTCAGAGATATGGGCAGATTTGTCCGAATGTTGCTCGAAAACTACTCGAAAATCCGTTATATCTGTCAATTCCGAATAGAATTAACCGGTTTAGAAAGTCTGAAACCATGTCATCTACTGTATTTTTTCGAGATCTTTCTAAAAATACCAATTTCACCGCTCTACGACATATAGTTTCAGAGATATGGGCAGATTTGTCCGAATGTTGCTCGAAAACTACTCGAAAATCCGTTATATCTGTCAATTCCGAATAGAATTAACCGATTTAGAAAGTTTTAACAAATGTCATCTACTGTATTTTTTCGAGATCTTTCTAAAAATACCAATTTCATCGCTCTACGACATATAGTTTCAGAGATATGGGCAGATTTGTCCGAATGTTGCTCGAAAACTACTCGAAAATCCGTTATATCTGTTAATTCCGAATAGAATTAACCGATTTAGAAAGTTTTAACAAATGTCATCTACTGTATTTTTTCGAGATCTTTCTAAAAATACCAATTTCATCGCTCTACGACATATAGTTTCAGAGATATGGGCAGATTTGTCCGAATGTTGCTCGAAAACTACTCGAAAATCCGTTATATCTGTCAATTCCGAATAGAATTAACCGATTTAGAAAGTTTTAACAAATGTCATCTACTGTATTTTTTCGAGATCTTTCTAAAAATACCAATTTCATCGCTCTACGACATATAGTTTCAGAGATATGGGCAGATTTGTCCGAATGTTGCTCGAAAACTACTCGAAAATCCGTTATATCTGTCAATTCCGAATAGAATTAACCGGTTTAGAAAGTCTGAAACCATGTCATCTACTGTATTTTTTCGAGATCTTTCTAAAAATACCAATTTCACCGCTCTACGACGTATAGTTTCAGAGATATGGGCAGATTTGTCCGAATGTTGCTCGAAAACTACTCGAAAATCCGTTATATCTGTCAATTCCGAATAGAATTAACCGATTTGGAAAGTTTTAACAAATGTCATCTACTGTATTTTTTCGAGATCTTTCTAAAAATACCAATTTCACCGCTCTACGACATATAGTTTCAGAGATATGGGCAGATTTGTCCGAATGTTGCTCGAAAACTACTCGAAAATCCGTTATATCTGTCAATTCCGAAAAGAATTAACCGATTTAGAAAGTTTTAACAAATGTCATCTACTGTATTTTTTCGAGATCTTTCTAAAAATACCGATTTCGTCGCTCTACGACATATAGTTTCGGAGATATGGGCAGATTTGTCCGAATGTTGCTCGAAAACTACTCGAAAATCCGCTATATCTGTCAATTCCGAATAGAATTAACAGATTTAGAAAGTTTTAACAAATGTCATCTACTGTATTTTTTCGAGATCTTTCTAAAAATACCGATTTCGTCGCTCTACGACATATAGTTTCAGAGATATGGGCAGATTTGTCCGAATGTTGCTCGAAAACTACTCGAAAATCCGTTATATCTGTCAATTCCGAATAGAATTAACCGGTTTAGAAAGTCTGAAACCATGTCATCTACTGTATTTTTTCGAGATCTTTCTAAAAATACCAATTTCACCGCTCTACGACATATAGTTTCAGAGATATGGGCAGATTTGTCCGAATGTTGCTCGAAAACTACTCGAAAATCCGTTATATCTGTCAATTCCGAATAGAATTAACCGGTTTAGAAAGTCTGAAACCATGTCATCTACTGTATTTTTTCGAGATCTTTCTAAAAATACCAATTTCACCGCTCTACGACATATAGTTTCAGAGATATGGGCAGATTTGTCCGAATGTTGCTCGAAAACTACTCGAAAATCCGTTATATCTGTCAATTCCGAATAGAATTAACCGGTTTAGAAAGTCTGAAACCATGTCATCTACTGTATTTTTTCGAGATCTTTCTAAAAATACCAATTTCACCGCTCTACGACGTATAGTTTCAGAGATATGGGCAGATTTGTCCGAATGTTGCTCGAAAACTACTCGAAAATCCGTTATATCTGTCAATTCCGAATAGAATTAACCGATTTAGAAAGTTTTAACAAATGTCATCTACTGTATTTTTTCGAGATCTTTCTAAAAATACCAATTTCACCGCTCTACGACATATAGTTTCAGAGATATGGGCAGATTTGTCCGAATGTTGCTCGAAAACTACTCGAAAATCCGTTATATCTGTCAATTCCGAAAAGAATTAACCGATTTAGAAAGTTTTAACAAATGTCATCTACTGTATTTTTTCGAGATCTTTCTAAAAATACCGATTTCGTCGCTCTAGGACATATAGTTTCGGAGATATGGGCAGATTTGTCCGAATGTTGCTCGAAAACTACTCGAAAATCCGCTATATCTGTCAATTCCGAAAAGAATTAACCGATTTAGAAAGTTTTAACAAATGTCATCTACTGTATTTTTTCGAGATCTTTCTAAAAATACCGATTTCACCGCTCTACGACATATAGTTTCAGAGATATGGGCAGATTTGTCCGAATGTTGCTCGAAAACTACTCGAAAATCCGTTATATCTGTCAATTCCGAATAGAATTAACCGATTTAGAAAGTTTTAACAAATGTCATCTACTGTATTTTTTCGAGATCTTTCTAAAAATACCAATTTCATCGCTCTACGACATATAGTTTCAGAGATATGGGCAGATTTGTCCGAATGTTGCTCGAAAACTACTCGAAAATCCGTTATATCTGTCAATTCCGAATAGAATTAACCGGTTTAGAAAGTCTGAAACCATGTCATCTACTGTATTTTTTCGAGATCTTTCTAAAAATACCAATTTCACCGCTCTACGACATATAGTTTCAGAGATATGGGCAGATTTGTCCGAATGTTGCTCGAAAACTACTCGAAAATCCGTTATATCTGTCAATTCCGAATAGAATTAACCGGTTTAGAAAGTCTGAAACCATGTCATCTACTGTATTTTTTCGAGATCTTTCTAAAAATACCAATTTCACCGCTCTACGACATATAGTTTCAGAGATATGGGCAGATTTGTCCGAATGTTGCTCGAAAACTACTCGAAAATCCGTTATATCTGTCAATTCCGAATAGAATTAACCGATTTAGAAAGTTTTAACAAATGTCATCTACTGTATTTTTTCGAGATCTTTCTAAAAATACCAATTTCACCGCTCTACGACATATAGTTTCAGAGATATGGGCAGATTTGTCCGAATGTTGCTCGAAAACTACTCGAAAATCCGTTATATCTGTCAATTCCGAATAGAATTAACCGATTTAGAAAGTTTTAACAAATGTCATCTACTGTATTTTTTCGAGATCTTTCTAAAAATACCAATTTCGTCGCTCTACGACATATAGTTTCGGAGATATGGGCAGATTTGTCCGAATGTTGCTCGAAAACTACTCGAAAATCCGTTATATCTGTCAATTCCGAATAGAATTAACCGGTTTAGAAAGTTTGAAACCATGTCATCTACTGTATTTTTTCGAGATCTTTCTAAAAATACCAATTTCACCGCTCTACGACATATAGTTTCAGAGATATGGGCAGATTTGTCCGAATGTTGCTCGAAAACTACTCGAAAATCCGTTATATCTGTCAATTCCGAATAGAATTAACCGGTTTAGAAAGTCTGAAACCATGTCATCTACTGTATTTTTTCGAGATCTTTCTAAAAATACCAATTTCACCGCTCTACGACATATAGTTTCAGAGATATGGGCAGATTTGTCCGAATGTTGCTCGAAAACTACTCGAAAATCCGTTATATCTGTCAATTCCGAAAAGAATTAACCGATTCAGAAAGTTTTAACAAATGTCATCTACTGTATTTTTTCGAGATCTTTCTAAAAATACCGATTTCGTCGCTCTACGACATATAGTTTCGGAGATATGGGCAGATTTGTCCGAATGTTGCTCGAAAACTACTCGAAAATCCGCTATATCTGGCAATTCCGAAAAGAATTAACCGGTTTAGAAAGTTTTAACAAATGTCATCTACCGTATTTTTTCGAGATCTTTCCAAAAATACTGATTTCACCGTTCTACGACATATAGTTTCAGAGATATGGGCAGATTTGTCCGAATGTTGCTCGAAAACTACTCGAAAATCCGCTATATCTGTCAATTCCGAATAGAATTAACCGATTTAGAAAGTTTTAACAAATGTCATCTACTGTATTTTTTCGAGATCTTTCTAAAAATACCGATTTCGTCGCTCTACGACATATAGTTTCAGAGATATGGGCAGATTTGTCCGAATGTTGCTCGAAAACTACTCGAAAATCCGTTATATCTGTCAATTCCGAATAGAATTAACCGGTTTAGAAAGTCTGAAACCATGTCATCTACTGTATTTTTTCGAGATCTTTCTAAAAATACCAATTTCACCGCTCTACGACATATAGTTTCAGAGATATGGGCAGATTTGTCCGAATGTTGCTCGAAAACTACTCGAAAATCCGTTATATCTGTCAATTCCGAATAGAATTAACCGGTTTAGAAAGTCTGAAACCATGTCATCTACTGTATTTTTTCGAGATCTTTCTAAAAATACCAATTTCACCGCTCTACGACATATAGTTTCAGAGATATGGGCAGATTTGTCCGAATGTTGCTCGAAAACTACTCGAAAATCCGTTATATCTGTCAATTCCGAATAGAATTAACCGGTTTAGAAAGTCTGAAACCATGTCATCTACTGTATTTTTTCGAGATCTTTCTAAAAATACCAATTTCACCGCTCTACGACGTATAGTTTCAGAGATATGGGCAGATTTGTCCGAATGTTGCTCGAAAACTACTCGAAAATCCGTTATATCTGTCAATTCCGAAAAGAATTAACCGATTTAGAAAGTTTTAACAAATGTCATCTACTGTATTTTTTCGAGATCTTTCTAAAAATACCGATTTCGTCGCTCTACGACATATAGTTTCGGAGATATGGGCAGATTTGTCCGAATGTTGCTCGAAAACTACTCGAAAATCCGCTATATCTGTCAATTCCGAAAAGAATTAACCGATTTAGAAAGTTTTAACAAATGTCATCTACTGTATTTTTTCGAGATCTTTCTAAAAATACCGATTTCACCGCTCTACGACATATAGTTTCAGAGATATGGGCAGATTTGTCCGAATGTTGCTCGAAAACTACTCGAAAATCCGTTATATCTGTCAATTCCGAATAGAATTAACCGATTTAGAAAGTTTTAACAAATGTCATCTACTGTATTTTTTCGAGATCTTTCTAAAAATACCGATTTCGTCGCTCTACGACATATAGTTTCAGAGATATGGGCAGATTTGTCCGAATGTTGCTCGAAAACTACTCGAAAATCCGTTATATCTGTCAATTCCGAATAGAATTAACCGATTTAGAAAGTTTTAACAAATGTCATCTACTGTATTTTTTCGAGATCTTTCTAAAAATACCAATTTCATCGCTCTACGACATATAGTTTCAGAGATATGGGCAGATTTGTCCGAATGTTGCTCGAAAACTACTCGAAAATCCGTTATATCTGTCAATTCCGAATAGAATTAACCGGTTTAGAAAGTCTGAAACCATGTCATCTACTGTATTTTTTCGAGATCTTTCTAAAAATACCAATTTCACCGCTCTACGACATATAGTTTCAGAGATATGGGCAGATTTGTCCGAATGTTGCTCGAAAACTACTCGAAAATCCGTTATATCTGTCAATTCCGAATAGAATTAACCGGTTTAGAAAGTCTGAAACCATGTCATCTACTGTATTTTTTCGAGATCTTTCTAAAAATACCAATTTCACCGCTCTACGACATATAGTTTCAGAGATATGGGCAGATTTGTCCGAATGTTGCTCGAAAACTACTCGAAAATCCGTTATATCTGTCAATTCCGAATAGAATTAACCGATTTAGAAAGTTTTAACAAATGTCATCTACTGTATTTTTTCGAGATCTTTCTAAAAATACCAATTTCACCGCTCTACGACATATAGTTTCAGAGATATGGGCAGATTTGTCCGAATGTTGCTCGAAAACTACTCGAAAATCCGTTATATCTGTCAATTCCGAATAGAATTAACCGATTTAGAAAGTTTTAACAAATGTCATCTGCTGTATTTTTTCGAGATCTTTCTAAAAATACCAATTTCATCGCTCTACGACATATAGTTTCAGAGATATGGGCAGATTTGTCCGAATGTTGCTCGAAAACTACTCGAAAATCCGTTATATCTGTCAATTCCGAATAGAATTAACCGATTTAGAAAGTTTTAACAAATGTCATCTACTGTATTTTTTCGAGATCTTTCTAAAAATACCAGTTTCATCGCTCTACGACATATAGTTTCAGAGATATGGGCAGATTTGTCCGAATGTTGCTCGAAAACGACTCGAAAATCCGTTATATCTGTCAATTCCGAATAGAATTAACCGGTTTAGAAAATCTGAAACCATGTCATCTACTGTATTTTTTCGAGATCTTTCTAAAAATACCAATTTCACCGCTCTACGACGTATAGTTTCAGAGATATGGGCAGATTTGTCCGAATGTTGCTCGAAAACTACTCGAAAATCCGTTATATCTGTCAATTCCGAATAGAATTAACCGATTTAGAAAGTTTTAACAAATGTCATCTACTGTATTTTTTCGAGATCTTTCTAAAAATACCAATTTCACCGCTCTACGACATATAGTTTCAGAGATATGGGCAGATTTGTCCGAATGTTGCTCGAAAACTACTCGAAAATCCGTTATATCTGTCAATTCCGAAAAGAATTAACCGATTTAGAAAGTTTGAAACCATGTCATCTACCGTATTTTTTCGAGATCTTTCCAAAAATACTGATTTCACCGTTCTACGACATATAGTTTCGGAGATATGGGCAGATTTGTCCGAATGTTGCTCGAAAACTACTCGAAAATCCGCTATATCTGTCAATTCCGAAAAGAATTAACCGATTTAGAAAGTTTTAACAAATGTCATCTACCGTATTTTTTCGAGATCTTTCCAAAAATACTGATTTCACCGTTCTACGACATATAGTTTCGGAGATATGGGCAGATTTGTCCGAAAATAGCTCGAAAATAGCTGAAAATGCGTTATATGAGTTTTTGGCAATTCCTAATAGAATTAACCGATTTAGAAAGTTTGAAACCACGTCATCTACTGTATTTTTTCGAGATCTTTCCAAAAATACTGATTTCACCGTTCTACGACATATAGTTTCGGAGATATGGGGAGATTTGTCCGAAAATAGCTAAAAATGCGTTATATGAGTTTTTGGCAATGCCTAATAGAATTAACCGATTTAGAAAGTTTGAAACCATGTCATCTACTGTATTTTTTCGAGATCTTTCCAAAAATACCGATTTCACTGTTCTACGACATATAGTTTCGGAGATATGGGCAGATTTGTCCGAAAATAGCTAAAAATGCGTTATATGAGTTTTTGGCAATTCCTAATAGAATTAACCGATTTAGAAAGTTTGAAACCATGTCATCTACCGTATTTTTTCGAGATCTTTCCAAAAATACTAATTTCACCGTTCTACGACATATAGTTTCGGAGATATGGGCAGATTTGTCCGAAAATAGCTAAAAATGCGTTATATGAGTTTTTGGCAATTCCTAATAGAATTAACCGATTTAGAAAGTTTGAAACCATGTCATCTACTGTATTTTTTCGAGATCTTTCCAAAAATACCGATTTCACTGTTCTACGACATATAGTTTCGGAGATATGGGCAGATTTGTCCGAAAATAGCTAAAAATGCGTTATATGAGTTTTTGGCAATTCCTAATAGAATTAACCGATTTAGAAAGTTTGAAACCATGTCATCTACCGTATTTTTTCGAGATCTTTCCAAAAATACTAATTTCACCGTTCTACGACATATAGTTTCGGAGATATGGGCAGATTTGTCCGAAAATAGCTAAAAATGCGTTATATGAGTTTTTGGCAATTCCTAATAGAATTAACCGATTTAGAAAGTTTGAAACCATGTCATCTACTGTATTTTTTCGAGATCTTTCCAAAAATACCGATTTCACTGTTCTACGACATATAGTTTCGGAGATATGGGCAGATTTGTCCGAAAATAGCTAAAAATGCGTTATATGAGTTTTTGGCAATTCCTAATAGAATTAACCGATTTAGAGAGTTTGAAACCATGTCATCTACTGTATTTTTTCGAGATCTTTCTAAAAATACCAATTTCACCGCTCTACGACATATAGTTTCAGAGATATGGGCAGATTTGTCCGAATGTTGCTCGAAAACTACTCGAAAATCCGTTATATCTGTCAATTCCGAATAGAATTAACCGGTTTAGAAAGTCTGAAACCATGTCATCTACTGTATTTTTTCGAGATCTTTCTAAAAATACCAATTTCACCGCTCTACGACATATAGTTTCAGAGATATGGGCAGATTTGTCCGAATGTTGCTCGAAAACTACTCGAAAATCCGTTATATCTGTCAATTCCGAATAGAATTAACCGATTTAGAAAGTTTTAACAAATGTCATCTACTGTATTTTTTCGAGATCTTTCTAAAAATACCAATTTCACCGCTCTACGACATATAGTTTCAGAGATATGGGCAGATTTGTCCGAATGTTGCTCGAAAACTACTCGAAAATCCGTTATATCTGTCAATTCCGAATAGAATTAACCGATTTAGAAAGTTTTAACAAATGTCATCTGCTGTATTTTTTCGAGATCTTTCTAAAAATACCAATTTCATCGCTCTACGACATATAGTTTCAGAGATATGGGCAGATTTGTCCGAATGTTGCTCGAAAACTACTCGAAAATCCGTTATATCTGTCAATTCCGAATAGAATTAACCGATTTAGAAAGTTTTAACAAATGTCATCTACTGTATTTTTTCGAGATCTTTCTAAAAATACCAGTTTCATCGCTCTACGACATATAGTTTCAGAGATATGGGCAGATTTGTCCGAATGTTGCTCGAAAACGACTCGAAAATCCGTTATATCTGTCAATTCCGAATAGAATTAACCGGTTTAGAAAATCTGAAACCATGTCATCTACTGTATTTTTTCGAGATCTTTCTAAAAATACCAATTTCACCGCTCTACGACGTATAGTTTCAGAGATATGGGCAGATTTGTCCGAATGTTGCTCGAAAACTACTCGAAAATCCGTTATATCTGTCAATTCCGAATAGAATTAACCGATTTAGAAAGTTTTAACAAATGTCATCTACTGTATTTTTTCGAGATCTTTCTAAAAATACCAATTTCACCGCTCTACGACATATAGTTTCAGAGATATGGGCAGATTTGTCCGAATGTTGCTCGAAAACTACTCGAAAATCCGTTATATCTGTCAATTCCGAAAAGAATTAACCGATTTAGAAAGTTTTAACAAATGTCATCTACTGTATTTTTTCGAGATCTTTCTAAAAATACCGATTTCGTCGCTCTACGACATATAGTTTCGGAGATATGGGCAGATTTGTCCGAAAATAGCTCGAAAATGCGTTATATGAGTTTTTGGCAATTCCTAATAGAATTAACCGATTTAGAAAGTTTGAAACCATGTCATCTACCGTATTTTTTCGAGATCTTTCCAATAATACCGATTTCACCGTTCTGCGACATATAGTTTCGGAGATATGGGCAGATTTGTCCGAAAATAGCTCGAAAATAGCTGAAAATGCGTTATATGAGTTTTTGGCAATTCCTAATAGAATTAACCGATTTAGAAAGTTTGAAACCATGTCATCTACCGTATTTTTTCGAGATCTTTCCAATAATACCGATTTCACCGTTCTGCGACATATAGTTTCGGAGATATGGGCAGATTTGTCCGAAAATAGCTCGAAAATAGCTGAAAATGCGTTATATGAGTTTTTGGCAATTCCTAATAGAATTAACCGATTTAGAAAGTTTGAAACCATGTCATCTACCGTATTTTTTCGAGATCTTTCCAATAATACCGATTTCACCGTTCTGCGACATATAGTTTCGGAGATATGGGCAGATTTGTCCGAAAATAGCTCGAAAATAGCTGAAAATGCGTTATATGAGTTTTTGGCAATTCCTAATAGAATTAACCGATTTAGAAAGTTTGAAACCATGTCATCTACTGTATTTTTTCGAGATCTTTCCAAAAATACTGATTTCACCGTTCTACGACATATAGTTTCGGAGATATGGGCAGATTTGTCCGAAAATAGCTAAAAATGCGTTATATGAGTTTTTGGCAATTCCTAATAGAATTAACCGATTTAGAAAGTTTGAAACCATGTCATCTACCGTATTTTTTCGAGATCTTTCCAAAAATACTGATTTCACCGTTCTACGACATATAGTTTCGGAGATATGGGCAGATTTGTCCGAATGTTGCTCGAAAACTACTCGAAAATCCGCTATATCTGTCAATTCCGAAAAGAATTAACCGATTTAGAAAGTTTTAACAAATGTCATCTACCGTATTTTTTCGAGATCTTTCCAAAAATACTGATTTCACCGTTCTACGACATATAGTTTCGGAGATATGGGCAGATTTGTCCGAAAATAGCTCGAAAATAGCTGAAAATGCGTTATATGAGTTTTTGGCAATTCCTAATAGAATTAACCGATTTAGAAAGTTTGAAACCACGTCATCTACTGTATTTTTTCGAGATCTTTCCAAAAATACTGATTTCACCGTTCTACGACATATAGTTTCGGAGATATGGGGAGATTTGTCCGAAAATAGCTAAAAATGCGTTATATGAGTTTTTGGCAATGCCTAATAGAATTAACCGATTTAGAAAGTTTGAAACCATGTCATCTACTGTATTTTTTCGAGATCTTTCCAAAAATACCGATTTCACTGTTCTACGACATATAGTTTCGGAGATATGGGCAGATTGGTCCGAAAATAGCTAAAAATGCGTTATATGAGTTTTTGGCAATTCCTAATAGAATTAACCGATTTAGAAAGTTTGAAACCATGTCATCTACCGTATTTTTTCGAGATCTTTCCAAAAATACTAATTTCACCGTTCTACGACATATAGTTTCGGAGATATGGGCAGATTTGTCCGAAAATAGCTAAAAATGCGTTATATGAGTTTTTGGCAATTCCTAATAGAATTAACCGATTTAGAAAGTTTGAAACCATGTCATCTACTGTATTTTTTCGAGATCTTTCCAAAAATACCGATTTCACTGTTCTACGACATATAGTTTCGGAGATATGGGCAGATTTGTCCGAAAATAGCTAAAAATGCGTTATATGAGTTTTTGGCAATTCCTAATAGAATTAACCGATTTAGAGAGTTTGAAACCATGTCATCTACTGTATTTTTTCGAGATCTTTCCAAAAATACTGATTTCACCGTTCTACGACATATAGTTTCGGAGATATGGGCAGATTTGTCCGAAAATAGCTGAAAATGCGTTATATGAGTTTTTGGCAATTCCTAATAGAATTAACCGATTTAGAAAGTTTGAAACCATGTCATCTACCGTATTTTTTCGAGATCTTTCCAATAATACCGATTTCACCGTTCTGCGACATATAGTTTCGGAGATATGGGCAGATTTGTCCGAAAATAGCTCGAAAATAGCTGAAAATGCGTTATATGAGTTTTTGGCAATTCCTAATAGAATTAACCGATTTAGAAAGTTTGAAACCATGTCATCTACCGTATTTTTTCGAGATCTTTCCAATAATACCGATTTCACCGTTCTGCGACATATAGTTTCGGAGATATGGGCAGATTATTCCGAAAATAGCTCGAAAATAGCTGAAAATACGTTATATGAGTTTTTGGCAATTCCTAATAGAATTAACCGATTTAGAAAGTTTGAAACCATGTCATCTACCGTATTTTTTCGAGATCTTTCCAAAAATACTGATTTCACCGTTCTACGACATATAGTTTCGGAGATATGGGCAGATTTGTCCGAAAATAGCTGAAAATGCGTTATATGAGTTTTTGGCAATTCCTAATAGAATTAACCGATTTAGAAAGTTTGAAACCATGTCATCTACCGTATTTTTTCGAGATCTTTCCAATAATACCGATTTCACCGTTCTGCGACATATAGTTTCGGAGATATGGGCAGATTTGTCCGAAAATAGCTCGAAAATAGCTGAAAATGCGTTATATGAGTTTTTGGCAATTCCTAATAGAATTAACCGATTTAGAAAGTTTGAAACCATGTCATCTACCGTATTTTTTCGAGATCTTTCCAATAATACCGATTTCACCGTTCTGCGACATATAGTTTCGGAGATATGGGCAGATTATTCCGAAAATAGCTCGAAAATAGCTGAAAATGCGTTATATGAGTTTTTGGCAATTCCTAATAGAATTAACCGATTTAGAAAGTTTGAAACCATGTCATCTACCGTATTTTTTCGAGATCTTTCCAATAATACCGATTTCACCGTTCTGCGACATATAGTTTCGGAGATATGGGCAGATTTGTCCGAAAATAGCTCGAAAATAGCTGAAAATGCGTTATATGAGTTTTTGGCAATTCCTAATAGAATTAACCGATTTAGAAAGTTTGAAACCATGTCATCTACCGTATTTTTTCGAGATCTTTCCAATAATACCGATTTCACTGTTCTGCGACATATAGTTTCGGAGATATGGGCAGATTTGTCCGAAAATAGCTCGAAAATAGCTGAAAATGCGTTATATGAGTTTTTGGCAATTCCTAATAGAATTAACCGATTTAGAAAGTTTGAAACCATGTCATCTACCGTATTTTTTCGAGATCTTTCCAAAAATACTGATTTCACCGTTCTACGACATATAGTTTCGGAGATATGGGCAGATTTGTCCGAAAATAGCTAAAAATGCGTTATATGAGTTTTTGGCAATTCCTAATAGAATTAACCGATTTAGAAAGTTTGAAACCATGTCATCTACTGTATTTTTTCGAGATCTTTCCAAAAATACCGATTTCACTGTTCTACGACATATAGTTTCGGAGATATGGGCAGATTTGTCCGAAAATAGCTAAAAATGCGTTATATGAGTTTTTGGCAATTCCTAATAGAATTAACCGATTTAGAAAGTTTGAAACCATGTCATCTACTGTATTTTTTCGAGATCTTTCCAAAAATACCGATTTCACTGTTCTACGACATATAGTTTCGGAGATATGGGCAGATTTGTCCGAAAATAGCTAAAAATGCGTTATATGAGTTTTTGGCAATTTCTAATAGAATTAACCGATTTAGAAAGTTTGAAACCATGTCATCTACCGTATTTTTTCGAGATCTTTCCAAAAATACTGATTTCACCGTTCTACGACATATAGTTTCAGAGATATGGGCAGATTTGTCCGAATGTTGCTCGAAAACTACTCGAAAATCCGTTATATCTGTCAATTCCGAATAGAATTAACCGATTTAGAAAGTTTTAACAAATGTCATCTACTGTATTTTTTCGAGATCTTTCTAAAAATACCAATTTCATCGCTCTACGACATATAGTTTCAGAGATATGGGCAGATTTGTCCGAATGTTGCTCGAAAACTACTCGAAAATCCGTTATATCTGTCAATTCCGAATAGAATTAACCGGTTTAGAAAGTCTGAAACCATGTCATCTACTGTATTTTTTCGAGATCTTTCTAAAAATACCAATTTCACCGCTCTACGACATATAGTTTCAGAGATATGGGCAGATTTGTCCGAATGTTGCTCGAAAACTACTCGAAAATCCGTTATATCTGTCAATTCCGAATAGAATTAACCGGTTTAGAAAGTCTGAAACCATGTCATCTACTGTATTTTTTCGAGATCTTTCTAAAAATACCAATTTCATCGCTCTACGACATATAGTTTCAGAGATATGGGCAGATTTGTCCGAATGTTGCTCGAAAACTACTCGAAAATCCGTTATATCTGTCAATTCCGAATAGAATTAACCGGTTTAGAAAGTCTGAAACCATGTCATCTACTGTATTTTTTCGAGATCTTTCTAAAAATACCAATTTCACCGCTCTACGACATATAGTTTCAGAGATATGGGCAGATTTGTCCGAATGTTGCCCGAAAACTACTCGAAAATCCGTTATATCTGTCAATTCCGAATAGAATTAACCGGTTTAGAAAGTCTGAAACCATGTCATCTACTGTATTTTTTCGAGATCTTTCTAAAAATACCAATTTCACCGCTCTACGAAGTATAGTTTCAGAGATATGGGCAGATTTGTCCGAATGTTGCTCGAAAACTACTCGAAAATCCGTTATATCTGTCAATTCCGAATAGAATTAACCGATTTAGAAAGTTTTAACAAATGTCATCTACTGCATTTTTTCGAGATCTTTCTAAAAATACCAATTTCACCGCTCTACGACATATAGTTTCAGAGATATGGGCAGATTTGTCCGAATGTTGCTCGAAAACTACTCGAAAATCCGTTATATCTGTCAATTCCGAAAAGAATTAACCGATTTAGAAAGTTTTAACAAATGTCATCTACTGTATTTTTTCGAGATCTTTCTAAAAATACCGATTTCGTCGCTCTACGACATATAGTTTCGGAGATATGGGCAGATTTGTCCGAATGTTGCTCGAAAACTACTCGAAAATCCGCTATATCTGTCAATTCCGAAAAGAATTAACCGATTTAGAAAGTTTTAACAAATGTCATCTACTGTATTTTTTCGAGATCTTTCTAAAAATACCGATTTCACCGCTCTACGACATATAGTTTCAGAGATATGGGCAGATTTGTCCGAATGTTGCTCGAAAACTACTCGAAAATCCGTTATATCTGTCAATTCCGAATAGAATTAACCGATTTAGAAAGTTTTAACAAATGTCATCTACTGTATTTTTTCGAGATCTTTCTAAAAATACCAATTTCATCGCTCTACGACATATAGTTTCAGAGATATGGGCAGATTTGTCCGAATGTTGCTCGAAAACTACTCGAAAATCCGTTATATCTGTCAATTCCGAATAGAATTAACCGGTTTAGAAAGTCTGAAACCATGTCATCTACTGTATTTTTTCGAGATCTTTCTAAAAATACCTATTTCACCGCTCTACGACATATAGTTTCAGAGATATGGGCAGATTTGTCCGAATGTTGCTCGAAAACTACTCGAAAATCCGTTATATCTGTCAATTCCGAATAGAATTAACCGGTTTAGAAAGTCTGAAACCATGTCATCTACTGTATTTTTTCGAGATCTTTCTAAAAATACCAATTTCACCGCTCTACGACATATAGTTTCAGAGATATGGGCAGATTTGTCCGAATGTTGCTCGAAAACTACTCGAAAATCCGTTATATCTGTCAATTCCGAATAGAATTAACCGGTTTAGAAAGTCTGAAACCATGTCATCTACTGTATTTTTTCGAGATCTTTCTAAAAATACCAATTTCACCGCTCTACGACATATAGTTTCAGAGATATGGGCAGATTTGTCCGAATGTTGCTCGAAAACTACTCGAAAATCCGTTATATCTGTCAATTCCGAATAGAATTAACCGATTTAGAAAGTTTTAACAAATGTCATCTACTGTATTTTTTCGAGATCTTTCTAAAAATACCAATTTCACCGCTCTACGACATATAGTTTCAGAGATATGGGCAGATTTGTCCGAATGTTGCTCGAAAACTACTCGAAAATCCGTTATATCTGTCAATTCCGAATAGAATTAACCGATTTAGAAAGTTTTAACAAATGTCATCTACTGTATTTTTTCGAGATCTTTCTAAAAATACCAATTTCACCGCTCTACGACATATAGTTTCAGAGATATGGGCAGATTTGTCCGAATGTTGCTCGAAAACTACTCGAAAATCCGTTATATCTGTCAATTCCGAAAAGAATTAACCGATTTAGAAAGTTTTAACAAATGTCATCTACTGTATTTTTTCGAGATCTTTCTAAAAATACCGATTTCGTCGCTCTACGACATATAGTTTCGGAGATATGGGCAGATTTGTCCGAATGTTGCTCGAAAACTACTCGAAAATCCGCTATATCTGGCAATTCCGAAAAGAATTAACCGGTTTAGAAAGTTTTAACAAATGTCATCTACCGTATTTTTTCGAGATCTTTCCAAAAATACTGATTTCACCGTTCTACGACATATAGTTTCAGAGATATGGGCAGATTTGTCCGAATGTTGCTCGAAAACTACTCGAAAATCCGCTATATCTGTCAATTCCGAATAGAATTAACCGATTTAGAAAGTTTTAACAAATGTCATCTACTGTATTTTTTCGAGATCTTTCTAAAAATACCAATTTCATCGCTCTACGACATATAGTTTCAGAGATATGGGCAGATTTGTCCGAATGTTGCTCGAAAACTACTCGAAAATCCGTTATATCTGTCAATTCCGAATAGAATTAACCGGTTTAGAAAGTCTGAAACCATGTCATCTACTGTATTTTTTCGAGATCTTTCTAAAAATACCAATTTCACCGCTCTACGACATATAGTTTCAGAGATATGGGCAGATTTGTCCGAATGTTGCTCGAAAACTACTCGAAAATCCGTTATATCTGTCAATTCCGAATAGAATTAACCGGTTTAGAAAGTCTGAAACCATGTCATCTACTGTATTTTTTCGAGATCTTTCTAAAAATACCAATTTCACCGCTCTACGACATATAGTTTCAGAGATATGGGCAGATTTGTCCGAATGTTGCTCGAAAACTACTCGAAAATCCGTTATATCTGTCAATTCCGAATAGAATTAACCGGTTTAGAAAGTCTGAAACCATGTCATCTACTGTATTTTTTCGAGATCTTTCTAAAAATACCAATTTCACCGCTCTACGACATATAGTTTCAGAGATATGGGCAGATTTGTCCGAATGTTGCTCGAAAACTACTCGAAAATCCGTTATATCTGTCAATTCCGAATAGAATTAACCGGTTTAGAAAGTCTGAAACCATGTCATCTACTGTATTTTTTCGAGATCTTTCTAAAAATACCAATTTCACCGCTCTACGACATATAGTTTCAGAGATATGGGCAGATTTGTCCGAATGTTGCTCGAAAACTACTCGAAAATCCGTTATATCTGTCAATTCCGAATAGAATTAACCGGTTTAGAAAGTCTGAAACCATGTCATCTACTGTATTTTTTCGAGATCTTTCTAAAAATACCAATTTCACCGCTCTACGACATATAGTTTCAGAGATATGGGCAGATTTGTCCGAATGTTGCTCGAAAACTACTCGAAAATCCGTTATATCTGTCAATTCCGAAAAGAATTAACCGATTTAGAAAGTTTTAACAAATGTCATCTACTGTATTTTTTCGAGATCTTTCTAAAAATACCGATTTCGTCGCTCTACGACATATAGTTTCGGAGATATGGGCAGATTTGTCCGAATGTTGCTCGAAAACTACTCGAAAATCCGCTATATCTGTCAATTCCGAAAAGAATTAACCGATTTAGAAAGTTTTAACAAATGTCATCTACTGTATTTTTTCGAGATCTTTCTAAAAATACCGATTTCACCGCTCTACGACATATAGTTTCAGAGATATGGGCAGATTTGTCCGAATGTTGCTCGAAAACTACTCGAAAATCCGTTATATCTGTCAATTCCGAATAGAATTAACCGATTTAGAAAGTTTTAACAAATGTCATCTACTGTATTTTTTCGAGATCTTTCTAAAAATACCGATTTCGTCGCTCTACGACATATAGTTTCAGAGATATGGGCAGATTTGTCCGAATGTTGCTCGAAAACTACTCGAAAATCCGTTATATCTGTCAATTCCGAATAGAATTAACCGATTTAGAAAGTTTTAACAAATGTCATCTACTGTATTTTTTCGAGATCTTTCTAAAAATACCAATTTCATCGCTCTACGACATATAGTTTCAGAGATATGGGCAGATTTGTCCGAATGTTGCTCGAAAACTACTCGAAAATCCGTTATATCTGTCAATTCCGAATAGAATTAACCGGTTTAGAAAGTCTGAAACCATGTCATCTACTGTATTTTTTCGAGATCTTTCTAAAAATACCAATTTCACCGCTCTACGACATATAGTTTCAGAGATATGGGCAGATTTGTCCGAATGTTGCTCGAAAACTACTCGAAAATCCGTTATATCTGTCAATTCCGAATAGAATTAACCGGTTTAGAAAGTTTTAACAAATGTCATCTGCTGTATTTTTTCGAGATCTTTCCAAAAATACTGATTTCACCGTTCTACGACATATAGTTTCAGAGATATGGGCAGATTTGTCCGAATGTTGCTCGAAAACTACTCGAAAATCCGCTATATCTGTCAATTCCGAATAGAATTAACCGATTTAGAAAGTTTTAACAAATGTCATCTACTGTATTTTTTCGAGATCTTTCTAAAAATACCAATTTCACCGCTCTACGACATATAGTTTCAGAGATATGGGCAGATTTGTCCGAATGTTGCTCGAAAACTACTCGAAAATCCGTTATATCTGTCAATTCCGAATAGAATTAACCGGTTTAGAAAGTCTGAAACCATGTCATCTACTGTATTTTTTCGAGATCTTTCTAAAAATACCAATTTCACCGCTCTACGACATATAGTTTCAGAGATATGGGCAGATTTGTCCGAATGTTGCTCGAAAACTACTCGAAAATCCGTTATATCTGTCAATTCCGAATAGAATTAACCGGTTTAGAAAGTTTTAACAAATGTCATCTGCTGTATTTTTTCGAGATCTTTCCAAAAATACTGATTTCACCGTTCTACGACATATAGTTTCAGAGATATGGGCAGATTTGTCCGAATGTTGCTCGAAAACTACTCGAAAATCCGCTATATCTGTCAATTCCGAATAGAATTAACCGATTTAGAAAGTTTTAACAAATGTCATCTACTGTATTTTTTCGAGATCTTTCTAAAAATACCAATTTCACCGCTCTACGACATATAGTTTCAGAGATATGGGCAGATTTGTCCGAATGTTGCTCGAAAACTACTCGAAAATCCGTTATATCTGTCAATTCCGAATAGAATTAACCGGTTTAGAAAGTCTGAAACCATGTCATCTACTGTATTTTTTCGAGATCTTTCTAAAAATACCAATTTCACCGCTCTACGACATATAGTTTCAGAGATATGGGCAGATTTGTCCGAATGTTGCTCGAAAACTACTCGAAAATCCGTTATATCTGTCAATTCCGAATAGAATTAACCGGTTTAGAAAGTCTGAAACCATGTCATCTACTGTATTTTTTCGAGATCTTTCTAAAAATACCAATTTCACCGCTCTACGACATATAGTTTCAGAGATATGGGCAGATTTGTCCGAATGTTGCTCGAAAACTACTCGAAAATCCGTTATATCTGTCAATTCCGAAAAGAATTAACCGATTTAGAAAGTTTTAACAAATGTCATCTACTGTATTTTTTCGAGATCTTTCTAAAAATACCGATTTCGTCGCTCTACGACATATAGTTTCGGAGATATGGGCAGATTTGTCCGAATGTTGCTCGAAAACTACTCGAAAATCCGCTATATCTGTCAATTCCGAAAAGAATTAACCGATTTAGAAAGTTTTAACAAATGTCATCTACTGTATTTTTTCGAGATCTTTCTAAAAATACCGATTTCACCGCTCTACGACATATAGTTTCAGAGATATGGGCAGATTTGTCCGAATGTTGCTCGAAAACTACTCGAAAATCCGTTATATCTGTCAATTCCGAATAGAATTAACCGATTTAGAAAGTTTTAACAAATGTCATCTACTGTATTTTTTCGAGATCTTTCTAAAAATACCGATTTCGTCGCTCTACGACATATAGTTTCAGAGATATGGGCAGATTTGTCCGAATGTTGCTCGAAAACTACTCGAAAATCCGTTATATCTGTCAATTCCGAATAGAATTAACCGATTTAGAAAGTTTTAACAAATGTCATCTACTGTATTTTTTCGAGATCTTTCTAAAAATACCAATTTCATCGCTCTACGACATATAGTTTCAGAGATATGGGCAGATTTGTCCGAATGTTGCTCGAAAACTACTCGAAAATCCGTTATATCTGTCAATTCCGAATAGAATTAATCGGTTTAGAAAGTCTGAAACCATGTCATCTACTGTATTTTTTCGAGATCTTTCTAAAAATACCAATTTCACCGCTCTACGACATATAGTTTCAGAGATATGGGCAGATTTGTCCGAATGTTGCTCGAAAACTACTCGAAAATCCGTTATATCTGTCAATTCCGAATAGAATTAACCGGTTTAGAAAGTTTTAACAAATGTCATCTGCTGTATTTTTTCGAGATCTTTCCAAAAATACTGATTTCACCGTTCTACGACATATAGTTTCAGAGATATGGGCAGATTTGTCCGAATGTTGCTCGAAAACTACTCGAAAATCCGCTATATCTGTCAATTCCGAATAGAATTAACCGATTTAGAAAGTTTTAACAAATGTCATCTACTGTATTTTTTCGAGATCTTTCTAAAAATACCAATTTCACCGCTCTACGACATATAGTTTCAGAGATATGGGCAGATTTGTCCGAATGTTGCTCGAAAACTACTCGAAAATCCGTTATATCTGTCAATTCCGAATAGAATTAACCGGTTTAGAAAGTCTGAAACCATGTCATCTACTGTATTTTTTCGAGATCTTTCTAAAAATACCAATTTCACCGCTCTACGACATATAGTTTCAGAGATATGGGCAGATTTGTCCGAATGTTGCTCGAAAACTACTCGAAAATCCGTTATATCTGTCAATTCCGAATAGAATTAACCGGTTTAGAAAGTCTGAAACCATGTCATCTACTGTATTTTTTCGAGATCTTTCTAAAAATACCAATTTCACCGCTCTACGACATATAGTTTCAGAGATATGGGCAGATTTGTCCGAATGTTGCTCGAAAACTACTCGAAAATCCGTTATATCTGTCAATTCCGAAAAGAATTAACCGATTCAGAAAGTTTTAACAAATGTCATCTACTGTATTTTTTCGAGATCTTTCTAAAAATACCAATTTCATCGCTCTACGACATATAGTTTCAGAGATATGGGCAGATTTGTCCGAATGTTGCTCGAAAACTACTCGAAAATCCGTTATATCTGTCAATTCCGAATAGAATTAACCGATTTAGAAAGTTTTAACAAATGTCATCTACTGTATTTTTTCGAGATCTTTCTAAAAATACCAATTTCACCGCTCTACGACATATAGTTTCGGAGATATGGGCAGATTTGTCCGAATGTTGCTCGAAAACTACTCGAAAATCCGCTATATCTGGCAATTCCGAAAAGAATTAACCGGTTTAGAAAGTTTTAACAAATGTCATCTACCGTATTTTTTCGAGATCTTTCCAAAAATACTGATTTCACCGTTCTACGACATATAGTTTCAGAGATATGGGCAGATTTGTCCGAATGTTGCTCGAAAACTACTCGAAAATCCGCTATATCTGTCAATTCCGAATAGAATTAACCGATTTAGAAAGTTTTAACAAATGTCATCTACTGCATTTTTTCGAGATCTTTCTAAAAATACCGATTTCGTCGCTCTACGACATATAGTTTCAGAGATATGGGCAGATTTGTCCGAATGTTGCTCGAAAACTACTCGAAAATCCGTTATATCTGTCAATTCCGAATAGAATTAACCGGTTTAGAAAGTCTGAAACCATGTCATCTACTGTATTTTTTCGAGATCTTTCTAAAAATACCAATTTCACCGCTCTACGACATATAGTTTCAGAGATATGGGCAGATTTGTCCGAATGTTGCTCGAAAACTACTCGAAAATCCGTTATATCTGTCAATTCCGAATAGAATTAACCGGTTTAGAAAGTCTGAAACCATGTCATCTACTGTATTTTTTCGAGATCTTTCTAAAAATACCAATTTCACCGCTCTACGACATATAGTTTCAGAGATATGGGCAGATTTGTCCGAATGTTGCTCGAAAACTACTCGAAAATCCGTTATATCTGTCAATTCCGAATAGAATTAACCGGTTTAGAAAGTCTGAAACCATGTCATCTACTGTATTTTTTCGAGATCTTTCTAAAAATACCAATTTCACCGCTCTACGACGTATAGTTTCAGAGATATGGGCAGATTTGTCCGAATGTTGCTCGAAAACTACTCGAAAATCCGTTATATCTGTCAATTCCGAAAAGAATTAACCGATTTAGAAAGTTTTAACAAATGTCATCTACTGTATTTTTTCGAGATCTTTCTAAAAATACCGATTTCGTCGCTCTACGACATATAGTTTCGGAGATATGGGCAGATTTGTCCGAATGTTGCTCGAAAACTACTCGAAAATCCGCTATATCTGTCAATTCCGAAAAGAATTAACCGATTTAGAAAGTTTTAACAAATGTCATCTACTGTATTTTTTCGAGATCTTTCTAAAAATACCGATTTCACCGCTCTACGACATATAGTTTCAGAGATATGGGCAGATTTGTCCGAATGTTGCTCGAAAACTACTCGAAAATCCGTTATATCTGTCAATTCCGAATAGAATTAACCGATTTAGAAAGTTTTAACAAATGTCATCTACTGTATTTTTTCGAGATCTTTCTAAAAATACCGATTTCGTCGCTCTACGACATATAGTTTCAGAGATATGGGCAGATTTGTCCGAATGTTGCTCGAAAACTACTCGAAAATCCGTTATATCTGTCAATTCCGAATAGAATTAACCGATTTAGAAAGTTTTAACAAATGTCATCTACTGTATTTTTTCGAGATCTTTCTAAAAATACCAATTTCATCGCTCTACGACATATAGTTTCAGAGATATGGGCAGATTTGTCCGAATGTTGCTCGAAAACTACTCGAAAATCCGTTATATCTGTCAATTCCGAATAGAATTAACCGGTTTAGAAAGTCTGAAACCATGTCATCTACTGTATTTTTTCGAGATCTTTCTAAAAATACCAATTTCACCGCTCTACAACATATAGTTTCAGAGATATGGGCAGATTTGTCCGAATGTTGCTCGAAAACTACTCGAAAATCCGTTATATCTGTCAATTCCGAATAGAATTAACCGGTTTAGAAAGTCTTAAACCATGTCATCTACTGTATTTTTTCGAGATCTTTCTAAAAATACCAATTTCACCGCTCTACGACATATAGTTTCAGAGATATGGGCAGATTTGTCCGAATGTTGCTCGAAAACTACTCGAAAATCCGTTATATCTGTCAATTCCGAATAGAATTAACCGGTTTAGAAAGTCTGAAACCATGTCGTCTACTGAATTTTTTCGAGATCTTTCTAAAAATACCAATTTCACCGCTCTACGACATATAGTTTCAGAGATATGGGCAGATTTGTCCGAATGTTGCTCGAAAACTACTCGAAAATCCGTTATATCTGTCAATTCCGAATAGAATTAACCGGTTTAGAAAGTCTGAAACCATGTCATCTACTGTATTTTTTCGAGATCTTTCTAAAAATACCAATTTCACCGCTCTACAACATATAGTTTCAGAGATATGGGCAGATTTGTCCGAATGTTGCTCGAAAACTACTCGAAAATCCGTTATATCTGTCAATTCCGAATAGAATTAACCGATTTAGAAAGTTTTAACAAATGTCATCTGCTGTATTTTTTCGAGATCTTTCTAAAAATACCAATTTCATCGCTCTACGACATATAGTTTCAGAGATATGGGCAGATTTGTCCGAATGTTGCTCGAAAACTACTCGAAAATCCGTTATATCTGTCAATTCCGAATAGAATTAACCGATTTAGAAAGTTTTAACAAATGTCATCTACTGTATTTTTTCGAGATCTTTCTAAAAATACCAGTTTCATCGCTCTACGACATATAGTTTCAGAGATATGGGCAGATTTGTCCGAATGTTGCTCGAAAACGACTCGAAAATCCGTTATATCTGTCAATTCCGAATAGAATTAACCGGTTTAGAAAATCTGAAACCATGTCATCTACTGTATTTTTTCGAGATCTTTCTAAAAATACCAATTTCACCGCTCTACGACGTATAGTTTCAGAGATATGGGCAGATTTGTCCGAATGTTGCTCGAAAACTACTCGAAAATCCGTTATATCTGTCAATTCCGAATAGAATTAACCGATTTAGAAAGTTTTAACAAATGTCATCTACTGTATTTTTTCGAGATCTTTCTAAAAATACCAATTTCACCGCTCTACGACATATAGTTTCAGAGATATGGGCAGATTTGTCCGAATGTTGCTCGAAAACTACTCGAAAATCCGTTATATCTGTCAATTCCGAATAGAATTAACCGATTTAGAAAGTTTTAACAAATGTCATCTACTGTATTTTTTCGAGATCTTTCTAAAAATACCGATTTCGTCGCTCTACGACATATAGTTTCGGAGATATGGGCAGATTTGTCCGAAAATAGCTCGAAAATGCGTTATATGAGTTTTTGGCAATTCCTAATAGAATTAACCGATTTAGAAAGTTTGAAACCATGTCATCTACCGTATTTTTTCGAGATCTTTCCAATAATACCGATTTCACCGTTCTGCGACATATAGTTTCGGAGATATGGGCAGATTTGTCCGAAAATAGCTCGAAAATAGCTGAAAATGCGTTATATGAGTTTTTGGCAATTCCTAATAGAATTAACCGATTTAGAAAGTTTGAAACCATGTCATCTACCGTATTTTTTCGAGATTTTTCCAATAATACCGATTTCACCGTTCTGCGACATATAGTTTCGGAGATATGGGCAGATTTGTCCGAAAATAGCTCGAAAATAGCTGAAAATGCGTTATATGAGTTTTTGGCAATTCCTAATAGAATTAACCGATTTAGAAAGTTTGAAACCATGTCATCTTCCGTATTTTTTCGAGATCTTTCCAATAATACCGATTTCACCGTTCTGCGACATATAGTTTCGGAGATATGGGCAGATTTGTCCGAAAATAGCTCGAAAATAGCTGAAAATGCGTTATATGAGTTTTTGGCAATTCCTAATAGAATTAACCGATTTAGAAAGTTTGAAACCATGTCATCTACCGTATTTTTTCGAGATCTTTCCAAAAATACTGATTTCACCGTTCTACGACATATAGTTTCGGAGATATGGGCAGATTTGTCCGAAAATAGCTAAAAATGCGTTATATGAGTTTTTGGCAATTCCTAATAGAATTAACCGATTTAGAAAGTTTGAAACCATGTCATCTACTGTATTTTTTCGAGATCTTTCCAAAAATACCGATTTCACTGTTCTACGACATATAGTTTCGGAGATATGGGCAGATTTGTCCGAAAATAGCTAAAAATGCGTTGTATGAGTTTTTGGCAATTCCTAATAGAATTAACCGATTTAGAAAGTTTGAAACCATGTCATCTACCGTATTTTTTCGAGATCTTTCCAAAAATACTGATTTCACCGTTCTACGACATATAGTTTCGGAGATATGGGCAGATTTGTCCGAATGTTGCTCGAAAACTACTCGAAAATCCGCTATATCTGTCAATTCCGAAAAGAATTAACCGATTTAGAAAGTTTTAACAAATGTCATCTACCGTATTTTTTCGAGATCTTTCCAAAAATACTGATTTCACCGTTCTACGACATATAGTTTCGGAGATATGGGCAGATTTGTCCGAAAATAGCTGAAAATGCGTTATATGAGTTTTTGGCAATTCCTAATAGAATTAACCGATTTAGAAAGTTTGAAACCATGTCATCTACTGTATTTTTTCGAGATCTTTCCAAAAATACTGATTTCACCGTTCTACGACATATAGTTTCGGAGATATGGGGAGATTTGTCCGAAAATAGCTAAAAATGCGTTATATGAGTTTTTGGCAATGCCTAATAGAATTAACCGATTTAGAAAGTTTGAAACCATGTCATCTACTGTATTTTTTCGAGATCTTTCCAAAAATACCGATTTCACTGTTCTACGACATATAGTTTCGGAGATATGGGCAGATTTGTCCGAAAATAGCTCGAAAATAGCTGAAAATGCGTTATATGAGTTTTTGGCAATTCCTAATAGAATTAACCTTTTTAGAAAGTTTGAAACCACGTCATCTACTGTATTTTTTCGAGATCTTTCCAAAAATACTGATTTCACCGTTCTACGAAATATAGTTTCGGAGATATGGGGAGATTTGTCCGAAAATAGCTAAAAATGCGTTATATGAGTTTTTGGCAATGCCTAATAGAATTAACCGATTTAGAAAGTTTGAAACCATGTCATCTACTGTATTTTTTCGAGATCTTTCCAAAAATACCGATTTCACTGTTCTACGACATATAGTTTCGGAGATATGGGCAGATTTGTCCGAAAATAGCTAAAAATGCGTTATATGAGTTTTGGCAATTCCTAATAGAATTAACCGATTTAGAAAGTTTGAAACCATGTCATCTACTGTATTTTTTCGAGATCTTTCCAAAAATACTGATTTCACCGTTCTACGACATATAGTTTCGGAGATATGGGCAGATTTGTCCGAAAATAGCTGAAAATGCGTTATATGAGTTTTTGGCAATTCCTAATAGAATTAACCGATTTAGAAAGTTTGAAACCATGTCATCTACCGTATTTTTTCGAGATCTTTCCAATAATACCGATTACACCGTTCTGCGACATATAGTTTCGGAGATATGGGCAGATTTGTCCGAAAATAGCTCGAAAATAGCTGAAAATGCGTTATATGAGTTTTTGGCAATTCCTAATAGAATTAACCGATTTAGAAAGTTTGAAACCATGTCATCTACCGTATTTTTTCGAGATCTTTCCAATAATACCGATTTCACCGTTCTGCGACATATAGTTTCGGAGATATGGGCAGATTATTCCGAAAATAGCTCGAAAATAGCTGAAAATACGTTATATGAGTTTTTGGCAATTCCTAATAGAATTAACCGATTTAGAAAGTTTGAAACCATGTCATCTACCGTATTTTTTCGAGATCTTTCCAAAAATACTGATTTCACCGTTCTACGACATATAGTTTCGGAGATATGGGCAGATTTGTCCGAAAATAGCTGAAAATGCGTTATATGAGTTTTTGGCAATTCCTAATAGAATTAACCGATTTAGAAAGTTTGAAACCATGTCATCTACCGTATTTTTTCGAGATCTTTCCAATAATACCGATTTCACCGTTCTGCGACATATAGTTTCGGAGATATGGGCAGATTTGTCCGAAAATAGCTCGAAAATAGCTGAAAATGCGTTATATGAGTTTTTGGCAATTCCTAATAGAATTAACCGATTTAGAAAGTTTGAAACCATGTCATCTACCGTATTTTTTCGAGATCTTTCCAATAATACCGATTTCACTGTTCTGCGACATATAGTTTCGGAGATATGGGCAGATTTGTCCGAAAATAGCTCGAAAATAGCTGAAAATGCGTTATATGAGTTTTTGGCAATTCCTAATAGAATTAACCGATTTAGAAAGTTTGAAACCATGTCATCTACCGTATTTTTTCGAGATCTTTCCAAAAATACTGATTTCACCGTTCTACGACATATAGTTTCGGAGATATGGGCAGATTTGTCCGAAAATAGCTAAAAATGCGTTATATGAGTTTTTGGCAATTCCTAATAGAATTAACCGATTTAGAAAGTTTGAAACCATGTCATCTACTGTATTTTTTCGAGATCTTTCCAAAAATACCGATTTCACTGTTCTACGACATATAGTTTCGGAGATATGGGCAGATTTGTCCGAAAATAGCTAAAAATGCGTTATATGAGTTTTTGGCAATTCCTAATAGAATTAACCGATTTAGAAAGTTTGAAACCATGTCATCTACTGTATTTTTTCGAGATCTTTCCAAAAATACCGATTTCACTGTTCTACGACATATAGTTTCGGAGATATGGGCAGATTTGTCCGAAAATAGCTAAAAATGCGTTATATGAGTTTTTGGCAATTTCTAATAGAATTAACCGATTTAGAAAGTTTGAAACCATGTCATCTACCGTATTTTTTCGAGATCTTTCCAAAAATACTGATTTCACCGTTCTACGACATATAGTTTCAGAGATATGGGCAGATTTGTCCGAATGTTGCTCGAAAACTACTCGAAAATCCGTTATATCTGTCAATTCCGAATAGAATTAACCGATTTAGAAAGTTTTAACAAATGTCATCTACTGTATTTTTTCGAGATCTTTCTAAAAATACCAATTTCATCGCTCTACGACATATAGTTTCAGAGATATGGGCAGATTTGTCCGAATGTTGCTCGAAAACTACTCGAAAATCCGTTATATCTGTCAATTCCGAATAGAATTAACCGGTTTAGAAAGTCTGAAACCATGTCATCTACTGTATTTTTTCGAGATCTTTCTAAAAATACCAATTTCACCGCTCTACGACATATAGTTTCAGAGATATGGGCAGATTTGTCCGAATGTTGCTCGAAAACTACTCGAAAATCCGTTATATCTGTCAATTCCGAATAGAATTAACCGGTTTAGAAAGTCTGAAACCATGTCATCTACTGTATTTTTTCGAGATCTTTCTAAAAATACCAATTTCACCGCTCTACGACATATAGTTTCAGAGATATGGGCAGATTTGTCCGAATGTTGCTCGAAAACTACTCGAAAATCCGTTATATCTGTCAATTCCGAATAGAATTAACCGGTTTAGAAAGTCTGAAACCATGTCATCTATTGTATTTTTTCGAGATCTTTCTAAAAATACCAATTTCACCGCTCTACGACGTATAGTTTCAGAGATATGGGCAGATTTGTCCGAATGTTGCTCGAAAACTACTCGAAAATCCGTTATATCTGTCAATTCCGAATAGAATTAACCGATTTAGAAAGTTTTAACAAATGTCATCTACTGCATTTTTTCGAGATCTTTCTAAAAATACCAATTTCACCGCTCTACGACATATAGTTTCAGAGATATGGGCAGATTTGTCCGAATGTTGCTCGAAAACTACTCGAAAATCCGTTATATCTGTCAATTCCGAAAAGAATTAACCGATTTAGAAAGTTTTAACAAATGTCATCTACTGTATTTTTTCGAGATCTTTCTAAAAATACCGATTTCGTCGCTCTACGACATATAGTTTCGGAGATATGGGCAGATTTGTCCGAATGTTGCTCGAAAACTACTCGAAAATCCGCTATATCTGTCAATTCCGAAAAGAATTAACCGATTTAGAAAGTTTTAACAAATGTCATCTACTGTATTTTTTCGAGATCTTTCTAAAAATACCGATTTCACCGCTCTACGACATATAGTTTCAGAGATATGGGCAGATTTGTCCGAATGTTGCTCGAAAACTACTCGAAAATCCGTTATATCTGTCAATTCCGAATAGAATTAACCGATTTAGAAAGTTTTAACAAATGTCATCTACTGTATTTTTTCGAGATCTTTCTAAAAATACCAATTTCATCGCTCTACGACATATAGTTTCAGAGATATGGGCAGATTTGTCCGAATGTTGCTCGAAAACTACTCGAAAATCCGTTATATCTGTCAATTCCGAATAGAATTAACCGGTTTAGAAAGTCTGAAACCATGTCATCTACTGTATTTTTTCGAGATCTTTCTAAAAATACCAATTTCACCGCTCTACGACATATAGTTTCAGAGATATGGGCAGATTTGTCCGAATGTTGCTCGAAAACTACTCGAAAATCCGTTATATCTGTCAATTCCGAATAGAATTAACCGGTTTAGAAAGTCTGAAACCATGTCATCTACTGTATTTTTTCGAGATCTTTCTAAAAATACCGATTTCACCGCTCTACGACATATAGTTTCAGAGATATGGGCAGATTTGTCCGAATGTTGCTCGAAAACTACTCGAAAATCCGTTATATCTGTCAATTCCGAATAGAATTAACCGGTTTAGAAAGTCTGAAACCATGTCATCTACTGTATTTTTTCGAGATCTTTCTAAAAATACCAATTTCACCGCTCTACGACATATAGTTTCAGAGATATGGGCAGATTTGTCCGAATGTTGCTCGAAAACTACTCGAAAATCCGTTATATCTGTCAATTCCGAATAGAATTAACCGATTTAGAAAGTTTTAACAAATGTCATCTACTGTATTTTTTCGAGATCTTTCTAAAAATACCAATTTCACCGCTCTACGACATATAGTTTCAGAGATATGGGCAGATTTGTCCGAATGTTGCTCGAAAACTACTCGAAAATCCGTTATATCTGTCAATTCCGAATAGAATTAACCGATTTAGAAAGTTTTAACAAATGTCATCTACTGTATTTTTTCGAGATCTTTCTAAAAATACCAATTTCACCGCTCTACGACATATAGTTTCAGAGATATGGGCAGATTTGTCCGAATGTTGCTCGAAAACTACTCGAAAATCCGTTATATCTGTCAATTCCGAAAAGAATTAACCGATTTAGAAAGTTTTAACAAATGTCATCTACTGTATTTTTTCGAGATCTTTCTAAAAATACCGATTTCGTCGCTCTACGACATATAGTTTCGGAGATATGGGCAGATTTGTCCGAATGTTGCTCGAAAACTACTCGAAAATCCGCTATATCTGTCAATTCCGAAAAGAATTAACCGATTTAGAAAGTTTTAACAAATGTCATCTACTGTATTTTTTCGAGATCTTTCTAAAAATACCGATTTCACCGCTCTACGACATATAGTTTCAGAGATATGGGCAGATTTGTCCGAATGTTGCTCGAAAACTACTCGAAAATCCGTTATATCTGTCAATTCCGAATAGAATTAACCGATTTAGAAAGTTTTAACAAATGTCATCTACTGTATTTTTTCGAGATCTTTCTAAAAATACCAATTTCATCGCTCTACGACATATAGTTTCAGAGATATGGGCAGATTTGTCCGAATGTTGCTCGAAAACTACTCGAAAATCCGTTATATCTGTCAATTCCGAATAGAATTAACCGGTTTAGAAAGTCTGAAACCATGTCATCTACTGTATTTTTTCGAGATCTTTCTAAAAATACCAATTTCACCGCTCTACGACATATAGTTTCAGAGATATGGGCAGATTTGTCCGAATGTTGCTCGAAAACTACTCGAAAATCCGTTATATCTGTCAATTCCGAATAGAATTAACCGGTTTAGAAAGTCTGAAACCATGTCATCTACTGTATTTTTTCGAGATCTTTCTAAAAATACCGATTTCACCGCTCTACGACATATAGTTTCAGAGATATGGGCAGATTTGTCCGAATGTTGCTCGAAAACTACTCGAAAATCCGTTATATCTGTCAATTCCGAATAGAATTAACCGGTTTAGAAAGTCTGAAACCATGTCATCTACTGTATTTTTTCGAGATCTTTCTAAAAATACCAATTTCACCGCTCTACGACATATAGTTTCAGAGATATGGGCAGATTTGTCCGAATGTTGCTCGAAAACTACTCGAAAATCCGTTATATCTGTCAATTCCGAATAGAATTAACCGATTTAGAAAGTTTTAACAAATGTCATCTACTGTATTTTTTCGAGATCTTTCTAAAAATACCAATTTCACCGCTCTACGACATATAGTTTCAGAGATATGGGCAGATTTGTCCGAATGTTGCTCGAAAACTACTCGAAAATCCGTTATATCTGTCAATTCCGAATAGAATTAACCGATTTAGAAAGTTTTAACAAATGTCATCTACTGTATTTTTTCGAGATCTTTCTAAAAATACCAATTTCACCGCTCTACGACATATAGTTTCAGAGATATGGGCAGATTTGTCCGAATGTTGCTCGAAAACTACTCGAAAATCCGTTATATCTGTCAATTCCGAAAAGAATTAACCGATTTAGAAAGTTTTAACAAATGTCATCTACTGTATTTTTTCGAGATCTTTCTAAAAATACCGATTTCGTCGCTCTACGACATATAGTTTCGGAGATATGGGCAGATTTGTCCGAATGTTGCTCGAAAACTACTCGAAAATCCGCTATATCTGGCAATTCCGAAAAGAATTAACCGGTTTAGAAAGTTTTAACAAATGTCATCTACCGTATTTTTTCGAGATCTTTCCAAAAATACTGATTTCACCGTTCTACGACATATAGTTTCAGAGATATGGGCAGATTTGTCCGAATGTTGCTCGAAAACTACTCGAAAATCCGCTATATCTGTCAATTCCGAATAGAATTAACCGATTTAGAAAGTTTTAACAAATGTCATCTACTGTATTTTTTCGAGATCTTTCTAAAAATACCAATTTCATCGCTCTACGACATATAGTTTCAGAGATATGGGCAGATTTGTCCGAATGTTGCTCGAAAACTACTCGAAAATCCGTTATATCTGTCAATTCCGAATAGAATTAACCGGTTTAGAAAGTCTGAAACCATGTCATCTACTGTATTTTTTCGAGATCTTTCTAAAAATACCAATTTCACCGCTCTACGACATATAGTTTCAGAGATATGGGCAGATTTGTCCGAATGTTGCTCGAAAACTACTCGAAAATCCGTTATATCTGTCAATTCCGAATAGAATTAACCGGTTTAGAAAGTCTGAAACCATGTCATCTACTGTATTTTTTCGAGATCTTTCTAAAAATACCAATTTCACCGCTCTACGACATATAGTTTCAGAGATATGGGCAGATTTGTCCGAATGTTGCTCGAAAACTACTCGAAAATCCGTTATATCTGTCAATTCCGAATAGAATTAACCGGTTTAGAAAGTCTGAAACCATGTCATCTACTGTATTTTTTCGAGATCTTTCTAAAAATACCAATTTCACCGCTCTACGACATATAGTTTCAGAGATATGGGCAGATTTGTCCGAATGTTGCTCGAAAACTACTCGAAAATCCGTTATATCTGTCAATTCCGAATAGAATTAACCGGTTTAGAAAGTCTGAAACCATGTCATCTACTGTATTTTTTCGAGATCTTTCTAAAAATACCAATTTCACCGCTCTACGACATATAGTTTCAGAGATATGGGCAGATTTGTCCGAATGTTGCTCGAAAACTACTCGAAAATCCGTTATATCTGTCAATTCCGAATAGAATTAACCGGTTTAGAAAGTCTGAAACCATGTCATCTACTGTATTTTTTCGAGATCTTTCTAAAAATACCAATTTCACCGCTCTACGACATATAGTTTCAGAGATATGGGCAGATTTGTCCGAATGTTGCTCGAAAACTACTCGAAAATCCGTTATATCTGTCAATTCCGAAAAGAATTAACCGATTTAGAAAGTTTTAACAAATGTCATCTACTGTATTTTTTCGAGATCTTTCTAAAAATACCGATTTCGTCGCTCTACGACATATAGTTTCGGAGATATGGGCAGATTTGTCCGAAAATAGCTCGAAAATATATGAAAATGCGTTATATGAGTTTTTGGCAATTCCTAATAGAATTAACCTTTTTAGAAAGTTTGAAACCACGTCATCTACTGTATTTTTTCGAGATCTTTCCAAAAATACTGATTTCACCGTTCTACGAAATATAGTTTCGGAGATATGGGGAGATTTGTCCGAAAATAGCTAAAAATGCGTTATATGAGTTTTTGGCAATGCCTAATAGAATTAACCGATTTAGAAAGTTTGAAACCATGTCATCTACTGTATTTTTTCGAGATCTTTCCAAAAATACCGATTTCACTGTTCTACGACATATAGTTTCGGAGATATGGGCAGATTTGTCCGAAAATAGCTAAAAATGCGTTATATGAGTTTTGGCAATTCCTAATAGAATTAACCGATTTAGAAAGTTTGAAACCATGTCATCTACTGTATTTTTTCGAGATCTTTCCAAAAATACTGATTTCACCGTTCTACGAAATATAGTTTCGGAGATATGGGGAGATTTGTCCGAAAATAGCTAAAAATGCGTTATATGAGTTTTTGGCAATGCCTAATAGAATTAACCGATTTAGAAAGTTTGAAACCATGTCATCTACTGTATTTTTTCGAGATCTTTCCAAAAATACCGATTTCACTGTTCTACGACATATAGTTTCGGAGATATGGGCAGATTTGTCCGAAAATAGCTGAAAATGCGTTATATGAGTTTTTGGCAATTCCTAATAGAATTAACCGATTTAGAAAGTTTGAAACCATGTCATCTACCGTATTTTTTCGAGATCTTTCCAATAATACCGATTACACCGTTCTGCGACATATAGTTTCGGAGATATGGGCAGATTTGTCCGAAAATAGCTCGAAAATAGCTGAAAATGCGTTATATGAGTTTTTGGCAATTCCTAATAGAATTAACCGATTTAGAAAGTTTGAAACCATGTCATCTACCGTATTTTTTCGAGATCTTTCCAATAATACCGATTTCACCGTTCTGCGACATATAGTTTCGGAGATATGGGCAGATTATTCCGAAAATAGCTCGAAAATAGCTGAAAATACGTTATATGAGTTTTTGGCAATTCCTAATAGAATTAACCGATTTAGAAAGTTTGAAACCATGTCATCTACCGTATTTTTTCGAGATCTTTCCAAAAATACTGATTTCACCGTTCTACGACATATAGTTTCGGAGATATGGGCAGATTTGTCCGAAAATAGCTGAAAATGCGTTATATGAGTTTTTGGCAATTCCTAATAGAATTAACCGATTTAGAAAGTTTGAAACCATGTCATCTACCGTATTTTTTCGAGATCTTTCCAATAATACCGATTTCACCGTTCTGCGACATATAGTTTCGGAGATATGGGCAGATTTGTCCGAAAATAGCTCGAAAATAGCTGAAAATGCGTTATATGAGTTTTTGGCAATTCCTAATAGAATTAACCGATTTAGAAAGTTTGAAACCATGTCATCTACCGTATTTTTTCGAGATCTTTCCAATAATACCGATTTCACTGTTCTGCGACATATAGTTTCGGAGATATGGGCAGATTTGTCCGAAAATAGCTCGAAAATAGCTGAAAATGCGTTATATGAGTTTTTGGCAATTCCTAATAGAATTAACCGATTTAGAAAGTTTGAAACCATGTCATCTACCGTATTTTTTCGAGATCTTTCCAAAAATACTGATTTCACCGTTCTACGACATATAGTTTCGGAGATATGGGCAGATTTGTCCGAAAATAGCTAAAAATGCGTTATATGAGTTTTTGGCAATTCCTAATAGAATTAACCGATTTAGAAAGTTTGAAACCATGTCATCTACTGTATTTTTTCGAGATCTTTCCAAAAATACCGATTTCACTGTTCTACGACATATAGTTTCGGAGATATGGGCAGATTTGTCCGAAAATAGCTAAAAATGCGTTATATGAGTTTTTGGCAATTCCTAATAGAATTAACCGATTTAGAAAGTTTGAAACCATGTCATCTACTGTATTTTTTCGAGATCTTTCCAAAAATACCGATTTCACTGTTCTACGACATATAGTTTCGGAGATATGGGCAGATTTGTCCGAAAATAGCTAAAAATGCGTTATATGAGTTTTTGGCAATTTCTAATAGAATTAACCGATTTAGAAAGTTTGAAACCATGTCATCTACCGTATTTTTTCGAGATCTTTCCAAAAATACTGATTTCACCGTTCTACGACATATAGTTTCAGAGATATGGGCAGATTTGTCCGAATGTTGCTCGAAAACTACTCGAAAATCCGTTATATCTGTCAATTCCGAATAGAATTAACCGATTTAGAAAGTTTTAACAAATGTCATCTACTGTATTTTTTCGAGATCTTTCTAAAAATACCAATTTCATCGCTCTACGACATATAGTTTCAGAGATATGGGCAGATTTGTCCGAATGTTGCTCGAAAACTACTCGAAAATCCGTTATATCTGTCAATTCCGAATAGAATTAACCGGTTTAGAAAGTCTGAAACCATGTCATCTACTGTATTTTTTCGAGATCTTTCTAAAAATACCAATTTCACCGCTCTACGACATATAGTTTCAGAGATATGGGCAGATTTGTCCGAATGTTGCTCGAAAACTACTCGAAAATCCGTTATATCTGTCAATTCCGAATAGAATTAACCGATTTAGAAAGTTTTAACAAATGTCATCTACTGTATTTTTTCGAGATCTTTCTAAAAATACTGATTTCACCGTTCTACGAAATATAGTTTCGGAGATATGGGGAGATTTGTCCGAAAATAGCTAAAAATGCGTTATATGAGTTTTTGGCAATGCCTAATAGAATTAACCGATTTAGAAAGTTTGAAACCATGTCATCTACTGTATTTTTTCGAGATCTTTCCAAAAATACCGATTTCACTGTTCTACGACATATAGTTTCGGAGATATGGGCAGATTTGTCCGAAAATAGCTGAAAATGCGTTATATGAGTTTTTGGCAATTCCTAATAGAATTAACCGATTTAGAAAGTTTGAAACCATGTCATCTACCGTATTTTTTCGAGATCTTTCCAATAATACCGATTACACCGTTCTGCGACATATAGTTTCGGAGATATGGGCAGATTTGTCCGAAAATAGCTCGAAAATAGCTGAAAATGCGTTATATGAGTTTTTGGCAATTCCTAATAGAATTAACCGATTTAGAAAGTTTGAAACCATGTCATCTACCGTATTTTTTCGAGATCTTTCCAATAATACCGATTTCACCGTTCTGCGACATATAGTTTCGGAGATATGGGCAGATTATTCCGAAAATAGCTCGAAAATAGCTGAAAATACGTTATATGAGTTTTTGGCAATTCCTAATAGAATTAACCGATTTAGAAAGTTTGAAACCATGTCATCTACCGTATTTTTTCGAGATCTTTCCAAAAATACTGATTTCACCGTTCTACGACATATAGTTTCGGAGATATGGGCAGATTTGTCCGAAAATAGCTGAAAATGCGTTATATGAGTTTTTGGCAATTCCTAATAGAATTAACCGATTTAGAAAGTTTGAAACCATGTCATCTACCGTATTTTTTCGAGATCTTTCCAATAATACCGATTTCACCGTTCTGCGACATATAGTTTCGGAGATATGGGCAGATTTGTCCGAAAATAGCTCGAAAATAGCTGAAAATGCGTTATATGAGTTTTTGGCAATTCCTAATAGAATTAACCGATTTAGAAAGTTTGAAACCATGTCATCTACCGTATTTTTTCGAGATCTTTCCAATAATACCGATTTCACTGTTCTGCGACATATAGTTTCGGAGATATGGGCAGATTTGTCCGAAAATAGCTCGAAAATAGCTGAAAATGCGTTATATGAGTTTTTGGCAATTCCTAATAGAATTAACCGATTTAGAAAGTTTGAAACCATGTCATCTACCGTATTTTTTCGAGATCTTTCCAAAAATACTGATTTCACCGTTCTACGACATATAGTTTCGGAGATATGGGCAGATTTGTCCGAAAATAGCTAAAAATGCGTTATATGAGTTTTTGGCAATTCCTAATAGAATTAACCGATTTAGAAAGTTTGAAACCATGTCATCTACTGTATTTTTTCGAGATCTTTCCAAAAATACCGATTTCACTGTTCTACGACATATAGTTTCGGAGATATGGGCAGATTTGTCCGAAAATAGCTAAAAATGCGTTATATGAGTTTTTGGCAATTCCTAATAGAATTAACCGATTTAGAAAGTTTGAAACCATGTCATCTACTGTATTTTTTCGAGATCTTTCCAAAAATACCGATTTCACTGTTCTACGACATATAGTTTCGGAGATATGGGCAGATTTGTCCGAAAATAGCTAAAAATGCGTTATATGAGTTTTTGGCAATTTCTAATAGAATTAACCGATTTAGAAAGTTTGAAACCATGTCATCTACCGTATTTTTTCGAGATCTTTCCAAAAATACTGATTTCACCGTTCTACGACATATAGTTTCAGAGATATGGGCAGATTTGTCCGAATGTTGCTCGAAAACTACTCGAAAATCCGTTATATCTGTCAATTCCGAATAGAATTAACCGGTTTAGAAAGTTTGAAACCACGTCATCTACTGTATTTTTTCGAGATCTTTCCAAAAATACTGATTTCACCGTTCTACGAAATATAGTTTCGGAGATATGGGGAGATTTGTCCGAAAATAGCTAAAAATGCGTTATATGAGTTTTTGGCAATGCCTAATAGAATTAACCGATTTAGAAAGTTTGAAACCATGTCATCTACTGTATTTTTTCGAGATCTTTCCAAAAATACCGATTTCACTGTTCTACGACATATAGTTTCGGAGATATGGGCAGATTTGTCCGAAAATAGCTGAAAATGCGTTATATGAGTTTTTGGCAATTCCTAATAGAATTAACCGATTTAGAAAGTTTGAAACCATGTCATCTACCGTATTTTTTCGAGATCTTTCCAATAATACCGATTACACCGTTCTGCGACATATAGTTTCGGAGATATGGGCAGATTTGTCCGAAAATAGCTCGAAAATAGCTGAAAATGCGTTATATGAGTTTTTGGCAATTCCTAATAGAATTAACCGATTTAGAAAGTTTGAAACCATGTCATCTACCGTATTTTTTCGAGATCTTTCCAATAATACCGATTTCACCGTTCTGCGACATATAGTTTCGGAGATATGGGCAGATTATTCCGAAAATAGCTCGAAAATAGCTGAAAATACGTTATATGAGTTTTTGGCAATTCCTAATAGAATTAACCGATTTAGAAAGTTTGAAACCATGTCATCTACCGTATTTTTTCGAGATCTTTCCAAAAATACTGATTTCACCGTTCTACGACATATAGTTTCGGAGATATGGGCAGATTTGTCCGAAAATAGCTGAAAATGCGTTATATGAGTTTTTGGCAATTCCTAATAGAATTAACCGATTTAGAAAGTTTGAAACCATGTCATCTACCGTATTTTTTCGAGATCTTTCCAATAATACCGATTTCACCGTTCTGCGACATATAGTTTCGGAGATATGGGCAGATTTGTCCGAAAATAGCTCGAAAATAGCTGAAAATGCGTTATATGAGTTTTTGGCAATTCCTAATAGAATTAACCGATTTAGAAAGTTTGAAACCATGTCATCTACCGTATTTTTTCGAGATCTTTCCAATAATACCGATTTCACTGTTCTGCGACATATAGTTTCGGAGATATGGGCAGATTTGTCCGAAAATAGCTCGAAAATAGCTGAAAATGCGTTATATGAGTTTTTGGCAATTCCTAATAGAATTAACCGATTTAGAAAGTTTGAAACCATGTCATCTACCGTATTTTTTCGAGATCTTTCCAAAAATACTGATTTCACCGTTCTACGACATATAGTTTCGGAGATATGGGCAGATTTGTCCGAAAATAGCTAAAAATGCGTTATATGAGTTTTTGGCAATTCCTAATAGAATTAACCGATTTAGAAAGTTTGAAACCATGTCATCTACTGTATTTTTTCGAGATCTTTCCAAAAATACCGATTTCACTGTTCTACGACATATAGTTTCGGAGATATGGGCAGATTTGTCCGAAAATAGCTAAAAATGCGTTATATGAGTTTTTGGCAATTCCTAATAGAATTAACCGATTTAGAAAGTTTGAAACCATGTCATCTACTGTATTTTTTCGAGATCTTTCCAAAAATACCGATTTCACTGTTCTACGACATATAGTTTCGGAGATATGGGCAGATTTGTCCGAAAATAGCTAAAAATGCGTTATATGAGTTTTTGGCAATTTCTAATAGAATTAACCGATTTAGAAAGTTTGAAACCATGTCATCTACCGTATTTTTTCGAGATCTTTCCAAAAATACTGATTTCACCGTTCTACGACATATAGTTTCAGAGATATGGGCAGATTTGTCCGAATGTTGCTCGAAAACTACTCGAAAATCCGTTATATCTGTCAATTCCGAATAGAATTAACCGATTTAGAAAGTTTTAACAAATGTCATCTACTGTATTTTTTCGAGATCTTTCTAAAAATACCAATTTCATCGCTCTACGACATATAGTTTCAGAGATATGGGCAGATTTGTCCGAATGTTGCTCGAAAACTACTCGAAAATCCGTTATATCTGTCAATTCCGAATAGAATTAACCGGTTTAGAAAGTCTGAAACCATGTCATCTACTGTATTTTTTCGAGATCTTTCTAAAAATACCAATTTCACCGCTCTACGACATATAGTTTCAGAGATATGGGCAGATTTGTCCGAATGTTGCTCGAAAACTACTCGAAAATCCGTTATATCTGTCAATTCCGAATAGAATTAACCGGTTTAGAAAGTCTGAAACCATGTCATCTATTGTATTTTTTCGAGATCTTTCTAAAAATACCAATTTCACCGCTCTACGACGTATAGTTTCAGAGATATGGGCAGATTTGTCCGAATGTTGCTCGAAAACTACTCGAAAATCCGTTATATCTGTCAATTCCGAATAGAATTAACCGATTTAGAAAGTTTTAACAAATGTCATCTACTGCATTTTTTCGAGATCTTTCTAAAAATACCAATTTCACCGCTCTACGACATATAGTTTCAGAGATATGGGCAGATTTGTCCGAATGTTGCTCGAAAACTACTCGAAAATCCGTTATATCTGTCAATTCCGAAAAGAATTAACCGATTTAGAAAGTTTTAACAAATGTCATCTACTGTATTTTTTCGAGATCTTTCTAAAAATACCGATTTCGTCGCTCTACGACATATAGTTTCGGAGATATGGGCAGATTTGTCCGAATGTTGCTCGAAAACTACTCGAAAATCCGCTATATCTGTCAATTCCGAAAAGAATTAACCGATTTAGAAAGTTTTAACAAATGTCATCTACTGTATTTTTTCGAGATCTTTCTAAAAATACCGATTTCACCGCTCTACGACATATAGTTTAAGAGATATGGGCAGATTTGTCCGAATGTTGCTCGAAAACTACTCGAAAATCCGTTATATCTGTCAATTCCGAATAGAATTAACCGATTTAGAAAGTTTTAACAAATGTCATCTACTGTATTTTTTCGAGATCTTTCTAAAAATACCAATTTCATCGCTCTACGACATATAGTTTCAGAGATATGGGCAGATTTGTCCGAATGTTGCTCGAAAACTACTCGAAAATCCGTTATATCTGTCAATTCCGAATAGAATTAACCGGTTTAGAAAGTCTGAAACCATGTCATCTACTGTATTTTTTCGAGATCTTTCTAAAAATACCAATTTCACCGCTCTACGACATATAGTTTCAGAGATATGGGCAGATTTGTCCGAATGTTGCTCGAAAACTACTCGAAAATCCGTTATATCTGTCAATTCCGAATAGAATTAACCGGTTTAGAAAGTCTGAAACCATGTCATCTACTGTATTTTTTCGAGATCTTTCTAAAAATACCGATTTCACCGCTCTACGACATATAGTTTCAGAGATATGGGCAGATTTGTCCGAATGTTGCTCGAAAACTACTCGAAAATCCGTTATATCTGTCAATTCCGAATAGAATTAACCGGTTTAGAAAGTCTGAAACCATGTCATCTACTGTATTTTTTCGAGATCTTTCTAAAAATACCAATTTCACCGCTCTACGACATATAGTTTCAGAGATATGGGCAGATTTGTCCGAATGTTGCTCGAAAACTACTCGAAAATCCGTTATATCTGTCAATTCCGAATAGAATTAACCGATTTAGAAAGTTTTAACAAATGTCATCTACTGTATTTTTTCGAGATCTTTCTAAAAATACCAATTTCACCGCTCTACGACATATAGTTTCAGAGATATGGGCAGATTTGTCCGAATGTTGCTCGAAAACTACTCGAAAATCCGTTATATCTGTCAATTCCGAATAGAATTAACCGATTTAGAAAGTTTTAACAAATGTCATCTACTGTATTTTTTCGAGATCTTTCTAAAAATACCAATTTCACCGCTCTACGACATATAGTTTCAGAGATATGGGCAGATTTGTCCGAATGTTGCTCGAAAACTACTCGAAAATCCGTTATATCTGTCAATTCCGAAAAGAATTAACCGATTTAGAAAGTTTTAACAAATGTCATCTACTGTATTTTTTCGAGATCTTTCTAAAAATACCGATTTCGTCGCTCTACGACATATAGTTTCGGAGATATGGGCAGATTTGTCCGAATGTTGCTCGAAAACTACTCGAAAATCCGCTATATCTGGCAATTCCGAAAAGAATTAACCGGTTTAGAAAGTTTTAACAAATGTCATCTACCGTATTTTTTCGAGATCTTTCCAAAAATACTGATTTCACCGTTCTACGACATATAGTTTCAGAGATATGGGCAGATTTGTCCGAATGTTGCTCGAAAACTACTCGAAAATCCGCTATATCTGTCAATTCCGAATAGAATTAACCGATTTAGAAAGTTTTAACAAATGTCATCTACTGTATTTTTTCGAGATCTTTCTAAAAATACCAATTTCATCGCTCTACGACATATAGTTTCAGAGATATGGGCAGATTTGTCCGAATGTTGCTCGAAAACTACTCGAAAATCCGTTATATCTGTCAATTCCGAATAGAATTAACCGGTTTAGAAAGTCTGAAACCATGTCATCTACTGTATTTTTTCGAGATCTTTCTAAAAATACCAATTTCACCGCTCTACGACATATAGTTTCAGAGATATGGGCAGATTTGTCCGAATGTTGCTCGAAAACTACTCGAAAATCCGTTATATCTGTCAATTCCGAATAGAATTAACCGGTTTAGAAAGTCTGAAACCATGTCATCTACTGTATTTTTTCGAGATCTTTCTAAAAATACCAATTTCACCGCTCTACGACATATAGTTTCAGAGATATGGGCAGATTTGTCCGAATGTTGCTCGAAAACTACTCGAAAATCCGTTATATCTGTCAATTCCGAATAGAATTAACCGGTTTAGAAAGTCTGAAACCATGTCATCTACTGTATTTTTTCGAGATCTTTCTAAAAATACCAATTTCACCGCTCTACGACATATAGTTTCAGAGATATGGGCAGATTTGTCCGAATGTTGCTCGAAAACTACTCGAAAATCCGTTATATCTGTCAATTCCGAATAGAATTAACCGGTTTAGAAAGTCTGAAACCATGTCATCTACTGTATTTTTTCGAGATCTTTCTAAAAATACCAATTTCACCGCTCTACGACATATAGTTTCAGAGATATGGGCAGATTTGTCCGAATGTTGCTCGAAAACTACTCGAAAATCCGTTATATCTGTCAATTCCGAATAGAATTAACCGGTTTAGAAAGTCTGAAACCATGTCATCTACTGTATTTTTTCGAGATCTTTCTAAAAATACCAATTTCACCGCTCTACGACATATAGTTTCAGAGATATGGGCAGATTTGTCCGAATGTTGCTCGAAAACTACTCGAAAATCCGTTATATCTGTCAATTCCGAAAAGAATTAACCGATTTAGAAAGTTTTAACAAATGTCATCTACTGTATTTTTTCGAGATCTTTCTAAAAATACCGATTTCGTCGCTCTACGACATATAGTTTCGGAGATATGGGCAGATTTGTCCGAATGTTGCTCGAAAACTACTCGAAAATCCGCTATATCTGGCAATTCCGAAAAGAATTAACCGATTTAGAAAGTTTTAACAAATGTCATCTACTGTATTTTTTCGAGATCTTTCTAAAAATACCGATTTCACCGCTCTACGACATATAGTTTCAGAGATATGGGCAGATTTGTCCGAATGTTGCTCGAAAACTACTCGAAAATCCGTTATATCTGTCAATTCCGAATAGAATTAACCGATTTAGAAAGTTTTAACAAATGTCATCTACTGTATTTTTTCGAGATCTTTCTAAAAATACCGATTTCGTCGCTCTACGACATATAGTTTCAGAGATATGGGCAGATTTGTCCGAATGTTGCTCGAAAACTACTCGAAAATCCGTTATATCTGTCAATTCCGAATAGAATTAACCGATTTAGAAAGTTTTAACAAATGTCATCTACTGTATTTTTTCGAGATCTTTCTAAAAATACCAATTTCATCGCTCTACGACATATAGTTTCAGAGATATGGGCAGATTTGTCCGAATGTTGCTCGAAAACTACTCGAAAATCCGTTATATCTGTCAATTCCGAATAGAATTAACCGGTTTAGAAAGTCTGAAACCATGTCATCTACTGTATTTTTTCGAGATCTTTCTAAAAATACCAATTTCACCGCTCTACGACATATAGTTTCAGAGATATGGGCAGATTTGTCCGAATGTTGCTCGAAAACTACTCGAAAATCCGTTATATCTGTCAATTCCGAATAGAATTAACCGGTTTAGAAAGTTTTAACAAATGTCATCTGCTGTATTTTTTCGAGATCTTTCCAAAAATACTGATTTCACCGTTCTACGACATATAGTTTCAGAGATATGGGCAGATTTGTCCGAATGTTGCTCGAAAACTACTCGAAAATCCGCTATATCTGTCAATTCCGAATAGAATTAACCGATTTAGAAAGTTTTAACAAATGTCATCTACTGTATTTTTTCGAGATCTTTCTAAAAATACCAATTTCACCGCTCTACGACATATAGTTTCAGAGATATGGGCAGATTTGTCCGAATGTTGCTCGAAAACTACTCGAAAATCCGTTATATCTGTCAATTCCGAATAGAATTAACCGGTTTAGAAAGTCTGAAACCATGTCATCTACTGTATTTTTTCGAGATCTTTCTAAAAATACCAATTTCACCGCTCTACGACATATAGTTTCAGAGATATGGGCAGATTTGTCCGAATGTTGCTCGAAAACTACTCGAAAATCCGTTATATCTGTCAATTCCGAAAAGAATTAACCGATTTAGAAAGTTTTAACAAATGTCATCTACTGTATTTTTTCGAGATCTTTCTAAAAATACCGATTTCGTCGCTCTACGACATATAGTTTCGGAGATATGGGCAGATTTGTCCGAATGTTGCTCGAAAACTACTCGAAAATCCGCTATATCTGTCAATTCCGAAAAGAATTAACCGATTTAGAAAGTTTTAACAAATGTCATCTACTGTATTTTTTCGAGATCTTTCTAAAAATACCGATTTCACCGCTCTACGACATATAGTTTCAGAGATATGGGCAGATTTGTCCGAATGTTGCTCGAAAACTACTCGAAAATCCGTTATATCTGTCAATTCCGAATAGAATTAACCGATTTAGAAAGTTTTAACAAATGTCATCTACTGTATTTTTTCGAGATCTTTCTAAAAATACCGATTTCGTCGCTCTACGACATATAGTTTCAGAGATATGGGCAGATTTGTCCGAATGTTGCTCGAAAACTACTCGAAAATCCGTTATATCTGTCAATTCCGAATAGAATTAACCGGTTTAGAAAGTCTGAAACCATGTCATCTACTGTATTTTTTCGAGATCTTTCTAAAAATACCAATTTCACCGCTCTACGACATATAGTTTCAGAGATATGGGCAGATTTGTCCGAATGTTGCTCGAAAACTACTCGAAAATCCGTTATATCTGTCAATTCCGAATAGAATTAACCGATTTAGAAAGTTTTAACAAATGTCATCTACTGTATTTTTTCGAGATCTTTCTAAAAATACCAATTTCATCGCTCTACGACATATAGTTTCAGAGATATGGGCAGATTTGTCCGAATGTTGCTCGAAAACTACTCGAAAATCCGTTATATCTGTCAATTCCGAATAGAATTAACCGGTTTAGAAAGTCTGAAACCATGTCATCTACTGTATTTTTTCGAGATCTTTCTAAAAATACCAATTTCACCGCTCTACGACATATAGTTTCAGAGATATGGGCAGATTTGTCCGAATGTTGCTCGAAAACTACTCGAAAATCCGTTATATCTGTCAATTCCGAATAGAATTAACCGGTTTAGAAAGTCTGAAACCATGTCATCTACTGTATTTTTTCGAGATCTTTCTAAAAATACCAATTTCACCGCTCTACGACATATAGTTTCAGAGATATGGGCAGATTTGTCCGAATGTTGCTCGAAAACTACTCGAAAATCCGTTATATCTGTCAATTCCGAAAAGAATTAACCGATTTAGAAAGTTTTAACAAATGTCATCTACTGTATTTTTTCGAGATCTTTCTAAAAATACCGATTTCGTCGCTCTACGACATATAGTTTCGGAGATATGGGCAGATTTGTCCGAATGTTGCTCGAAAACTACTCGAAAATCCGCTATATCTGTCAATTCCGAAAAGAATTAACCGATTTAGAAAGTTTTAACAAATGTCATCTACTGTATTTTTTCGAGATCTTTCTAAAAATACCGATTTCACCGCTCTACGACATATAGTTTCAGAGATATGGGCAGATTTGTCCGAATGTTGCTCGAAAACTACTCGAAAATCCGTTATATCTGTCAATTCCGAATAGAATTAACCGATTTAGAAAGTTTTAACAAATGTCATCTACTGTATTTTTTCGAGATCTTTCTAAAAATACCGATTTCGTCGCTCTACGACATATAGTTTCAGAGATATGGGCAGATTTGTCCGAATGTTGCTCGAAAACTACTCGAAAATCCGTTATATCTGTCAATTCCGAATAGAATTAACCGATTTAGAAAGTTTTAACAAATGTCATCTACTGTATTTTTTCGAGATCTTTCTAAAAATACCAATTTCATCGCTCTACGACATATAGTTTCAGAGATATGGGCAGATTTGTCCGAATGTTGCTCGAAAACTACTCGAAAATCCGTTATATCTGTCAATTCCGAATAGAATTAACCGGTTTAGAAAGTCTGAAACCATGTCATCTACTGTATTTTTTCGAGATCTTTCTAAAAATACCAATTTCACCGCTCTACGACATATAGTTTCAGAGATATGGGCAGATTTGTCCGAATGTTGCTCGAAAACTACTCGAAAATCCGTTATATCTGTCAATTCCGAATAGAATTAACCGGTTTAGAAAGTCTGAAACCATGTCATCTACTGTATTTTTTCGAGATCTTTCTAAAAATACCAATTTCACCGCTCTACGACATATAGTTTCAGAGATATGGGCAGATTTGTCCGAATGTTGCTCGAAAACTAGTCGAAAATCCGTTATATCTGTCAATTCCGAATAGAATTAACCGGTTTAGAAAGTCTGAAACCATGTCATCTACTGTATTTTTTCGAGATCTTTCTAAAAATACCAATTTCACCGCTCTACGACATATAGTTTCAGAGATATGGGCAGATTTGTCCGAATGTTGCTCGAAAACTACTCGAAAATCCGTTATATCTGTCAATTCCGAATAGAATTAACCGATTTAGAAAGTTTTAACAAATGTCATCTACTGTATTTTTTCGAGATCTTTCTAAAAATACCAATTTCACCGCTCTACGACATATAGTTTCAGAGATATGGGCAGATTTGTCCGAATGTTGCTCGAAAACTACTCGAAAATCCGTTATATCTGTCAATTCCGAATAGAATTAACCGATTTAGAAAGTTTTAACAAATGTCATCTGCTGTATTTTTTCGAGATCTTTCTAAAAATACCAATTTCATCGCTCTACGACATATAGTTTCAGAGATATGGGCAGATTTGTCCGAATGTTGCTCGAAAACTACTCGAAAATCCGTTATATCTGTCAATTCCGAATAGAATTAACCGATTTAGAAAGTTTTAACAAATGTCATCTACTGTATTTTTTCGAGATCTTTCTAAAAATACCAATTTCATCGCTCTACGACATATAGTTTCAGAGATATGGGCAGATTTGTCCGAATGTTGCTCGAAAACTACTCGAAAATCCGTTATATCTGTCAATTCCGAATAGAATTAACCGGTTTAGAAAGTCTGAAACCATGTCATCTACTGTATTTTTTCGAGATCTTTCTAAAAATACCGATTTCACCGCTCTACGACATATAGTTTCGGAGATATGGGCAAATTTGTCCGAATATTGCTCGAAAACTACTCGAAAATCCGCTATATCTGTCAATTCCGAATAGAATTAGCCGATTTAGAAAGTTTTAACAAATGTCATCTACTGTATTTTTTCGAGATCTTTCTAAAAATACCAATTTCACCGCTCTACGACATATAGTTTCAGAGATATGGGCAGATTTGTCCGAATGTTGCTCGAAAACTACTCGAAAATCCGTTATATCTGTCAATTCCGAAAAGAATTAACCGATTTAGAAAGTTTTAACAAATGTCATCTACTGTATTTTTTCGAGATCTTTCTAAAAATACCGATTTCACCGCTCTACGACATATAGTTTCAGAGATATGGGCAGATTTGTCCGAATGTTGCTCGAAAACTACTCGAAAATCCGTTATATCTGTCAATTCCGAATAGAATTAACCGATTTAGAAAGTTTTAACAAATGTCATCTACTGTATTTTTTCGAGATCTTTCTAAAAATACCGATTTCGTCGCTCTACGACATATAGTTTCAGAGATATGGGCAGATTTGTCCGAATGTTGCTCGAAAACTACTCGAAAATCCGTTATATCTGTCAATTCCGAATAGAATTAACCGATTTAGAAAGTTTTAACAAATGTCATCTACTGTATTTTTTCGAGATCTTTCTAAAAATACCGATTTCATCGCTCTACGACATATAGTTTCAGAGATATGGGCAGATTTGTCCGAATGTTGCTCGAAAACTACTCGAAAATCCGTTATATCTGTCAATTCCGAATAGAATTAACCGGTTTAGAAAGTCTGAAACCATGTCATCTACTGTATTTTTTCGAGATCTTTCTAAAAATACCAATTTCACCGCTCTACGACATATAGTTTCAGAGATATGGGCAGATTTGTCCGAATGTTGCTCGAAAACTACTCGAAAATCCGTTATATCTGTCAATTCCGAATAGAATTAACCGGTTTAGAAAGTTTTAACAAATGTCATCTGCTGTATTTTTTCGAGATCTTTCCAAAAATACTGATTTCACCGTTCTACGACATATAGTTTCAGAGATATGGGCAGATTTGTCCGAATGTTGCTCGAAAACTACTCGAAAATCCGCTATATCTGTCAATTCCGAATAGAATTAACCGATTTAGAAAGTTTTAACAAATGTCATCTACTGTATTTTTTCGAGATCTTTCTAAAAATACCAATTTCACCGCTCTACGACATATAGTTTCAGAGATATGGGCAGATTTGTCCGAATGTTGCTCGAAAACTACTCGAAAATCCGTTATATCTGTCAATTCCGAATAGAATTAACCGGTTTAGAAAGTCTGAAACCATGTCATCTACTGTATTTTTTCGAGATCTTTCTAAAAATACCAATTTCACCGCTCTACGACATATAGTTTCAGAGATATGGGCAGATTTGTCCGAATGTTGCTCGAAAACTACTCGAAAATCCGTTATATCTGTCAATTCCGAATAGAATTAACCGGTTTAGAAAGTCTGAAACCATGTCATCTACTGTATTTTTTCGAGATCTTTCTAAAAATACCAATTTCACCGCTCTACGACATATAGTTTCAGAGATATGGGCAGATTTGTCCGAATGTTGCTCGAAAACTACTCGAAAATCCGTTATATCTGTCAATTCCGAAAAGAATTAACCGATTTAGAAAGTTTTAACAAATGTCATCTACTGTATTTTTTCGAGATCTTTCTAAAAATACCGATTTCGTCGCTCTACGACATATAGTTTCGGAGATATGGGCAGATTTGTCCGAATGTTGCTCGAAAACTACTCGAAAATCCGCTATATCTGTCAATTCCGAAAAGAATTAACCGATTTAGAAAGTTTTAACAAATGTCATCTACTGTATTTTTTCGAGATCTTTCTAAAAATACCGATTTCACCGCTCTACGACATATAGTTTCAGAGATATGGGCAGATTTGTCCGAATGTTGCTCGAAAACTACTCGAAAATCCGTTATATCTGTCAATTCCGAATAGAATTAACCGATTTAGAAAGTTTTAACAAATGTCATCTACTGTATTTTTTCGAGATCTTTCTAAAAATACCGATTTCGTCGCTCTACGACATATAGTTTCAGAGATATGGGCAGATTTGTCCGAATGTTGCTCGAAAACTACTCGAAAATCCGTTATATCTGTCAATTCCGAATAGAATTAACCGATTTAGAAAGTTTTAACAAATGTCATCTACTGTATTTTTTCGAGATCTTTCTAAAAATACCAATTTCATCGCTCTACGACATATAGTTTCAGAGATATGGGCAGATTTGTCCGAATGTTGCTCGAAAACTACTCGAAAATCCGTTATATCTGTCAATTCCGAATAGAATTAACCGGTTTAGAAAGTCTGAAACCATGTCATCTACTGTATTTTTTCGAGATCTTTCTAAAAATACCAATTTCACCGCTCTACGACATATAGTTTCAGAGATATGGGCAGATTTGTCCGAATGTTGCTCGAAAACTACTCGAAAATCCGTTATATCTGTCAATTCCGAATAGAATTAACCGGTTTAGAAAGTCTGAAACCATGTCATCTACTGTATTTTTTCGAGATCTTTCTAAAAATACCAATTTCACCGCTCTACGACATATAGTTTCAGAGATATGGGCAGATTTGTCCGAATGTTGCTCGAAAACTAGTCGAAAATCCGTTATATCTGTCAATTCCGAATAGAATTAACCGGTTTAGAAAGTCTGAAACCATGTCATCTACTGTATTTTTTCGAGATCTTTCTAAAAATACCAATTTCACCGCTCTACGACATATAGTTTCAGAGATATGGGCAGATTTGTCCGAATGTTGCTCGAAAACTACTCGAAAATCCGTTATATCTGTCAATTCCGAATAGAATTAACCGATTTAGAAAGTTTTAACAAATGTCATCTACTGTATTTTTTCGAGATCTTTCTAAAAATACCAATTTCACCGCTCTACGACATATAGTTTCAGAGATATGGGCAGATTTGTCCGAATGTTGCTCGAAAACTACTCGAAAATCCGTTATATCTGTCAATTCCGAATAGAATTAACCGATTTAGAAAGTTTTAACAAATGTCATCTGCTGTATTTTTTCGAGATCTTTCTAAAAATACCAATTTCATCGCTCTACGACATATAGTTTCAGAGATATGGGCAGATTTGTCCGAATGTTGCTCGAAAACTACTCGAAAATCCGTTATATCTGTCAATTCCGAATAGAATTAACCGATTTAGAAAGTTTTAACAAATGTCATCTACTGTATTTTTTCGAGATCTTTCTAAAAATACCAATTTCATCGCTCTACGACATATAGTTTCAGAGATATGGGCAGATTTGTCCGAATGTTGCTCGAAAACTACTCGAAAATCCGTTATATCTGTCAATTCCGAATAGAATTAACCGGTTTAGAAAGTCTGAAACCATGTCATCTACTGTATTTTTTCGAGATCTTTCTAAAAATACCGATTTCACCGCTCTACGACATATAGTTTCGGAGATATGGGCAAATTTGTCCGAATATTGCTCGAAAACTACTCGAAAATCCGCTATATCTGTCAATTCCGAATAGAATTAGCCGATTTAGAAAGTTTTAACAAATGTCATCTACTGTATTTTTTCGAGATCTTTCTAAAAATACCAATTTCACCGCTCTACGACGTATAGTTTCAGAGATATGGGCAGATATGTCCGAATGTTGCTCGAAAACTACTCGAAAATCCGTTATATCTGTCAATTCCGAAAAGAATTAACCGATTTAGAAAGTTTTAACAAATGTCATCTACTGTATTTTTTCGAGATCTTTCTAAAAATACCGATTTCACCGCTCTACGACATATAGTTTCAGAGATATGGGCAGATTTGTCCGAATGTTGCTCGAAAACTACTCGAAAATCCGTTATATCTGTCAATTCCGAATAGAATTAACCGATTTAGAAAGTTTTAACAAATGTCATCTACTGTATTTTTTCGAGATCTTTCTAAAAATACCGATTTCGTCGCTCTACGACATATAGTTTCAGAGATATGGGCAGATTTGTCCGAATGTTGCTCGAAAACTACTCGAAAATCCGTTATATCTGTCAATTCCGAATAGAATTAACCGATTTAGAAAGTTTTAACAAATGTCATCTACTGTATTTTTTCGAGATCTTTCTAAAAATACCAATTTCATCGCTCTACGACATATAGTTTCAGAGATATGGGCAGATTTGTCCGAATGTTGCTCGAAAACTACTCGAAAATCCGTTATATCTGTCAATTCCGAATAGAATTAACCGGTTTAGAAAGTCTGAAACCATGTCATCTACTGTATTTTTTCGAGATCTTTCTAAAAATACCAATTTCACCGCTCTACGACATATAGTTTCAGAGATATGGGCAGATTTGTCCGAATGTTGCTCGAAAACTACTCGAAAATCCGTTATATCTGTCAATTCCGAATAGAATTAACCGGTTTAGAAAGTTTTAACAAATGTCATCTGCTGTATTTTTTCGAGATCTTTCCAAAAATACTGATTTCACCGTTCTACGACATATAGTTTCAGAGATATGGGCAGATTTGTCCGAATGTTGCTCGAAAACTACTCGAAAATCCGCTATATCTGTCAATTCCGAATAGAATTAACCGATTTAGAAAGTTTTAACAAATGTCATCTACTGTATTTTTTCGAGATCTTTCTAAAAATACCAATTTCACCGCTCTACGACATATAGTTTCAGAGATATGGGCAGATTTGTCCGAATGTTGCTCGAAAACTACTCGAAAATCCGTTATATCTGTCAATTCCGAATAGAATTAACCGGTTTAGAAAGTCTGAAACCATGTCATCTACTGTATTTTTTCGAGATCTTTCTAAAAATACCAATTTCACCGCTCTACGACATATAGTTTCAGAGATATGGGCAGATTTGTCCGAATGTTGCTCGAAAACTACTCGAAAATCCGTTATATCTGTCAATTCCGAAAAGAATTAACCGATTTAGAAAGTTTTAACAAATGTCATCTACTGTATTTTTTCGAGATCTTTCTAAAAATACCGATTTCGTCGCTCTACGACATATAGTTTCGGAGATATGGGCAGATTTGTCCGAATGTTGCTCGAAAACTACTCGAAAATCCGCTATATCTGTCAATTCCGAAAAGAATTAACCGATTTAGAAAGTTTTAACAAATGTCATCTACTGTATTTTTTCGAGATCTTTCTAAAAATACCGATTTCACCGCTCTACGACATATAGTTTCAGAGATATGGGCAGATTTGTCCGAATGTTGCTCGAAAACTACTCGAAAATCCGTTATATCTGTCAATTCCGAATAGAATTAACCGATTTAGAAAGTTTTAACAAATGTCATCTACTGTATTTTTTCGAGATCTTTCTAAAAATACCGATTTCGTCGCTCTACGACATATAGTTTCAGAGATATGGGCAGATTTGTCCGAATGTTGCTCGAAAACTACTCGAAAATCCGTTATATCTGTCAATTCCGAATAGAATTAACCGATTTAGAAAGTTTTAACAAATGTCATCTACTGTATTTTTTCGAGATCTTTCTAAAAATACCAATTTCATCGCTCTACGACATATAGTTTCAGAGATATGGGCAGATTTGTCCGAATGTTGCTCGAAAACTACTCGAAAATCCGTTATATCTGTCAATTCCGAATAGAATTAACCGGTTTAGAAAGTCTGAAACCATGTCATCTACTGTATTTTTTCGAGATCTTTCTAAAAATACCAATTTCACCGCTCTACGACATATAGTTTCAGAGATATGGGCAGATTTGTCCGAATGTTGCTCGAAAACTACTCGAAAATCCGTTATATCTGTCAATTCCGAATAGAATTAACCGGTTTAGAAAGTCTGAAACCATGTCATCTACTGTATTTTTTCGAGATCTTTCTAAAAATACCAATTTCACCGCTCTACGACATATAGTTTCAGAGATATGGGCAGATTTGTCCGAATGTTGCTCGAAAACTAGTCGAAAATCCGTTATATCTGTCAATTCCGAATAGAATTAACCGGTTTAGAAAGTCTGAAACCATGTCATCTACTGTATTTTTTCGAGATCTTTCTAAAAATACCAATTTCACCGCTCTACGACATATAGTTTCAGAGATATGGGCAGATTTGTCCGAATGTTGCTCGAAAACTACTCGAAAATCCGTTATATCTGTCAATTCCGAATAGAATTAACCGATTTAGAAAGTTTTAACAAATGTCATCTACTGTATTTTTTCGAGATCTTTCTAAAAATACCAATTTCACCGCTCTACGACATATAGTTTCAGAGATATGGGCAGATTTGTCCGAATGTTGCTCGAAAACTACTCGAAAATCCGTTATATCTGTCAATTCCGAATAGAATTAACCGATTTAGAAAGTTTTAACAAATGTCATCTGCTGTATTTTTTCGAGATCTTTCTAAAAATACCAATTTCATCGCTCTACGACATATAGTTTCAGAGATATGGGCAGATTTGTCCGAATGTTGCTCGAAAACTACTCGAAAATCCGTTATATCTGTCAATTCCGAATAGAATTAACCGATTTAGAAAGTTTTAACAAATGTCATCTACTGTATTTTTTCGAGATCTTTCTAAAAATACCAATTTCATCGCTCTACGACATATAGTTTCAGAGATATGGGCAGATTTGTCCGAATGTTGCTCGAAAACTACTCGAAAATCCGTTATATCTGTCAATTCCGAATAGAATTAACCGGTTTAGAAAGTCTGAAACCATGTCATCTACTGTATTTTTTCGAGATCTTTCTAAAAATACCGATTTCACCGCTCTACGACATATAGTTTCGGAGATATGGGCAAATTTGTCCGAATATTGCTCGAAAACTACTCGAAAATCCGCTATATCTGTCAATTCCGAATAGAATTAGCCGATTTAGAAAGTTTTAACAAATGTCATCTACTGTATTTTTTCGAGATCTTTCTAAAAATACCAATTTCACCGCTCTACGACATATAGTTTCAGAGATATGGGCAGATTTGTCCGAATGTTGCTCGAAAACTACTCGAAAATCCGTTATATCTGTCAATTCCGAAAAGAATTAACCGATTTAGAAAGTTTTAACAAATGTCATCTACTGTATTTTTTCGAGATCTTTCTAAAAATACCGATTTCACCGCTCTACGACATATAGTTTCAGAGATATGGGCAGATTTGTCCGAATGTTGCTCGAAAACTACTCGAAAATCCGTTATATCTGTCAATTCCGAATAGAATTAACCGATTTAGAAAGTTTTAACAAATGTCATCTACTGTATTTTTTCGAGATCTTTCTAAAAATACCGATTTCGTCGCTCTACGACATATAGTTTCAGAGATATGGGCAGATTTGTCCGAATGTTGCTCGAAAACTACTCGAAAATCCGTTATATCTGTCAATTCCGAATAGAATTAACCGATTTAGAAAGTTTTAACAAATGTCATCTACTGTATTTTTTCGAGATCTTTCTAAAAATACCGATTTCATCGCTCTACGACATATAGTTTCAGAGATATGGGCAGATTTGTCCGAATGTTGCTCGAAAACTACTCGAAAATCCGTTATATCTGTCAATTCCGAATAGAATTAACCGGTTTAGAAAGTCTGAAACCATGTCATCTACTGTATTTTTTCGAGATCTTTCTAAAAATACCAATTTCACCGCTCTACGACATATAGTTTCAGAGATATGGGCAGATTTGTCCGAATGTTGCTCGAAAACTACTCGAAAATCCGTTATATCTGTCAATTCCGAATAGAATTAACCGGTTTAGAAAGTTTTAACAAATGTCATCTGCTGTATTTTTTCGAGATCTTTCCAAAAATACTGATTTCACCGTTCTACGACATATAGTTTCAGAGATATGGGCAGATTTGTCCGAATGTTGCTCGAAAACTACTCGAAAATCCGCTATATCTGTCAATTCCGAATAGAATTAACCGATTTAGAAAGTTTTAACAAATGTCATCTACTGTATTTTTTCGAGATCTTTCTAAAAATACCAATTTCACCGCTCTACGACATATAGTTTCAGAGATATGGGCAGATTTGTCCGAATGTTGCTCGAAAACTACTCGAAAATCCGTTATATCTGTCAATTCCGAATAGAATTAACCGGTTTAGAAAGTCTGAAACCATGTCATCTACTGTATTTTTTCGAGATCTTTCTAAAAATACCAATTTCACCGCTCTACGACATATAGTTTCAGAGATATGGGCAGATTTGTCCGAATGTTGCTCGAAAACTACTCGAAAATCCGTTATATCTGTCAATTCCGAATAGAATTAACCGGTTTAGAAAGTCTGAAACCATGTCATCTACTGTATTTTTTCGAGATCTTTCTAAAAATACCAATTTCACCGCTCTACGACATATAGTTTCAGAGATATGGGCAGATTTGTCCGAATGTTGCTCGAAAACTACTCGAAAATCCGCTATATCTGTCAATTCCGAATAGAATTAACCGATTTAGAAAGTTTTAACAAATGTCATCTACTGTATTTTTTCGAGATCTTTCTAAAAATACCAATTTCACCGCTCTACGACATATAGTTTCAGAGATATGGGCAGATTTGTCCGAATGTTGCTCGAAAACTACTCGAAAATCCGTTATATCTGTCAATTCCGAATAGAATTAACCGGTTTAGAAAGTCTGAAACCATGTCATCTACTGTATTTTTTCGAGATCTTTCTAAAAATACCAATTTCACCGCTCTACGACATATAGTTTCAGAGATATGGGCAGATTTGTCCGAATGTTGCTCGAAAACTACTCGAAAATCCGTTATATCTGTCAATTCCGAATAGAATTAACCGGTTTAGAAAGTCTGAAACCATGTCATCTACTGTATTTTTTCGAGATCTTTCTAAAAATACCAATTTCACCGCTCTACGACATATAGTTTCAGAGATATGGGCAGATTTGTCCGAATGTTGCTCGAAAACTACTCGAAAATCCGTTATATCTGTCAATTCCGAAAAGAATTAACCGATTTAGAAAGTTTTAACAAATGTCATCTACTGTATTTTTTCGAGATCTTTCTAAAAATACCGATTTCGTCGCTCTACGACATATAGTTTCGGAGATATGGGCAGATTTGTCCGAATGTTGCTCGAAAACTACTCGAAAATCCGCTATATCTGTCAATTCCGAAAAGAATTAACCGATTTAGAAAGTTTTAACAAATGTCATCTACTGTATTTTTTCGAGATCTTTCTAAAAATACCGATTTCACCGCTCTACGACATATAGTTTCAGAGATATGGGCAGATTTGTCCGAATGTTGCTCGAAAACTACTCGAAAATCCGTTATATCTGTCAATTCCGAATAGAATTAACCGATTTAGAAAGTTTTAACAAATGTCATCTACTGTATTTTTTCGAGATCTTTCTAAAAATACCGATTTCGTCGCTCTACGACATATAGTTTCAGAGATATGGGCAGATTTGTCCGAATGTTGCTCGAAAACTACTCGAAAATCCGTTATATCTGTCAATTCCGAATAGAATTAACCGATTTAGAAAGTTTTAACAAATGTCATCTACTGTATTTTTTCGAGATCTTTCTAAAAATACCAATTTCATCGCTCTACGACATATAGTTTCAGAGATATGGGCAGATTTGTCCGAATGTTGCTCGAAAACTACTCGAAAATCCGTTATATCTGTCAATTCCGAATAGAATTAACCGGTTTAGAAAGTCTGAAACCATGTCATCTACTGTATTTTTTCGAGATCTTTCTAAAAATACCAATTTCACCGCTCTACGACATATAGTTTCAGAGATATGGGCAGATTTGTCCGAATGTTGCTCGAAAACTACTCGAAAATCCGTTATATCTGTCAATTCCGAATAGAATTAACCGGTTTAGAAAGTCTGAAACCATGTCATCTACTGTATTTTTTCGAGATCTTTCTAAAAATACCAATTTCACCGCTCTACGACATATAGTTTCAGAGATATGGGCAGATTTGTCCGAATGTTGCTCGAAAACTAGTCGAAAATCCGTTATATCTGTCAATTCCGAATAGAATTAACCGGTTTAGAAAGTCTGAAACCATGTCATCTACTGTATTTTTTCGAGATCTTTCTAAAAATACCAATTTCACCGCTCTACGACATATAGTTTCAGAGATATGGGCAGATTTGTCCGAATGTTGCTCGAAAACTACTCGAAAATCCGTTATATCTGTCAATTCCGAATAGAATTAACCGATTTAGAAAGTTTTAACAAATGTCATCTACTGTATTTTTTCGAGATCTTTCTAAAAATACCAATTTCACCGCTCTACGACATATAGTTTCAGAGATATGGGCAGATTTGTCCGAATGTTGCTCGAAAACTACTCGAAAATCCGTTATATCTGTCAATTCCGAATAGAATTAACCGATTTAGAAAGTTTTAACAAATGTCATCTGCTGTATTTTTTCGAGATCTTTCTAAAAATACCAATTTCATCGCTCTACGACATATAGTTTCAGAGATATGGGCAGATTTGTCCGAATGTTGCTCGAAAACTACTCGAAAATCCGTTATATCTGTCAATTCCGAATAGAATTAACCGATTTAGAAAGTTTTAACAAATGTCATCTACTGTATTTTTTCGAGATCTTTCTAAAAATACCAATTTCATCGCTCTACGACATATAGTTTCAGAGATATGGGCAGATTTGTCCGAATGTTGCTCGAAAACTACTCGAAAATCCGTTATATCTGTCAATTCCGAATAGAATTAACCGGTTTAGAAAGTCTGAAACCATGTCATCTACTGTATTTTTTCGAGATCTTTCTAAAAATACCGATTTCACCGCTCTACGACATATAGTTTCGGAGATATGGGCAAATTTGTCCGAATATTGCTCGAAAACTACTCGAAAATCCGCTATATCTGTCAATTCCGAATAGAATTAGCCGATTTAGAAAGTTTTAACAAATGTCATCTACTGTATTTTTTCGAGATCTTTCTAAAAATACCAATTTCACCGCTCTACGACGTATAGTTTCAGAGATATGGGCAGATATGTCCGAATGTTGCTCGAAAACTACTCGAAAATCCGTTATATCTGTCAATTCCGAAAAGAATTAACCGATTTAGAAAGTTTTAACAAATGTCATCTACTGTATTTTTTCGAGATCTTTCTAAAAATACCGATTTCACCGCTCTACGACATATAGTTTCAGAGATATGGGCAGATTTGTCCGAATGTTGCTCGAAAACTACTCGAAAATCCGTTATATCTGTCAATTCCGAATAGAATTAACCGATTTAGAAAGTTTTAACAAATGTCATCTACTGTATTTTTTCGAGATCTTTCTAAAAATACCGATTTCGTCGCTCTACGACATATAGTTTCAGAGATATGGGCAGATTTGTCCGAATGTTGCTCGAAAACTACTCGAAAATCCGTTATATCTGTCAATTCCGAATAGAATTAACCGATTTAGAAAGTTTTAACAAATGTCATCTACTGTATTTTTTCGAGATCTTTCTAAAAATACCAATTTCATCGCTCTACGACATATAGTTTCAGAGATATGGGCAGATTTGTCCGAATGTTGCTCGAAAACTACTCGAAAATCCGTTATATCTGTCAATTCCGAATAGAATTAACCGGTTTAGAAAGTCTGAAACCATGTCATCTACTGTATTTTTTCGAGATCTTTCTAAAAATACCAATTTCACCGCTCTACGACATATAGTTTCAGAGATATGGGCAGATTTGTCCGAATGTTGCTCGAAAACTACTCGAAAATCCGTTATATCTGTCAATTCCGAATAGAATTAACCGGTTTAGAAAGTTTTAACAAATGTCATCTGCTGTATTTTTTCGAGATCTTTCCAAAAATACTGATTTCACCGTTCTACGACATATAGTTTCAGAGATATGGGCAGATTTGTCCGAATGTTGCTCGAAAACTACTCGAAAATCCGCTATATCTGTCAATTCCGAATAGAATTAACCGATTTAGAAAGTTTTAACAAATGTCATCTACTGTATTTTTTCGAGATCTTTCTAAAAATACCAATTTCACCGCTCTACGACATATAGTTTCAGAGATATGGGCAGATTTGTCCGAATGTTGCTCGAAAACTACTCGAAAATCCGTTATATCTGTCAATTCCGAATAGAATTAACCGGTTTAGAAAGTCTGAAACCATGTCATCTACTGTATTTTTTCGAGATCTTTCTAAAAATACCAATTTCACCGCTCTACGACATATAGTTTCAGAGATATGGGCAGATTTGTCCGAATGTTGCTCGAAAACTACTCGAAAATCCGTTATATCTGTCAATTCCGAAAAGAATTAACCGATTTAGAAAGTTTTAACAAATGTCATCTACTGTATTTTTTCGAGATCTTTCTAAAAATACCGATTTCGTCGCTCTACGACATATAGTTTCGGAGATATGGGCAGATTTGTCCGAATGTTGCTCGAAAACTACTCGAAAATCCGCTATATCTGTCAATTCCGAAAAGAATTAACCGATTTAGAAAGTTTTAACAAATGTCATCTACTGTATTTTTTCGAGATCTTTCTAAAAATACCGATTTCACCGCTCTACGACATATAGTTTCAGAGATATGGGCAGATTTGTCCGAATGTTGCTCGAAAACTACTCGAAAATCCGTTATATCTGTCAATTCCGAATAGAATTAACCGATTTAGAAAGTTTTAACAAATGTCATCTACTGTATTTTTTCGAGATCTTTCTAAAAATACCGATTTCGTCGCTCTACGACATATAGTTTCAGAGATATGGGCAGATTTGTCCGAATGTTGCTCGAAAACTACTCGAAAATCCGTTATATCTGTCAATTCCGAATAGAATTAACCGATTTAGAAAGTTTTAACAAATGTCATCTACTGTATTTTTTCGAGATCTTTCTAAAAATACCAATTTCATCGCTCTACGACATATAGTTTCAGAGATATGGGCAGATTTGTCCGAATGTTGCTCGAAAACTACTCGAAAATCCGTTATATCTGTCAATTCCGAATAGAATTAACCGGTTTAGAAAGTCTGAAACCATGTCATCTACTGTATTTTTTCGAGATCTTTCTAAAAATACCAATTTCACCGCTCTACGACATATAGTTTCAGAGATATGGGCAGATTTGTCCGAATGTTGCTCGAAAACTACTCGAAAATCCGTTATATCTGTCAATTCCGAATAGAATTAACCGATTTAGAAAGTTTTAACAAATGTCATCTACTGTATTTTTTCGAGATCTTTCTAAAAATACCAATTTCACCGCTCTACGACATATAGTTTCAGAGATATGGGCAGATTTGTCCGAATGTTGCTCGAAAACTACTCGAAAATCCGTTATATCTGTCAATTCCGAATAGAATTAACCGATTTAGAAAGTTTTAACAAATGTCATCTGCTGTATTTTTTCGAGATCTTTCTAAAAATACCAATTTCATCGCTCTACGACATATAGTTTCAGAGATATGGGCAGATTTGTCCGAATGTTGCTCGAAAACTACTCGAAAATCCGTTATATCTGTCAATTCCGAATAGAATTAACCGATTTAGAAAGTTTTAACAAATGTCATCTACTGTATTTTTTCGAGATCTTTCTAAAAATACCGATTTCGTCGCTCTACGACATATAGTTTCAGAGATATGGGCAGATTTGTCCGAATGTTGCTCGAAAACTACTCGAAAATCCGTTATATCTGTCAATTCCGAATAGAATTAACCGATTTAGAAAGTTTTAACAAATGTCATCTACTGTATTTTTTCGAGATCTTTCTAAAAATACCAATTTCATCGCTCTACGACATATAGTTTCAGAGATATGGGCAGATTTGTCCGAATGTTGCTCGAAAACTACTCGAAAATCCGTTATATCTGTCAATTCCGAATAGAATTAACCGGTTTAGAAAGTCTGAAACCATGTCATCTACTGTATTTTTTCGAGATCTTTCTAAAAATACCAATTTCACCGCTCTACGACATATAGTTTCAGAGATATGGGCAGATTTGTCCGAATGTTGCTCGAAAACTACTCGAAAATCCGTTATATCTGTCAATTCCGAATAGAATTAACCGGTTTAGAAAGTTTTAACAAATGTCATCTGCTGTATTTTTTCGAGATCTTTCCAAAAATACTGATTTCACCGTTCTACGACATATAGTTTCAGAGATATGGGCAGATTTGTCCGAATGTTGCTCGAAAACTACTCGAAAATCCGCTATATCTGTCAATTCCGAATAGAATTAACCGATTTAGAAAGTTTTAACAAATGTCATCTACTGTATTTTTTCGAGATCTTTCTAAAAATACCAATTTCACCGCTCTACGACATATAGTTTCAGAGATATGGGCAGATTTGTCCGAATGTTGCTCGAAAACTACTCGAAAATCCGTTATATCTGTCAATTCCGAATAGAATTAACCGGTTTAGAAAGTCTGAAACCATGTCATCTACTGTATTTTTTCGAGATCTTTCTAAAAATACCAATTTCACCGCTCTACGACATATAGTTTCAGAGATATGGGCAGATTTGTCCGAATGTTGCTCGAAAACTACTCGAAAATCCGTTATATCTGTCAATTCCGAATAGAATTAACCGGTTTAGAAAGTCTGAAACCATGTCATCTACTGTATTTTTTCGAGATCTTTCTAAAAATACCAATTTCACCGCTCTACGACATATAGTTTCAGAGATATGGGCAGATTTGTCGGAATGTTGCTCGAAAACTACTCGAAAATCCGTTATATCTGTCAATTCCGAAAAGAATTAACCGATTTAGAAAGTTTTAACAAATGTCATCTACTGTATTTTTTCGAGATCTTTCTAAAAATACCGATTTCGTCGCTCTACGACATATAGTTTCGGAGATATGGGCAGATTTGTCCGAATGTTGCTCGAAAACTACTCGAAAATCCGCTATATCTGTCAATTCCGAAAAGAATTAACCGATTTAGAAAGTTTTAACAAATGTCATCTACTGTATTTTTTCGAGATCTTTCTAAAAATACCGATTTCACCGCTCTACGACATATAGTTTCAGAGATATGGGCAGATTTGTCCGAATGTTGCTCGAAAACTACTCGAAAATCCGTTATATCTGTCAATTCCGAATAGAATTAACCGATTTAGAAAGTTTTAACAAATGTCATCTACTGTATTTTTTCGAGATCTTTCTAAAAATACCGATTTCGTCGCTCTACGACATATAGTTTCAGAGATATGGGCAGATTTGTCCGAATGTTGCTCGAAAACTACTCGAAAATCCGTTATATCTGTCAATTCCGAATAGAATTAACCGATTTAGAAAGTTTTAACAAATGTCATCTACTGTATTTTTTCGAGATCTTTCTAAAAATACCAATTTCATCGCTCTACGACATATAGTTTCAGAGATATGGGCAGATTTGTCCGAATGTTGCTCGAAAACTACTCGAAAATCCGTTATATCTGTCAATTCCGAATAGAATTAACCGGTTTAGAAAGTCTGAAACCATGTCATCTACTGTATTTTTTCGAGATCTTTCTAAAAATACCAATTTCACCGCTCTACGACATATAGTTTCAGAGATATGGGCAGATTTGTCCGAATGTTGCTCGAAAACTACTCGAAAATCCGTTATATCTGTCAATTCCGAATAGAATTAACCGGTTTAGAAAGTCTGAAACCATGTCATCTACTGTATTTTTTCGAGATCTTTCTAAAAATACCAATTTCACCGCTCTACGACATATAGTTTCAGAGATATGGGCAGATTTGTCCGAATGTTGCTCGAAAACTAGTCGAAAATCCGTTATATCTGTCAATTCCGAATAGAATTAACCGGTTTAGAAAGTCTGAAACCATGTCATCTACTGTATTTTTTCGAGATCTTTCTAAAAATACCAATTTCACCGCTCTACGACATATAGTTTCAGAGATATGGGCAGATTTGTCCGAATGTTGCTCGAAAACTACTCGAAAATCCGTTATATCTGTCAATTCCGAATAGAATTAACCGATTTAGAAAGTTTTAACAAATGTCATCTACTGTATTTTTTCGAGATCTTTCTAAAAATACCAATTTCACCGCTCTACGACATATAGTTTCAGAGATATGGGCAGATTTGTCCGAATGTTGCTCGAAAACTACTCGAAAATCCGTTATATCTGTCAATTCCGAATAGAATTAACCGATTTAGAAAGTTTTAACAAATGTCATCTGCTGTATTTTTTCGAGATCTTTCTAAAAATACCAATTTCATCGCTCTACGACATATAGTTTCAGAGATATGGGCAGATTTGTCCGAATGTTGCTCGAAAACTACTCGAAAATCCGCTATATCTGTCAATTCCGAATAGAATTAACCGATTTAGAAAGTTTTAACAAATGTCATCTACTGTATTTTTTCGAGATCTTTCTAAAAATACCAATTTCACCGCTCTACGACATATAGTTTCAGAGATATGGGCAGATTTGTCCGAATGTTGCTCGAAAACTACTCGAAAATCCGTTATATCTGTCAATTCCGAATAGAATTAACCGGTTTAGAAAGTCTGAAACCATGTCATCTACTGTATTTTTTTGAGATCTTTCTAAAAATACCAATTTCACCGCTCTACGACATATAGTTTCAGAGATATGGGCAGATTTGTCCGAATGTTGCTCGAAAACTACTCGAAAATCCGTTATATCTGTCAATTCCGAATAGAATTAACCGGTTTAGAAAGTCTGAAACCATGTCATCTACTGTATTTTTTCGAGATCTTTCTAAAAATACCAATTTCACCGCTCTACGACATATAGTTTCAGAGATATGGGCAGATTTGTCGGAATGTTGCTCGAAAACTACTCGAAAATCCGTTATATCTGTCAATTCCGAAAAGAATTAACCGATTTAGAAAGTTTTAACAAATGTCATCTACTGTATTTTTTCGAGATCTTTCTAAAAATACCGATTTCGTCGCTCTACGACATATAGTTTCGGAGATATGGGCAGATTTGTCCGAATGTTGCTCGAAAACTACTCGAAAATCCGCTATATCTGTCAATTCCGAAAAGAATTAACCGATTTAGAAAGTTTTAACAAATGTCATCTACTGTATTTTTTCGAGATCTTTCTAAAAATACCGATTTCACCGCTCTACGACATATAGTTTCAGAGATATGGGCAGATTTGTCCGAATGTTGCTCGAAAACTACTCGAAAATCCGTTATATCTGTCAATTCCGAATAGAATTAACCGATTTAGAAAGTTTTAACAAATGTCATCTACTGTATTTTTTCGAGATCTTTCTAAAAATACCGATTTCGTCGCTCTACGACATATAGTTTCAGAGATATGGGCAGATTTGTCCGAATGTTGCTCGAAAACTACTCGAAAATCCGTTATATCTGTCAATTCCGAATAGAATTAACCGATTTAGAAAGTTTTAACAAATGTCATCTACTGTATTTTTTCGAGATCTTTCTAAAAATACCAATTTCATCGCTCTACGACATATAGTTTCAGAGATATGGGCAGATTTGTCCGAATGTTGCTCGAAAACTACTCGAAAATCCGTTATATCTGTCAATTCCGAATAGAATTAACCGGTTTAGAAAGTCTGAAACCATGTCATCTACTGTATTTTTTCGAGATCTTTCTAAAAATACCAATTTCACCGCTCTACGACATATAGTTTCAGAGATATGGGCAGATTTGTCCGAATGTTGCTCGAAAACTACTCGAAAATCCGTTATATCTGTCAATTCCGAATAGAATTAACCGGTTTAGAAAGTCTGAAACCATGTCATCTACTGTATTTTTTCGAGATCTTTCTAAAAATACCAATTTCACCGCTCTACGACATATAGTTTCAGAGATATGGGCAGATTTGTCCGAATGTTGCTCGAAAACTAGTCGAAAATCCGTTATATCTGTCAATTCCGAATAGAATTAACCGGTTTAGAAAGTCTGAAACCATGTCATCTACTGTATTTTTTCGAGATCTTTCTAAAAATACCAATTTCACCGCTCTACGACATATAGTTTCAGAGATATGGGCAGATTTGTCCGAATGTTGCTCGAAAACTACTCGAAAATCCGTTATATCTGTCAATTCCGAATAGAATTAACCGATTTAGAAAGTTTTAACAAATGTCATCTACTGTATTTTTTCGAGATCTTTCTAAAAATACCAATTTCACCGCTCTACGACATATAGTTTCAGAGATATGGGCAGATTTGTCCGAATGTTGCTCGAAAACTACTCGAAAATCCGTTATATCTGTCAATTCCGAATAGAATTAACCGATTTAGAAAGTTTTAACAAATGTCATCTGCTGTATTTTTTCGAGATCTTTCTAAAAATACCAATTTCATCGCTCTACGACATATAGTTTCAGAGATATGGGCAGATTTGTCCGAATGTTGCTCGAAAACTACTCGAAAATCCGTTATATCTGTCAATTCCGAATAGAATTAACCGATTTAGAAAGTTTTAACAAATGTCATCTACTGTATTTTTTCGAGATCTTTCTAAAAATACCAATTTCATCGCTCTACGACATATAGTTTCAGAGATATGGGCAGATTTGTCCGAAAGTTGCTCGAAAACTACTCGAAAATCCGTTATATCTGTCAATTCCGAATAGAATTAACCGGTTTAGAAAGTCTGAAACCATGTCATCTACTGTATTTTTTCGAGATCTTTCTAAAAATACCGATTTCACCGCTCTACGACATATAGTTTCGGAGATATGGGCAAATTTGTCCGAATATTGCTCGAAAACTACTCGAAAATCCGCTATATCTGTCAATTCCGAATAGAATTAGCCGATTTAGAAAGTTTTAACAAATGTCATCTACTGTATTTTTTCGAGATCTTTCTAAAAATACCAATTTCACCGCTCTACGACATATAGTTTCAGAGATATGGGCAGATTTGTCCGAATGTTGCTCGAAAACTACTCGAAAATCCGTTATATCTGTCAATTCCGAAAAGAATTAACCGATTTAGAAAGTTTTAACAAATGTCATCTACTGTATTTTTTCGAGATCTTTCTAAAAATACCAATTTCACCGCTCTACGACATATAGTTTCAGAGATATGGGCAGATTTGTCCGAATGTTGCTCGAAAACTACTCGAAAATCCGTTATATCTGTCAATTCCGAAAAGAATTAACCGATTTAGAAAGTTTTAACAAATGTCATCTACCGTATTTTTTCGAGATCTTTCCAAAAATACTGATTTCACCGTTCTACGACATATAGTTTCAGAGATATGGGCAGATTTGTCCGAATGTTGCTCGAAAACTACTCGAAAATCCGCTATATCTGTCAATTCCGAAAAGAATTAACCGATTTAGAAAGTTTTAACAAATGTCATCTACTGTATTTTTTCGAGATCTTTCTAAAAATACCGATTTCGTCGCTCTACGACATATAGTTTCGGAGATATGGGCAGATTTGTCCGAATGTTGCTCGAAAACTACTCGAAAATCCGCTATATCTGGCAATTCCGAAAAGAATTAACCGGTTTAGAAAGTTTTAACAAATGTCATCTACTGTATTTTTTCGAGATCTTTCCAAAAATACTGATTTCACCGTTCTACGACATATAGTTTCAGAGATATGGGTAGATTTGTCCGAATGTTGCTCGAAAACTACTCGAAAATCCGCTATATCTGTCAATTCCGAATAGAATTAACCGATTTAGAAAGTTTTAACAAATGTCATCTACTGTATTTTTTCGAGATCTTTCCAAAAATACCGATTTCACCGCTATGCGACATATAGTTTCGGAGATATGGGCAGATTTGTCCGAATGTTGCTCGAAAACTACTCGAAAATCCGTTATATCTGTTAATTCCGAAAAGAATTAACCGATTTAGAAAGTTTTAACAAATGTCATCTACTGTATTTTTTCGAGATCTTTCCAAAAATACCGATTTCACCGTTCTACGACATATAGTTTCAGAGATATGGGCAGATTTGTCCGAATGTTGCTCGAAAACTACTCGAAAATCCGTTATATCTGTCAATTCCGAATAGAATTAACCGGTTTAGAAAGTCTGAAACCATGTCATCTACTGTATTTTTTCGAGATCTTTCCAAAAATACTGATTTCACCGTTCTACGACATATAGTTTCAGAGATATGGGTAGATTTGTCCGAATGTTGCTCGAAAACTACTCGAAAATCCGCTATATCTGTCAATTCCGAATAGAATTAACCGATTTAGAAAGTTTTAACAAATGTCATCTACTGTATTTTTTCGAGATCTTTCTAAAAATACCGATTTCGTCGCTCTACGACATATAGTTTCAGAGATATGGGCAGATTTGTCCGAATGTTGCTCGAAAACTACTCGAAAATCCGTTATATCTGTCAATTCCGAATAGAATTAACCGGTTTAGAAAGTCTGAAACCATGTCATCTACTGTATTTTTTCGAGATCTTTCTAAAAATACCAATTTCACCGCTCTACGACATATAGTTTCAGAGATATGGGCAGATTTGTCCGAATGTTGCTCGAAAATTACTCGAAAATCCGTTATATCTGTCAATTCCGAATAGAATTAACCGATTTAGAAAGTTTTAACAAATGTCATCTACTGTATTTTTTCGAGATCTTTCTAAAAATACCAATTTCACCGCTCTACGACATATAGTTTCAGAGATATGGGCAGATTTGTCCGAATGTTGCTCGAAAACTACTCGAAAATCCGTTATATCTGTCAATTCCGAAAAGAATTAACCGATTTAGAAAGTTTCAACAAATGTCATCTACTGTATTTTTTCGAGATCTTTCTAAAAATACCGATTTCGTCGCTCTACGACATATAGTTTCGGAGATATGGGCAGATTTGTCCGAATGTTGCTCGAAAACTACTCGAAAATCCGCTATATCTGTCAATTCCGAAAAGAATTAACCGATTTAGAAAGTTTTAACAAATGTCATCTACTGTATTTTTTCGAGATCTTTCCAAAAATACTGATTTCACCGTTCTACGACATATAGTTTCAGAGATATGGGCAGATTTGTCCGAATGTTGCTCGAAAACTACTCGAAAATCCGCTATATCTGTCAATTCCGAATAGAATTAACCGATTTAGAAAGTTTTAACAAATGTCATCTACTGTACTTTTTCGAGATCTTTCTAAAAATACCGATTTCGTCGCTCTACGACATATACTTTCAGAGATATGGGCAGATTTGTCCGAATGTTGCTCGAAAACTACTCGAAAATCCGTTATATCTGTCAATTCCGAATAGAATTAACCGGTTTAGAAAGTATGAAACCATGTCATCTACTGTATTTTTTCGAGATCTTTCTAAAAATACCGATTTCACCGCTCTACGACATATAGTTTCAGAGATATGGGCAGATTTGTCCGAATGTTGCTCGAAAACTACTCGAAAATCCGTTATATCTGTCAATTCCGAATAGAATTAACCGGTTTAGAAAGTCTGAAACCATGTCATCTACTGTATTTTTTCGAGATCTTTCTAAAAATACCAATTTCACCGCTCTACGACATATAGTTTCAGAGATATGGGCAGATTTGTCCGAATGTTGCTCGAAAACTACTCGAAAATCCGTTATATCTGTCAATTCCGAATAGAATTAACCGGTTTAGAAAGTCTGAAACCATGTCATCTACTGTATTTTTTCGAGATCTTTCCAAAAATACCGATTTCACCGTTCTACGACATATAGTTTCGGAGATATGGGCAGATTTGTCCGAAAATAGCTGAAAATGCGTTATATGAGTTTTTGGCAATTCCTAATAGAATTAACCGATTTAGAAAGTTTGAAACCATGTCATCTACTCTATTTTTTCGAGATCTTTCCAAAAATACCGATTTCACCGTTCTGCGACATATAGTTTCGGAGATATGGGCAGATTTGTCCGACAATAGCTCGAAAATAGCTGAAAATGCGTTATATGAGTTTTTGGCAATTCCTAATAGAATTAACCGATTTAGAAAGTTTTAACAAATGTCATCTACCGTATTTTTTCGAGATCTTTCTAAAAATACTGATTTCACCGTTCTACGACATATAGTTTCGGAGATATGGGCAGATTTGTCCGAAAATAGCTCGAAAATAGCTGAAAATGCGTTATATGAGTTTTTGGCAATTCCTAATACAATTAACCGATTTAGAAAGTTTGAAACCATGTCATCTACTGTATTTTTTCGAGATCTTTCCAAAAATACCGATTTCACCGTTCTACGACATATAGTTTCGGAGATATGGGCAGATTTGTCCGAAAATAGCTCGAAAATAGCTGAAAATGCGTTATATGAGTTTTTGGCAATTCCTAATAGAATTAACCGATTTAGAAAGTTTGAAACCATGTCATCTACCGTATTTTTTCGAGATCTTTCCAAAAATACCGATTTCACAGTTCTACGACATATAGTTTCGGAGATATGGGCAGATTTGTCCGAAAATAGCTCGAAAATAGCTGAAAATGCGTTATATGAGTTTTTGGCAATTCCTAATAGAATTAACCGATTTAGAAAGTTTTAACAAATGTCATCTACCGTATTTTTTCGAGATCTTTCCAAAAATACCGATTTCACCGTTCTGCGACATACAGTTTCGGAGATATGGGCAGATTTGTCCGAAAATAGCTGAAAATGCGTTATATGAGTTTTTGGCAATTCCTAATAGAATTAACCGATTTAGAAAGTTTGAAACCATGTCATCTACTGTATTTTTTCGAGATCTTTCCAAAAATACCGATTTCACTGTTCTACGACATATAGTTTCGGAGATATGGGCAGATTTGTCCGAAAATAGCTAAAAATGCGTTATATGAGTTTTTGGAAATTCCTAATAGAATTAACCGATTTAGAAAGTTTGAAACCATGTCATCTACCGTATTTTTTCGAGATCTTTCCAAAAATACTGATTTCACCGTTCTACGACATATAGTTTCGGAGATATGGGCAGATTTGTCCGAAAATAGCTAAAAATGCTTTATATGAGTTTTTGGCAATTCCTAATAGAATTAACCGATTTAGAAAGTTTGAAACCATGTCATCTACTGTATTTTTTCGAGATCTTTCCAAAAATACCGATTTCACCGTTCTACGACATATAGTTTCGGAGATATGGGCAGATTTGTCCGAAAATAGCTCGAAAATAGCTGAAAATGCGTTATATGAGTTTTTGGCAATTCCTAATAGAATTAACCGATTTAGAAAGTTTGAAACCATGTCATCTACCGTATTTTTTCGAGATCTTTCCAAAAATACCGATTTCACAGTTCTACGACATATAGTTTCGGAGATATGGGCAGATTTGTCCGAAAATAGCTAAAAATGCGTTATATGAGTTTTTGGCAATTCCTAATAGAATTAACCGATTTAGAAAGTTTGAAACCATGTCATCTACTGTATTTTTTCGAGATCTTTCCAAAAATACCGATTTCACTGTTCTACGACATATAGTTTCGGAGATATGGGCAGATTTGTCCGAAAATAGCTAAAAATGCGTTATATGAGTTTTTGGCAATTCCTAATAGAATTAACCGATTTAGAAAGTTTGAAACCATGTCATCTACCGTATTTTTTCGAGATCTTTCCAAAAATACCGATTTCACTGTTCTACGACATATAGTTTCGGAGATATGGGCAGATTTGTCCGAAAATAGCTAAAAATGCGTTATATGAGTTTTTGGCAATTCCTAATAGAATTAACCGATTTAGAAAGTTTGAAACCATGTCATCTACTGTATTTTTTCGAGATCTTTCCAAAAATACTGATTTCACCGTTCTACGACATATAGTTTCGGAGATATGGGCAGATTTGTCCGAAAATAGCTAAAAATGCGTTATATGAGTTTTTGGCAATTCCTAATAGAATTAACCGATTTAGAAAGTTTGAAACCATGTCATCTACTGTATTTTTTCGAGATCTTTCCAAAAATACCGATTTCACTGTTCTACGACATATAGTTTCGGAGATATGGGCAGATTTGTCCGAAAATAGCTAAAAATGCGTTATATGAGTTTTTGGCAATTCCTAATAGAATTAACCGATTTAGAAAGTTTGAAACCATGTCATCTACTGTATTTTTTCGAGATCTTTCCAAAAATACCGATTTCACCGTTCTACGACATATAGTTTCGGAGATATGGGCAGATTTGTCCGAAAATAGCTCGAAAATAGCTGAAAATGCGTTATATGAGTTTTTGGCAATTCCTAATAGAATTAACCGATTTAGAAAGTTTGAAACCATGTCATCTACCGTATTTTTTCGAGATCTTTCCAAAAATACCGATTTCACAGTTCTACGACATATAGTTTCGGAGATATGGGCAGATTTGTCCGAAAATAGCTCGAAAATAGCTGAAAATGCGTTATATGAGTTTTTGGCAATTCCTAATAGAATTAACCGATTTAGAAAGTTTTAACAAATGTCATCTACCGTATTTTTTCGAGATCTTTCCAAAAATACCGATTTCACCGTTCTGCGACATACAGTTTCGGAGATATGGGCAGATTTGTCCGAAAATAGCTCGAAAATAGCTGAAAATGCGTTATATGAGTTTTTGGCAATTCCTAATAGAATTAACCGATTTAGAAAGTTTGAAACCATGTCATCTACTGTATTTTTTCGAGATCTTTCCAAAAATACCGATTTCACCGTTCTTCGACATATAGTTTCGGAGATATGGGCAGATTTGTCCGAAAATAGCTCGAAAATAGCTGAAAATGCGTTATATGAGTTTTTGGCAATTCCTAATAGAATTAACCGATTTAGAAAGTTTTAACAAATGTCATCTACCGTATTTTTTCGAGATCTTTCTAAAAATACCGATTTCACCGCTCTACGACATATAGTTTCAGAGATATGGGCAGATTTGTCCGAAAATAGCTCGAAAATAGCTGAAAATGCGTTATATGAGTTTTTGGCAATTCCTAATAGAATTAACCGATTTAGAAAGTTTGAAACCATGTCATCTACTGTATTTTTTCGAGATCTTTCCAAAAATACCGATTTCACTGTTCTACGACATATAGTTTCGGAGATATGGGCAGATTTGTCCGAAAATAGCTAAAAATGCGTTATATGAGTTTTTGGCAATTCCTAATAGAATTAACCGATTTAGAAAGTTTGAAACCATGTCATCTACCGTATTTTTTCGAGATCTTTCCAAAAATACTGATTTCACCGTTCTACGACATATAGTTTCGGAGATATGGGCAGATTTGTCCGAAAATAGCTAAAAATGCGTTATATGAGTTTTTGGCAATTCCTAATAGAATTAACCGATTTAGAAAGTTTGAAACCATGTCATCTACTGTATTTTTTCGAGATCTTTCCAAAAATACCGATTTCACTGTTCTACGACATATAGTTTCGGAGATATGGGCAGATTTGTCCGAAAATAGCTAAAAATGCGTTATATGAGTTTTTGGCAATTCCTAATAGAATTAACCGATTTAGAAAGTTTGAAACCATGTCATCTACTGTTTTTTTTCGAGATCTTTCCAAAAATACTGATTTCACCGTTCTACGACATATAGTTTCGGAGATATGGGCAGATTTGTCCGAAAATAGCTGAAAATGCGTTATATGAGTTTTTGGCAATTCCTAATAGAATTAACCGATTTAGAAAGTTTGAAACCATGTCATCTACCGTATTTTTTCGAGATCTTTCCAATAATACCGATTTCACCGTTCTGCGACATATAGTTTCGGAGATATGGGCAGATTTGTCCGAAAATAGCTCGAAAATAGATAAAAATGCGTTATATGAGTTTTTGGCAATTCCTAATAGAATTAACCGATTTAGAAAGTTTGAAACCATGTCATCTACCGTATTTTTTCGAGATCTTTCCAATAATACCGATTTCACCGTTCTGCGACATATAGTTTCGGAGATATGGGCAGATTATTCCGAAAATAGCTCGAAAATAGCTGAAAATACGTTATATGAGTTTTTGGCAATTCCTAATAGAATTAACCGATTTAGAAAGTTTGAAACCATGTCATCTACCGTATTTTTTCGAGATCTTTCCAAAAATACTGATTTCACCGTTCTACGACATATAGTTTCGGAGATATGGGCAGATTTGTCCGAAAATAGCTCGAAAATAGCTGAAAATGCGTTATAAGAGTTTTTGGCAATTCCTAATAGAATTAACCGATTTAGAAAGTTTGAAACCATGTCATCTACTGTATTTTTTCGAGATCTTTCCAAAAATACCGATTTCACTGTTCTACGACATATAGTTTCGGAGATATGGGCAGATTTGTCCGAAAATAGCTAAAAATGCGTTATAGGAGTTTTTGGCAATTCCTAATAGAATTAACCGATTTAGAAAGTTTGAAACCATGTCATCTACCGTATTTTTTCGAGATCTTTCCAAAAATACTGATTTCACCGTTCTACGACATATAGTTTCGGAGATATGGGCAGATTTGTCCGAAAATAGCTAAAAATGCGTTATATGAGTTTTTGGCAATTCCTAATAGAATTAACCGATTTAGAAAGTTTGAAACCATGTCATCTACTGTATTTTTTCGAGATCTTTCCAAAAATACCGATTTCACTGTTCTACGACATATAGTTTCGGAGATATGGGCAGATTTGGCCGAAAATAGCTAAAAATGCGTTATATGAGTTTTTGGCAATTCCTAATAGAATTAACCGATTTAGAAAGTTTGAAACCATGTCATCTACTGTTTTTTTTCGAGATCTTTCCAAAAATACTGATTTCACCGTTCTACGACATATAGTTTCGGAGATATGGGCAGATTTGTCCGAAAATAGCTGAAAATGCGTTATATGAGTTTTTGGCAATTCCTAATAGAATTAACCGATTTAGAAAGTTTGAAACCATGTCATCTACCGTATTTTTTCGAGATCTTTCCAATAATACCGATTTCACCGTTCTGCGACATATAGTTTCGGAGATATGGGCAGATTTGTCCGAAAATAGCTCGAAAATAGATAAAAATGCGTTATATGAGTTTTTGGCAATTCCTAATAGAATTAACCGATTTAGAAAGTTTGAAACCATGTCATCTACCGTATTTTTTCGAGATCTTTCCAATAATACCGATTTCACCGTTCTGCGACATATAGTTTCGGAGATATGGGCAGATTATTCCGAAAATAGCTCGAAAATAGCTGAAAATACGTTATATGAGTTTTTGGCAATTCCTAATAGAATTAACCGATTTAGAAAGTTTGAAACCATGTCATCTACCGTATTTTTTCGAGATCTTTCCAAAAATACTGATTTCACCGTTCTACGACATATAGTTTCGGAGATATGGGCAGATTTGTCCGAAAATAGCTAAAAATGCGTTATATGAGTTTTTGGCAATTCCTAATAGAATTAACCGATTTAGAAAGTTTGAAACCATGTCATCTACTGTATTTTTTCGAGATCTTTCCAAAAATACTGATTTCACCGTTCTACGACATATAGTTTCGGAGATATGGGCAGATTTGTCCGAAAATAGCTAAAAATGCGTTATATGAGTTTTTGGCAATTCCTAATAGAATTAACCGATTTAGAAAGTTTGAAACCATGTCATCTACTGTATTTTTTCGAGATCTTTCCAAAAATACCGATTTCACTGTTCTACGACATATAGTTTCGGAGATATGGGCAGATTTGTCCGAAAATAGCTAAAAATGCGTTATATGAGTTTTTGGCAATTCCTAATAGAATTAACCGATTTAGAAAGTTTGAACCCATGTCATCTACTGTATTGTTTCGAGATCTTTCCAAAAATACTGATTTCTCCGTTCTACGACATATAGTTTCGGAGATATGGGCAGATTTGTCCGAAAATAGCTAAAAATGCGTTATATGAGTTTTTGGCAATTCCTAATAGAATTAACCGATTTAGAAAGTTTGAAACCATGTCATCTACTGTATTTTTTCGAGATCTTTCCAAAAATACCGATTTCACTGTTCTACGACATATAGTTTCGGAGATATGGGCAGATTTGTCCGAAAATAGCTAAAAATGCATTATATGAGTTTTTGGCAATTCCTAATAGAATTAACCGATTTAGAAAGTTTGAAACCATGTCATCTACCGTATTTTTTCGAGATCTTTCCAAAAATACTGATTTCACCGTTCTACGACATATAGTTTCGGAGATATGGGCAGATTTGTCCGAAAATAGCTAAAAATGCGTTATATGAGTTTTTGGCAATTCCTAATAGAATTAACCGATTTAGAAAGTTTGAAACCATGTCATCTACTGTATTTTTTCGAGATCTTTCCAAAAATACCGATTTCACTGTTCTACGACATATAGTTTCGGAGATATGGGCAGATTTGTCCGAAAATAGGTAAAAATGCGTTATATGAGTTTTTGGCAATTCCTAATAGAATTAACCGATTTAGAAAGTTTGAAACCATGTCATCTACTGTTTTTTTTCGAGATCTTTCCAAAAATACTGATTTCACCGTTCTACGACATATAGTTTCGGAGATATGGGCAGATTTGTCCGAAAATAGCTGAAAATGCGTTATATGAGTTTTTGGCAATTCCTAATAGAATTAACCGATTTAGAAAGTTTGAAACCATGTCATCTACCGTATTTTTTCGAGATCTTTCCAATAATACCGATTTCACCGTTCTGCGACATATAGTTTCGGAGATATGGGCAGATTTGTCCGAAAATAGCTCGAAAATAGATAAAAATGCGTTATATGAGTTTTTGGCAATTCCTAATAGAATTAACCGATTTAGAAAGTTTGAAACCATGTCATCTACCGTATTTTTTCGAGATCTTTCCAATAATACCGATTTCACCGTTCTGCGACATATAGTTTCGGAGATATGGGCAGATTATTCCGAAAATAGCTCGAAAATAGCTGAAAATACGTTATATGAGTTTTTGGCAATTCCTAATAGAATTAACCGATTTAGAAAGTTTGAAACCATGTCATCTACCGTATTTTTTCGAGATCTTTCCAAAAATACTGATTTCACCGTTCTACGACATATAGTTTCGGAGATATGGGCAGATTTGTCCGAAAATAGCTAAAAATGGGTTATATGAGTTTTTGGCAATTCCTAATAGAATTAACCGATTTAGAAAGTTTGAAACCATGTCATCTACCGTATTTTTTCGAGATCTTTCCAATAATACCGATTTCACCGTTCTGCGACATATAGTTTCGGAGATATGGGCAGATTTGTCCGAAAATAGCTCGAAAATAGCTGAAAATGCGTTATATGAGTTTTTGGAAATTCCTAATAGAATTAACCGATTTAGAAAGTTTGAAACCATGTCATCTACCGTATTTTTTCGAGATCTTTCCAAAAATACTGATTTCACCGTTCTACGACATATAGTTTCGGAGATATGGGCAGATTTGTCCGAAAATAGCTAAAAATGCGTTATATGAGTTTTTGGCAATTCCTAATAGAATTAACCGATTTAGAAAGTTTGAAACCATGTCATCTACCGTATTTTTTCGAGATCTTTCCAATAATACCGATTTCACCGTTCTGCGACATATAGTTTCGGAGATATGGGCAGATTATTCCGAAAATACCTCGAAAATAGCTGAAAATACGTTATATGAGTTTTTGGCAATTCCTAATAGAATTAACCGATTTAGAAAGTTTGAAACCATGTCATCTACCGTATTTTTTCGAGATCTTTCCAAAAATACCGATTTCACTGTTCTACGACATATAGTTTCGGAGATATGGGCAGATTTGTCCGAAAATAGCTAAAAATGCGTTATATGAGTTTTTGGCAATTCCTAATAGAATTAACCGATTTAGAAAGTTTGAAACCATGTCATCTACCGGATTTTTTCGAGATCTTTCCAATAATACCGATTTCACCGTTCTGCGACATATAGTTTCGGAGATATGGGCAGATTTGTCCGAAAATAGCTCGAAAATAGCTGAAAATGCGTTATATGAGTTTTTGGAAATTCCTAATAGAATTAACCGATTTAGAAAGTTTGAAACCATGTCATCTACCGTATTTTTTCGAGATCTTTCCAAAAATACTGATTTCACCGTTCTACGACATATAGTTTCGGAGATATGGGCAGATTTGTCCGAAAATAGCTAAAAATGCGTTATATGAGTTTTTGGCAATTCCTAATAGAATTAACCGATTTAGAAAGTTTGAAACCATGTCATCTACTGTATTTTTTCGAGATCTTTCCAATAATACCGATTTCACCGTTCTGCGACATATAGTTTCGGAGATATGGGCAGATTTGTCCGAAAATAGCTAAAAATGCGTTATATGAGTTTTTGGCAATTCCTAATAGAATTAACCGATTTAGAAAGTTTGAAACCATGTCATCTACCGTATTTTTTCGAGATCTTTCCAAAAATACTGATTTCACCGTTCTACGACATATAGTTTCGGAGATATGGGCAGATTTGTCCGAAAATAGCTAAAAATGCGTTATATGAGTTTTTGGCAATTCCTAATAGAATTAACCGATTTAGAAAGTTTGAAACCATGTCATCTACCGTATTTTTTCGAGATCTTTCCAATAATACCGATTTCACCGTTCTGCGACATATAGTTTCGGAGATATGGGCAGATTTGTCCGAAAATAGCTCGAAAATAGCTGAAAATGCGTTATATGAGTTTTTGGAAATTCCTAATAGAATTAACCGATTTAGAAAGTTTGAAACCATGTCATCTACCGTATTTTTTCGAGATCTTTCCAAAAATACTGATTTCACCGTTCTACGACATATAGTTTCGGAGATATGGGCAGATTTGTCCGAAAATAGCTAAAAATGCGTTATATGAGTTTTTGGCAATTCCTAATAGAATTAACCGATTTAGAAAGTTTGAAACCATGTCATCTACTGTATTTTTTCGAGATCTTTCCAAAAATACCGATTTCACCGTTCTACGACATATAGTTTCGGAGATATGGGCAGATTTGTCCGAAAATAGCTCGAAAATAGCTGAAAATGCGTTATATGAGTTTTTGGCAATTCCTAATAGAATTAACCGATTTAGAAAGTTTGAAACCATGTCATCTACCGTATTTTTTCGAGATCTTTCCAAAAATACCGATTTCACAGTTCTACGACATATAGTTTCGGAGATATGGGCAGATTTGTCCGAATGTTGCTCGAAAACTACTCGAAAATCCGTTATATCTGTCAATTCCGAAAAGAATTAACCGATTTAGAAAGTTTGAAACCATGTCATCTACTGTATTTTTTCGAGATCTTTCCAAAAATACCGATTTCACTGTTCTACGACATATAGTTTCGGAGATATGGGCAGATTTGTCCGAAAATAGCTAAAAATGCGTTATATGAGTTTTTGGCAATTCCTAATAGAATTAACCGATTTAGAAAGTTTGAAACCATGTCATCTACTGTATTTTTTCGAGATCTTTCCAAAAATACCGATTTCACCGTTCTACGACATATAGTTTCGGAGATATGGGCAGATTTGTCCGAAAATAGCTCGAAAATAGCTGAAAATGCGTTATATGAGTTTTTGGCAATTCCTAATAGAATTAACCGATTTAGAAAGTTTGAAACCATGTCATCTACCGTATTTTTTCGAGATCTTTCCAAAAATACCGATTTCACAGTTCTACGACATATAGTTTCGGAGATATGGGCAGATTTGTCCGAATGTTGCTCGAAAACTACTCGAAAATCCGTTATATCTGTCAATTCCGAAAAGAATTAACCGATTTAGAAAGTTTTAACAAATGTCATCTACTGTATTTTTTCGAGATCTTTCCAAAAATACTGATTTCACCGTTCTACGACATATAGTTTCAGAGATATGGGCAGATTTGCCCGAATGTTGCTCGAAAACTACTCGAAAATCCGCTATATCTGTCAATTCCGAATAGAATTAACCGATTTAGAAAGTTTTAACAAATGTCATCTACTGTACTTTTTCGAGATCTTTCTAAAAATACCGATTTCGTCGCTCTACGACATATAGTTTCAGAGATATGGGCAGATTTGTCCGAATGTTGCTCGAAAACTACTCGAAAATCCGTTATATCTGTCAATTCCGAATAGAATTAACCGGTTTAGAAAGTCTGAAACCATGTCATCTACTGTATTTTTTCGAGATCTTTCTAAAAATACCAATTTCACTGTTCTACGACATATAGTTTCGGAGATATGGGCAGATTTGTCCGAAAATAGCTAAAAATGCGTTATATGAGTTTTTGGCAATTCCTAATAGAATTAACCGATTTAGAAAGTTTGAAACCATGTCATCTACCGGATTTTTTCGAGATCTTTCCAATAATACCGATTTCACCGTTCTGCGACATATAGTTTCGGAGATATGGGCAGATTATTCCGAAAATAGCTCGAAAATAGCTGAAAATACGTTATATGAGTTTTTGGCAATTCCTAATAGAATTAACCGATTTAGAAAGTTTGAAACCATGTCATCTACCGTATTTTTTCGAGATCTTTCCAAAAATACTGATTTCACCGTTCTACGACATATAGTTTCGGAGATATGGGCAGATTTGTCCGAAAATAGCTAAAAATGCGTTATATGAGTTTTTGGCAATTCCTAATAGAATTAACCGATTTAGAAAGTTTGAAACCATGTCATCTACTGTATTTTTTCGAGATCTTTCCAAAAATACCGATTTCACTGTTCTACGACATATAGTTTCGGAGATATGGGCAGATTTGTCCGAAAATAGCTAAAAATGCGTTATATGAGTTTTTGGCAATTCCTAATAGAATTAACCGATTTAGAAAGTTTGAAACCATGTCATCTACTGTATTTTTTCGAGATCTTTCCAAAAATACCGATTTCACCGTTCTACGACATATAGTTTCGGAGATATGGGCAGATTTGTCCGAAAATAGCTCGAAAATAGCTGAAAATGCGTTATATGAGTTTTTGGCAATTCCTAATAGAATTAACCGATTTAGAAAGTTTGAAACCATGTCATCTACCGTATTTTTTCGAGATCTTTCCAAAAATACCGATTTCACAGTTCTACGACATATAGTTTCGGAGATATGGGCAGATTTGTCCGAATGTTGCTCGAAAACTACTCGAAAATCCGTTATATCTGTCAATTCCGAAAAGAATTAACCGATTTAGAAAGTTTTAACAAATGTCATCTACTGTATTTTTTCGAGATCTTTCCAAAAATACTGATTTCACCGTTCTACGACATATAGTTTCAGAGATATGGGCAGATTTGCCCGAATGTTGCTCGAAAACTACTCGAAAATCCGCTATATCTGTCAATTCCGAATAGAATTAACCGATTTAGAAAGTTTTAACAAATGTCATCTACTGTACTTTTTCGAGATCTTTCTAAAAATACCGATTTCGTCGCTCTACGACATATAGTTTCAGAGATATGGGCAGATTTGTCCGAATGTTGCTCGAAAACTACTCGAAAATCCGTTATATCTGTCAATTCCGAATAGAATTAACCGGTTTAGAAAGTCTGAAACCATGTCATCTACTGTATTTTTTCGAGATCTTTCTAAAAATACCAATTTCACCGCTCTACGACATATAGTTTCAGAGATATGGGCAGATTTGTCCGAATGTTGCTCGAAAACTACTCGAAAATCCGTTATATCTGTCAATTCCGAATAGAATTAACCGATTTAGAAAGTTTTAACAAATGTCATCTACTGTATTTTTTCGAGATCTTTCTAAAAATACCAATTTCACCGCTCTACGACATATAGTTTCAGAGATATGGGCAGATTTGTCCGAATGTTGCTCGAAAACTACTCGAAAATCCGTTATATCTGTCAATTCCGAATAGAATTAACCGGTTTAGAAAGTCTGAAACCATGTCATCTACTGTATTTTTTCAAGATCTTTCTAAAAATACCAATTTCACCGCTCTACGACATATAGTTTCAGAGATATGGGCAGATTTGTCCGAATGTTGCTCGAAAACTACTCGAAAATCCGTTATATCTGTCAATTCCGAATAGAATTAACCGGTTTAGAAAGTCTGAAACCATGTCATCTACTGTATTTTTTCGAGATCTTTCTAAAAATACCAATTTCACCGCTCTACGACATATAGTTTCAGAGATATGGGCAGATTTGTCCGAATGTTGCTCGAAAACTACTCGAAAATCCGTTATATCTGTCAATTCCGAATAGAATTAACCGATTTAGAAAGTTTTAACAAATGTCATCTACTGTATTTTTTCGAGATCTTTCTAAAAATACCAATATCACCGCTCTACGACATATAGTTTCAGAGATATGGGCAGATTTGTCCGAATGTTGCTCGAAAACTACTCGAAAATCCGTTATATCTGTCAATTCCGAATAGAATTAGCCGATTTAGAAAGTTTTAACAAATGTCATCTACTGTATTTTTTCGAGATCTTTCTAAAAATACCAATTTCATCGCTCTACGACATATAGTTTCAGAGATATGGGCAGATTTGTCCGAATGTTGCTCGAAAACTACTCGAAAATCCGTTATATCTGTCAATTCCGAATAGAATTAACCGATTTAGTAAGTTTTAACAAATGTCATCTACTGTATTTTTTCGAGATCTTTCTAAAAATACCAATTTCACCGCTCTACGACATATAGTTTCAGAGATATGGGCAGATTTGTCCGAATGTTGCTCGAAAACTACTCGAAAATCCGTTATATATTCCGAATAGAATTAACCGGTTTAGAAAGTCTGAAACCATGTCATCTACTGTATTTTTTCGAGATCTTTCTAAAAATACCAATTTCACCGCTCTACGACATATAGTTTCAGAGATATGGGCAGATTTGTCCGAATGTTGCTCGAAAACTACTCGAAAATCCGTTATATCTGTCAATTCCGAATAGAATTAACCGATTTAGAAAGTATTAACAAATGTCGTCTACCGTATTTTTTCGAGATCTTTCCAAAAATACCGATTTCACCGTTCTGCGACATATAGTTTCGGAGATATGGGCAGATTTGTCCGAAAATAGCTCGAAAATAGCTGAAAATGCGTTATATGAGTTTTTGGCAATTCCTAATAGAATTAACCGATTTAGAAAGTTTGAAACCATGTCATCTACCGTATTTTTTCGAGATCTTTCCAATAATACCGATTTCACCGTTCTGCGACATATAGTTTCGGAGATATGGGCAGATTTGTCCGAAAATAGCTCGAAAATAGCTGAAAATGCGTTATATGAGTTTTTGGCAATTCCTAATAGAATTAACCGATTTAGAAAGTTTGAAACCATGTCATCTACCGTATTTTTTCGAGATCTTTCCAAAAATACTGATTTCACCGTTCTACGACATATAGTTTCGGAGATATGGGCAGATTTGTCCGAAAATAGCTAAAAATGCGTTATATGAGTTTTTGGCAATTCCTAATAGAATTAACCGATTTAGAAAGTTTGAAACCATGTCATCTACCGTATTTTTTCGAGATCTTTCCAAAAATACCGATTTCACCGTTCTGCGACATATAGTTTCGGAGATATGGGCAGATTTGTCCGAATGTTGCTCGAAAACTACTCGAAAATCCGCTATATCTGTCAATTCCGAATAGAATTAACCGATTTAGAAAGTTTGAAACCATGTCATCTACTGTATTTTTTCGAGATCTTTCCAAAAATACCGATTTCACTGTTCTACGACATATAGTTTCGGAGATATGGGCAGATTTGTCCGAAAATAGCTAAAAATGCGTTATATGAGTTTTTGGCAATTCCTAATAGAATTAACCGATTTAGAAAGTTTGAAACCATGTCATCTACTGTATTTTTTCGAGATCTTTCCAAAAATACCAATTTCACTGTTCTACGACATATAGTTTCGGAGATATGGGCAGATTTGTCCGAAAACAGCTAAAAATGCGTTATATGAGTTTTTGGCAATTCCTAATAGAATTAACCGATTTAGAAAGTTTGAAACCATGTCATCTACTGTATTTTTTCGAGATCTTTCCAAAAATACTGATTTCACCGTTCTACGACATATAGTTTCGGAGATATGGGCAGATTTGTCCGAAAATAGCTCGAAAATAGCTGAAAATGCGTTATATGAGTTTTTGGCAATTCCTAATAGAATTAACCGATTTAGAAAGTTTGAAACCATGTCATCTACCGTATTTTTTCGAGATCTTTCCAATAATACCGATTTCACCGTTCTGCGACATATAGTTTCGGAGATATGGGCAGATTATTCCGAAAATACCTCGAAAATAGCTGAAAATACGTTATATGAGTTTTTGGCAATTCCTAATAGAATTAACCGATTTAGAAAGTTTGAAACCATGTCATCTACCGTATTTTTTCGAGATCTTTCCAAAAATACTGATTTCACCGTTCTACGACATATAGTTTCGGAGATATGGGCAGATTTGTCCGAAAATAGCTAAAAATGCGTTATATGAGTTTTTGGCAATTCCTAATAGAATTAACCGATTTAGAAAGTTTGAAACCATGTCATCTACTGTATTTTTTCGAGATCTTTCCAAAAATACCGATTTCACTGTTCTACGACATATAGTTTCGGAGATATGGGCAGATTTGTCCGAAAATAGCTAAAAATGCGTTATATGAGTTTTTGGCAATTCCTAATAGAATTAACCGATTTAGAAAGTTTGAAACCATGTCATCTACCGTATTTTTTCGAGATCTTTCCAAAAATACTGATTTCACCGTTCTACGACATATAGTTTCGGAGATATGGGCAGATTTGTCCGAAAATAGCTAAAAATGCGTTATATGAGTTTTTGGCAATTCCTAATAGAATTAACCGATTTAGAAAGTTTGAAACCATGTCATCTACCGTATTTTTTCAAGATCTTTCTAAAAATACCAATTTCACCGCTCTACGACATATAGTTTCAGAGATATGGGCAGATTTGTCCGAATGTTGCTCGAAAACTACTCGAAAATCCGTTATATCTGTCAATTCCGAATAGAATTAACCGGTTTAGAAAGTCTGAAACCATGTCATCTACTGTATTTTTTCGAGATCTTTCTAAAAATACCAATTTCACCGCTCTACGACATATAGTTTCAGAGATATGGGCAGATTTGTCCGAATGTTGCTCGAAAACTACTCGAAAATCCGTTATATCTGTCAATTCCGAATAGAATTAACCGATTTAGAAAGTTTTAACAAATGTCATCTACTGTATTTTTTCGAGATCTTTCTAAAAATACCAATATCACCGCTCTACGACATATAGTTTCAGAGATATGGGCAGATTTGTCCGAATGTTGCTCGAAAACTACTCGAAAATCCGTTATATCTGTCAATTCCGAATAGAATTAGCCGATTTAGAAAGTTTTAACAAATGTCATCTACTGTATTTTTTCGAGATCTTTCTAAAAATACCAATTTCATCGCTCTACGACATATAGTTTCAGAGATATGGGCAGATTTGTCCGAATGTTGCTCGAAAACTACTCGAAAATCCGTTATATCTGTCAATTCCGAATAGAATTAACCGATTTAGTAAGTTTTAACAAATGTCATCTACTGTATTTTTTCGAGATCTTTCTAAAAATACCAATTTCACCGCTCTACGACATATAGTTTCAGAGATATGGGCAGATTTGTCCGAATGTTGCTCGAAAACTACTCGAAAATCCGTTATATATTCCGAATAGAATTAACCGGTTTAGAAAGTCTGAAACCATGTCATCTACTGTATTTTTTCGAGATCTTTCTAAAAATACCAATTTCACCGCTCTACGACATATAGTTTCAGAGATATGGGCAGATTTGTCCGAATGTTGCTCGAAAACTACTCGAAAATCCGTTATATCTGTCAATTCCGAATAGAATTAACCGATTTAGAAAGTATTAACAAATGTCGTCTACCGTATTTTTTCGAGATCTTTCCAAAAATACCGATTTCACCGTTCTGCGACATATAGTTTCGGAGATATGGGCAGATTTGTCCGAAAATAGCTCGAAAATAGCTGAAAATGCGTTATATGAGTTTTTGGCAATTCCTAATAGAATTAACCGATTTAGAAAGTTTGAAACCATGTCATCTACCGTATTTTTTCGAGATCTTTCCAATAATACCGATTTCACCGTTCTGCGACATATAGTTTCGGAGATATGGGCAGATTTGTCCGAAAATAGCTCGAAAATAGCTGAAAATGCGTTATATGAGTTTTTGGCAATTCCTAATAGAATTAACCGATTTAGAAAGTTTGAAACCATGTCATCTACCGTATTTTTTCGAGATCTTTCCAAAAATACTGATTTCACCGTTCTACGACATATAGTTTCGGAGATATGGGCAGATTTGTCCGAAAATAGCTAAAAATGCGTTATATGAGTTTTTGGCAATTCCTAATAGAATTAACCGATTTAGAAAGTTTGAAACCATGTCATCTACCGTATTTTTTCGAGATCTTTCCAAAAATACCGATTTCACCGTTCTGCGACATATAGTTTCGGAGATATGGGCAGATTTGTCCGAATGTTGCTCGAAAACTACTCGAAAATCCGCTATATCTGTCAATTCCGAATAGAATTAACCGATTTAGAAAGTTTGAAACCATGTCATCTACTGTATTTTTTCGAGATCTTTCCAAAAATACCGATTTCACTGTTCTACGACATATAGTTTCGGAGATATGGGCAGATTTGTCCGAAAATAGCTAAAAATGCGTTATATGAGTTTTTGGCAATTCCTAATAGAATTAACCGATTTAGAAAGTTTGAAACCATGTCATCTACTGTATTTTTTCGAGATCTTTCCAAAAATACCAATTTCACTGTTCTACGACATATAGTTTCGGAGATATGGGCAGATTTGTCCGAAAACAGCTAAAAATGCGTTATATGAGTTTTTGGCAATTCCTAATAGAATTAACCGATTTAGAAAGTTTGAAACCATGTCATCTACTGTATTTTTTCGAGATCTTTCCAAAAATACTGATTTCACCGTTCTACGACATATAGTTTCGGAGATATGGGCAGATTTGTCCGAAAATAGCTCGAAAATAGCTGAAAATGCGTTATATGAGTTTTTGGCAATTCCTAATAGAATTAACCGATTTAGAAAGTTTGAAACCATGTCATCTACCGTATTTTTTCGAGATCTTTCCAATAATACCGATTTCACCGTTCTGCGACATATAGTTTCGGAGATATGGGCAGATTATTCCGAAAATACCTCGAAAATAGCTGAAAATACGTTATATGAGTTTTTGGCAATTCCTAATAGAATTAACCGATTTAGAAAGTTTGAAACCATGTCATCTACCGTATTTTTTCGAGATCTTTCCAAAAATACTGATTTCACCGTTCTACGACATATAGTTTCGGAGATATGGGCAGATTTGTCCGAAAATAGCTAAAAATGCGTTATATGAGTTTTTGGCAATTCCTAATAGAATTAACCGATTTAGAAAGTTTGAAACCATGTCATCTACTGTATTTTTTCGAGATCTTTCCAAAAATACCGATTTCACTGTTCTACGACATATAGTTTCGGAGATATGGGCAGATTTGTCCGAAAATAGCTAAAAATGCGTTATATGAGTTTTTGGCAATTCCTAATAGAATTAACCGATTTAGAAAGTTTGAAACCATGTCATCTACCGTATTTTTTCGAGATCTTTCCAAAAATACTGATTTCACCGTTCTACGACATATAGTTTCGGAGATATGGGCAGATTTGTCCGAAAATAGCTAAAAATGCGTTATATGAGTTTTTGGCAATTCCTAATAGAATTAACCGATTTAGAAAGTTTGAAACCATGTCATCTACCGTATTTTTTCGAGATCTTTCCAATAATACCGATTTCACCGTTCTGCGACATATAGTTTCGGAGATATGGGCAGATTTGTCCGAAAATAGCTCGAAAATAGCTGAAAATGCGTTATATGAGTTTTTGGAAATTCCTAATAGAATTAACCGATTTAGAAAGTTTGAAACCATGTCATCTACCGTATTTTTTCGAGATCTTTCCAAAAATACTGATTTCACCGTTCTACGACATATAGTTTCGGAGATATGGGCAGATTTGTCCGAAAATAGCTAAAAATGCGTTATATGAGTTTTTGGCAATTCCTAATAGAATTAACCGATTTAGAAAGTTTGAAACCATGTCATCTACCGTATTTTTTCGAGATCTTTCCAATAATACCGATTTCACCGTTCTGCGACATATAGTTTCGGAGATATGGGCAGATTTGTCCGAAAATAGCTCGAAAATAGCTGAAAATGCGTTATATGAGTTTTTGGAAATTCCTAATAGAATTAACCGATTTAGAAAGTTTGAAACCATGTCATCTACTGTATTTTTTCGAGATCTTTCCAAAAATACCGATTTCACCGTTCTACGACATATAGTTTCGGAGATATGGGCAGATTTGTCCGAAAATAGCTCGAAAATAGCTGAAAATGCGTTATATGAGTTTTTGGCAATTCCTAATAGAATTAACCGATTTAGAAAGTTTGAAACCATGTCATCTACCGTATTTTTTCGAGATCTTTCCAAAAATACCGATTTCACAGTTCTACGACATATAGTTTCGGAGATATGGGCAGATTTGTCCGAAAATAGCTAAAAATGCGTTATATGAGTTTTTGGCAATTCCTAATAGAATTAACCGATTTAGAAAGTTTGAAACCATGTCATCTACTGTATTTTTTCGAGATCTTTCCAAAAATACCGATTTCACTGTTCTACGACATATAGTTTCGGAGATATGGGCAGATTTGTCCGAAAATAGCTAAAAATGCGTTATATGAGTTTTTGGCAATTCCTAATAGAATTAACCGATTTAGAAAGTTTGAAACCATGTCATCTACCGTATTTTTTCGAGATCTTTCCAAAAATACCGATTTCACTGTTCTACGACATATAGTTTCGGAGATATGGGCAGATTTGTCCGAAAATAGCTAAAAATGCGTTATATGAGTTTTTGGCAATTCCTAATAGAATTAACCGATTTAGAAAGTTTGAAACCATGTCATCTACTGTATTTTTTCGAGATCTTTCCAAAAATACTGATTTCACCGTTCTACGACATATAGTTTCGGAGATATGGGCAGATTTGTCCGAAAATAGCTAAAAATGCGTTATATGAGTTTTTGGCAATTCCTAATAGAATTAACCGATTTAGAAAGTTTGAAACCATGTCATCTACTGTATTTTTTCGAGATCTTTCCAAAAATACCGATTTCACTGTTCTACGACATATAGTTTCGGAGATATGGGCAGATTTGTCCGAAAATAGCTAAAAATGCGTTATATGAGTTTTTGGCAATTCCTAATAGAATTAACCGATTTAGAAAGTTTGAAACCATGTCATCTACTGTATTTTTTCGAGATCTTTCCAAAAATACCGATTTCACCGTTCTACGACATATAGTTTCGGAGATATGGGCAGATTTGTCCGAAAATAGCTCGAAAATAGCTGAAAATGCGTTATATGAGTTTTTGGCAATTCCTAATAGAATTAACCGATTTAGAAAGTTTGAAACCATGTCATCTACCGTATTTTTTCGAGATCTTTCCAAAAATACCGATTTCACAGTTCTACGACATATAGTTTCGGAGATATGGGCAGATTTGTCCGAAAATAGCTCGAAAATAGCTGAAAATGCGTTATATGAGTTTTTGGCAATTCCTAATAGAATTAACCGATTTAGAAAGTTTTAACAAATGTCATCTACCGTATTTTTTCGAGATCTTTCCAAAAATACCGATTTCACCGTTCTGCGACATACAGTTTCGGAGATATGGGCAGATTTGTCCGAAAATAGCTCGAAAATAGCTGAAAATGCGTTATATGAGTTTTTGGCAATTCCTAATAGAATTAACCGATTTAGAAAGTTTGAAACTATGTCATCTACTGTATTTTTTCGAGATCTTTCCAAAAATACCGATTTCACCGTTCTTCGACATATAGTTTCGGAGATATGGGCAGATTTGTCCGAAAATAGCTCGAAAATAGCTGAAAATGCGTTATATGAGTTTTTGGCAATTCCTAATAGAATTAACCGATTTAGAAAGTTTTAACAAATGTCATCTACCGTATTTTTTCGAGATCTTTCTAAAAATACCGATTTCACCGCTCTACGACATATAGTTTCAGAGATATGGGCAGATTTGTCCGAATGTTGCTCGAAAACTACTCGAAAATCCGTTTTATCTGTCAATTCCGAATAGAATTAACCGATTTAGAAAGTTTTAACAAATGTCATCTACTGTATTTTTTCGAGATCTTTCTAAAAATACCAATTTCACCGCTCTACGACATATAGTTTCAGAGATATGGGCAGATTTGTCCGAATGTTGCTCGAAAACTACTCGAAAATCCGTTATATCTGTCAATTCCGAAAAGAATTAACCGATTTAGAAAGTTTTAACAAATGTCATCTACTGTATTTTTTCGAGATCTTTCTAAAAATACCAATTTCACCGCTCTACGACATATAGTTTCAGAGATATGGGCAGATTTGTCCGAATGTTGCTCGAAAACTACTCGAAAATCCGTTATATCTGTCAATTCCGAAAAGAATTAACCGATTTAGAAAGTTTTAACAAATGTCATCTACTGTATTTTTTCGAGATCTTTCCAAAAATACCAATTTCACCGTTCTACGACATATAGTTTCAGAGATATGGGCAGATTTGTCCGAATGTTGCTCGAAAACTACTCGAAAATCCGCTATATCTGGCAATTCCGAATAGAATTGACCGGTTTAGAAAGTTTGAAACCATGTCATCTACTGTATTTTTTCGAGATCTTTCTAAAAATACCGAATTCACCGCTCTACGACATATATTTTCGGAGATATGGGTAGATTTGTCCGAATGTTGCTCGAAAACTACTCGAAAATCCGTTATATCTGTTAATTCCGAAAAGAATTAACCGATTTAGAAAGTTTTAACAAATGTCATCTACTGTATTTTTTCGAGATCTTTCTAAAAATACCAATTTCACCGCTCTACGACATATAGTTTCAGAGATATGGGCAGATTTGTCCGAATGTTGCTCGAAAACTACTCGAAAATCCGTTATATCTGTCAATTCCGAAAAGAATTAACCGATTTAGAAAGTTTTAACAAATGTCATCTACTGTATTTTTTCGAGATCTTTCTAAAAATACCAATTTCACCGCTCTACGACATATAGTTTCGGAGATATGGGCAGATTTGTCCGAATATTGCTCGAAAACTACTCGAAAATCCGCTATATCTGTCAATTCCGAATAGCATTGACCGGTTTAGAAAGTTTGAAACCATGTCATCTACTGTATTTTTTCGAGATCTTTCCAAAAATACCGATTTCACCGTTCTACGACATATAGTTTCGGAGATATGGGCAGATTTGTCCGAATGTTGCTCGAAAACTACTCGAAAATCCGATATATCTGGCAATTCCGAAAACAATTAACCGGTTTAGAAAGTTTGAAACCATGTCATCTACTGTATTTTTTCGAGATCTTTCTAAAAATACCAATTTCACCGCTCTACGACATATAGTTTCAGAGATATGGGCAGATTTGTCCGAATGTTGCTCGAAAACTACTCGAAAATCCGCTATATCTGTCAATTCCGAATAGAATTAACCGGTTTAGAAAGTCTGAAACCATGTCATCTACTGTATTTTTTCGAGATCTTTCTAAAAATACCAATTTCACCGCTCTACGACATATAGTTTCAAAGATATGGGCAGATTTGTCCGAATGTTGCTCGAAAACTACTCGAAAATCCGTTATATCTGTCAATTCCGAATAGAATTAACCGATTTAGAAAGTTTTAACAAATGTCATCTACTGTATTTTTTCGAGATCTTTCTAAAAATACCAATTTCACCGCTCTACGACATATAGTTTCAGAGATATGGGCAGATTTGTCCGAATGTTGCTCGAAAACTACTCGAAAATCCGTTATATCTGTCAATTCCGAAAAGAATTAACCGATTTAGAAAGTTTTAACAAATGTCATCTACTGTATTTTTTCGAGATCTTTCTAAAAATACCGATTTCGTCGCTCTACGACATATAGTTTCGGAGATATGGGCAGATTTGTCCGAATGTTGCTCGAAAACTGCTCGAAAATCCGTTATATCTGTCAATTCCGAAAAGAATTAACCGATTTAGAAAGTTTTAACAAATGTCATCTACTGTATTTTTTCGAGATCTTTCTAAAAATACCAATTTCGTCGCTCTACGACATATAGTTTCGGAGATATGGGCAGATTTGTCCGAATGTTGCTCGAAAACTGCTCGAAAATCCGTTATATCTGTCAATTCCGAAAAGAATTAACCGATTTAGAAAGTTTTAACAAATGTCATCTACTGTATTTTTTCGAGATCTTTCTAAAAATACCGATTTCGTCGCTCTACGACATATAGTTTCGGAGATATGGGCAGATTTGTCCGAATATTGCTCGAAAACTACTCGAAAATCCGCTATATCTGGCAATTCCGAAAAGAATTAACCGGTTTAGAAAGTTTGAAACCATGTCATCTACTGTATTTTTTCGAGATCTTTCTAAAAATACCAATTTCACCGCTCTACGACATATAGTTTCGGAGATATGGGCAGATTTGTCCGAATATTGCTCGAAAACTACTCGAAAATCCGCTATATCTGTCAATTCCGAATAGCATTGACCGGTTTAGAAAGTTTGAAACCATGTCATCTACTGTATTTTTTCGAGATCTTTCCAAAAATACCGATTTCACCGTTCTACGACATATAGTTTCGGAGATATGGGCAGATTTGTCCGAATGTTGCTCGAAAACTACTCGAAAATCCGATATATCTGGCAATTCCGAAAAGAATTAACCGGTTTAGAAAGTTTGAAACCATGTCATCTACTGTATTTTTTCGAGATCTTTCTAAAAATACCAATTTCACCGCTCTACGACATATAGTTTCAGAGATATGGGCAGATTTGTCCGAATGTTGCTCGAAAACTACTCGAAAATCCGTTATATCTGTCAATTCCGAATAGAATTAACCGATTTAGAAAGTTTTAACAAATGTCATCTACTGTATTTTTTCGAGATCTTTCTAAAAATACCAATTTCACCGCTCTACGACATATAGTTTCAGAGATATGGGCAGATTTGTCCGAATGTTGCTCGAAAACTACTCGAAAATCCGTTATATCTGTCAATTCCGAAAAGAATTAACCGATTTAGAAAGTTTTAACAAATGTCATCTACTGTATTTTTTCGAGATCTTTCTAAAAATACCGATTTCGTCGCTCTACGACATATAGTTTCGGAGATATGGGCAGATTTGTCCGAATGTTGCTCGAAAACTACTCGAAAATCCGTTATATCTGTCAATTCCGAATAGAATTAACCGGTTTAGAAAGTCTGAAACCATGTCATCTACTGTATTTTTTCGAGATCTTTCTAAAAATACCAATTTCACCGCTCTACGACATATAGTTTCAGAGATATGGGCAGATTTGTCCGAATGTTGCTCGAAAACTACTCGAAAATCCGTTATATCTGTCAATTCCGAAAAGAATTAACCGATTTAGAAAGTTTTAACAAATGTCATCTACTGTATTTTTTCGAGATCTTTCTAAAAATACCAATTTCGTCGCTCTACGACATATAGTTTCGGAGATATGGGCAGATTTGTCCGAATGTTGCTCGAAAACTACTCGAAAATCCGCTATATCTGGCAATTCCGAATAGAATTGACCGGTTTAGAAAGTTTGAAACCATGTCATCTACTGTATTTTTTCGAGATCTTTCTAAAAATACCGAATTCACCGCTCTACGACATATAGTTTCGGAGATATGGGCAGATTTGTCCGAATGTTGCTCGAAAACTACTCGAAAATCCGTTATATCTGTCAATTCCGAATAGAATTAACCGATTTAGAAAGTTTTAACAAATGTCATCTACTGTATTTTTTCGAGATCTTTCCAAAAATACTGATTTCACCGTTCTACGACATATATTTTCGGAGATATGGGCAGATTTGTCCGAATGTTGCTCGAAAACTACTCGAAAATCCGTTATATCTGTCAATTCCGAAAAGAATTAACCGATTTAGAAAGTTTTAACAAATGTCATCTACTGTATTTTTTCGAGATCTTTCTAAAAATACCAATTTCGTCGCTCTACGACATATAGTTTCGGAGATATGGGCAGATTTGTCCGAATGTTGCTCGAAAACTACTCGAAAATCCGCTATATCTGGCAATTCCGAATAGAATTGACCGGTTTAGAAAGTTTGAAACCATGTCATCTACTGTATTTTTTCGAGATCTTTCTAAAAATACCGAATTCACCGCTCTACGACATATATTTTCGGAGATATGGGTAGATTTGTCCGAATGTTGCTCGAAAACTACTCGAAAATCCGTTATATCTGTTAATTCCGAAAAGAATTAACCGATTTAGAAAGTTTTAACAAATGTCATCTACTGTATTTTTTCGAGATCTTTCTAAAAATACCAATTTCACCGCTCTACGACATATAGTTTCAGAGATATGGGCAGATTTGTCCGAATGTTGCTCGAAAACTACTCGAAAATCCGTTATATCTGTCAATTCCGAAAAGAATTAACCGATTTAGAAAGTTTTAACAAATGTCATCTACTGTATTTTTTCGAGATCTTTCTAAAAATACCAATTTCACCGCTCTACGACATATAGTTTCGGAGATATGGGCAGATTTGTCCGAATATTGCTCGAAAACTACTCGAAAATCCGCTATATCTGTCAATTCCGAATAGCATTGACCGGTTTAGAAAGTTTGAAACCATGTCATCTACTGTATTTTTTCGAGATCTTTCCAAAAATACCGATTTCACCGTTCTACGACATATAGTTTCGGAGATATGGGCAGATTTGTCCGAATGTTGCTCGAAAACTACTCGAAAATCCGATATATCTGGCAATTCCGAAAACAATTAACCGGTTTAGAAAGTTTGAAACCATGTCATCTACTGTATTTTTTCGAGATCTTTCTAAAAATACCAATTTCACCGCTCTACGACATATAGTTTCAGAGATATGGGCAGATTTGTCCGAATGTTGCTCGAAAACTACTCGAAAATCCGCTATATCTGTCAATTCCGAATAGAATTAACCGGTTTAGAAAGTCTGAAACCATGTCATCTACTGTATTTTTTCGAGATCTTTCTAAAAATACCAATTTCACCGCTCTACGACATATAGTTTCAAAGATATGGGCAGATTTGTCCGAATGTTGCTCGAAAACTACTCGAAAATCCGTTATATCTGTCAATTCCGAATAGAATTAACCGATTTAGAAAGTTTTAACAAATGTCATCTACTGTATTTTTTCGAGATCTTTCTAAAAATACCAATTTCACCGCTCTACGACATATAGTTTCAGAGATATGGGCAGATTTGTCCGAATGTTGCTCGAAAACTACTCGAAAATCCGTTATATCTGTCAATTCCGAAAAGAATTAACCGATTTAGAAAGTTTTAACAAATGTCATCTACTGTATTTTTTCGAGATCTTTCTAAAAATACCAATTTCACCGCTCTACGACATATAGTTTCGGAGATATGGGCAGATTTGTCCGAATATTGCTCGAAAACTACTCGAAAATCCGCTATATCTGTCAATTCCGAATAGCATTGACCGGTTTAGAAAGTTTGAAACCATGTCATCTACTGTATTTTTTCGAGATCTTTCCAAAAATACCGATTTCACCGTTCTACGACATATAGTTTCGGAGATATGGGCAGATTTGTCCGAATGTTGCTCGAAAACTACTCGAAAATCCGATATATCTGGCAATTCCGAAAACAATTAACCGGTTTAGAAAGTTTGAAACCATGTCATCTACTGTATTTTTTCGAGATCTTTCTAAAAATACCAATTTCACCGCTCTACGACATATAGTTTCAGAGATATGGGCAGATTTGTCCGAATGTTGCTCGAAAACTACTCGAAAATCCGCTATATCTGTCAATTCCGAATAGAATTAACCGGTTTAGAAAGTCTGAAACCATGTCATCTACTGTATTTTTTCGAGATCTTTCTAAAAATACCAATTTCACCGCTCTACGACATATAGTTTCAAAGATATGGGCAGATTTGTCCGAATGTTGCTCGAAAACTACTCGAAAATCCGTTATATCTGTCAATTCCGAATAGAATTAACCGATTTAGAAAGTTTTAACAAATGTCATCTACTGTATTTTTTCGAGATCTTTCTAAAAATACCAATTTCACCGCTCTACGACATATAGTTTCAGAGATATGGGCAGATTTGTCCGAATGTTGCTCGAAAACTACTCGAAAATCCGTTATATCTGTCAATTCCGAAAAGAATTAACCGATTTAGAAAGTTTTAACAAATGTCATCTACTGTATTTTTTCGAGATCTTTCTAAAAATACCAATTTCACCGCTCTACGACATATAGTTTCAGAGATATGGGCAGATTTGTCCGAATGTTGCTCGAAAACTACTCGAAAATCCGTTATATCTGTCAATTCCGAAAAGAATTAACCGATTTAGAAAGTTTTAACAAATGTCATCTACTGTATTTTTTCGAGATCTTTCTAAAAATACCAATTTCACCGCTCTACGACATATAGTTTCGGAGATATGGGCAGATTTGTCCGAATATTGCTCGAAAACTACTCGAAAATCCGCTATATCTGTCAATTCCGAATAGCATTGACCGGTTTAGAAAGTTTGAAACCATGTCATCTACTGTATTTTTTCGAGATCTTTCCAAAAATACCGATTTCACCGTTCTACGACATATAGTTTCGGAGATATGGGCAGATTTGTCCGAATGTTGCTCGAAAACTACTCGAAAATCCGATATATCTGGCAATTCCGAAAACAATTAACCGGTTTAGAAAGTTTGAAACCATGTCATCTACTGTATTTTTTCGAGATCTTTCTAAAAATACCAATTTCACCGCTCTACGACATATAGTTTCAGAGATATGGGCAGATTTGTCCGAATGTTGCTCGAAAACTACTCGAAAATCCGCTATATCTGTCAATTCCGAATAGAATTAACCGGTTTAGAAAGTCTGAAACCATGTCATCTACTGTATTTTTTCGAGATCTTTCTAAAAATACCAATTTCACCGCTCTACGACATATAGTTTCAGAGATATGGGCAGATTTGTCCGAATGTTGCTCGAAAACTACTCGAAAATCCGCTATATCTGTCAATTCCGAATAGAATTAACCGGTTTAGAAAGTCTGAAACCATGTCATCTACTGTATTTTTTCGAGATCTTTCTAAAAATACCAATTTCACCGCTCTACGACATATAGTTTCAGAGATATGGGCAGATTTGTCCGAATGTTGCTCGAAAACTACTCGAAAATCCGTTATATCTGTCAATTCCGAATAGAATTAACCGGTTTAGAAAGTTTGAAACCATGTCATCTACTGTATTTTTTCGAGATCTTTCTAAAAATACCAATTTCACCGCTCTACGACATATAGTTTCAGAGATATGGGCAGATTTGTCCGAATGTTGCTCGAAAACTACTCGAAAATCCGCTATATCTGTCAATTCCGAATAGAATTAACCGGTTTAGAAAGTTTGAAACCATGTCATCTACTGTATTTTTTCGAGATCTTTCTAAAAATACCAATTTCACCGCTCTACGACATATAGTTTCAGAGATATGGGCAGATTTGTCCGAATGTTGCTCGAAAACTACTCGAAAATCCGCTATATCTGTCAATTCCGAATAGAATTAACCGGTTTAGAAAGTCTGAAACCATGTCATCTACTGTATTTTTTCGAGATCTTTCTAAAAATACCAATTTCACCGCTCTACGACATATAGTTTCAAAGATATGGGCAGATTTGTCCGAATGTTGCTCGAAAACTACTCGAAAATCCGTTATATCTGTCAATTCCGAATAGAATTAACCGATTTAGAAAGTTTTAACAAATGTCATCTACTGTATTTTTTCGAGATCTTTCTAAAAATACCAATTTCACCGCTCTACGACATATAGTTTCAGAGATATGGGCAGATTTGTCCGAATGTTGCTCGAAAACTACTCGAAAATCCGTTATATCTGTCAATTCCGAATAGAATTAACCGGTTTAGAAAGTTTGAAACCATGTCATCTACTGTATTTTTTCGAGATCTTTCTAAAAATACCAATTTCACCGCTCTACGACATATAGTTTCAGAGATATGGGCAGATTTGTCCGAATGTTGCTCGAAAACTACTCGAAAATCCGTTATATCTGTCAATTCCGAAAAGAATTAACCGATTTAGAAAGTTTTAACAAATGTCATCTACTGTATTTTTTCGAGATCTTTCTAAAAATACCAATTTCGTCGCTCTACGACATATAGTTTCGGAGATATGGGCAGATTTGTCCGAATGTTGCTCGAAAACTGCTCGAAAATCCGTTATATCTGTCAATTCCGAAAAGAATTAACCGATTTAGAAAGTTTTAACAAATGTCATCTACTGTATTTTTTCGAGATCTTTCTAAAAATACCGATTTCGTCGCTCTACGACATATAGTTTCGGAGATATGGGCAGATTTGTCCGAATGTTGCTCGAAAACTACTCGAAAATCCGTTATATCTGTCAATTCCGAATAGAATTAACCGGTTTAGAAAGTCTGAAACCATGTCATCTACTGTATTTTTTCGAGATCTTTCTAAAAATACCGATTTCGTCGCTCTACGACATATAGTTTCGGAGATATGGGCAGATTTGTCCGAATATTGCTCGAAAACTACTCGAAAATCCGCTATATCTGGCAATTCCGAAAAGAATTAACCGGTTTAGAAAGTTTGAAACCATGTCATCTACTGTATTTTTTCGAGATCTTTCTAAAAATACCAATTTCACCGCTCTACGACATATAGTTTCGGAGATATGGGCAGATTTGTCCGAATATTGCTCGAAAACTACTCGAAAATCCGCTATATCTGTCAATTCCGAATAGCATTGACCGGTTTAGAAAGTTTGAAACCATGTCATCTACTGTATTTTTTCGAGATCTTTCCAAAAATACCGATTTCACCGTTCTACGACATATAGTTTCGGAGATATGGGCAGATTTGTCCGAATGTTGCTCGAAAACTACTCGAAAATCCGATATATCTGGCAATTCCGAAAAGAATTAACCGGTTTAGAAAGTTTGAAACCATGTCATCTACTGTATTTTTTCGAGATCTTTCTAAAAATACCAATTTCACCGCTCTACGACATATAGTTTCAGAGATATGGGCAGATTTGTCCGAATGTTGCTCGAAAACTACTCGAAAATCCGTTATATCTGTCAATTCCGAATAGAATTAACCGATTTAGAAAGTTTTAACAAATGTCATCTACTGTATTTTTTCGAGATCTTTCTAAAAATACTAATTTCACCGCTCTACGACATATAGTTTCAGAGATATGGGCAGATTTGTCCGAATGTTGCTCGAAAACTACTCGAAAATCCGTTATATCTGTCAATTCCGAAAAGAATTAACCGATTTAGAAAGTTTTAACAAATGTCATCTACTGTATTTTTTCGAGATCTTTCTAAAAATACCGATTTCGTCGCTCTACGACATATAGTTTCGGAGATATGGGCAGATTTGTCCGAATGTTGCTCGAAAACTACTCGAAAATCCGTTATATCTGTCAATTCCGAATAGAATTAACCGGTTTAGAAAGTCTGAAACCATGTCATCTACTGTATTTTTTCGAGATCTTTCTAAAAATACCAATTTCACCGCTCTACGACATATAGTTTCAGAGATATGGGCAGATTTGTCCGAATGTTGCTCGAAAACTACTCGAAAATCCGTTATATCTGTCAATTCCGAAAAGAATTAACCGATTTAGAAAGTTTTAACAAATGTCATCTACTGTATTTTTTCGAGATCTTTCTAAAAATACCAATTTCACCGCTCTACGACATATAGTTTCAGAGATATGGGCAGATTTGTCCGAATGTTGCTCGAAAACTACTCGAAAATCCGTTATATCTGTCAATTCCGAATAGAATTAACCGGTTTAGAAAGTTTGAAACCATGTCATCTACTGTATTTTTTCGAGATCTTTCTAAAAATACCAATTTCGTCGCTCTACGACATATAGTTTCGGAGATATGGGCAGATTTGTCCGAATGTTGCTCGAAAACTACTCGAAAATCCGCTATATCCGGCAATTCCGAAAAGAATTAACCGGTTTAGAAAGTTTGAAACCATGTCATCTACTGTATTTTTTCGAGATCTTTCTAAAAATACCAATTTCACCGCTCTACGACATATAGTTTCAGAGATATGGGCAGATTTGTCCGAATGTTGCTCGAAAACTACTCAAAAATGCGTTATATCTGCCATTTCCGAATAGAATTGACCAGTTTAGAAAGTCTGAAACCATGTCATCTACTGTATTTTTTCGAGATCTTTCTAAAAATACCAATTTCACCGCTCTACGACATATAGTTTCAGAGATATGGGCAGATTTGTCCGAATGTTGCTCGAAAACTACTCGAAAATCCGCTATATCTGTCAATTCCGAATAGAATTAACCGGTTTAGAAAGTCTGAAACCATGTCATCTACTGTATTTTTTCGAGATCTTTCTAAAAATACCAATTTCACCGCTCTACGACATATAGTTTCAAAGATATGGGCAGATTTGTCCGAATGTTGCTCGAAAACTACTCGAAAATCCGTTATATCTGTCAATTCCGAATAGAATTAACCGATTTAGAAAGTTTTAACAAATGTCATCTACTGTATTTTTTCGAGATCTTTCTAAAAATACCAATTTCACCGCTCTACGACATATAGTTTCAGAGATATGGGCAGATTTGTCCGAATGTTGCTCGAAAACTACTCGAAAATCCGTTATATCTGTCAATTCCGAAAAGAATTAACCGATTTAGAAAGTTTTAACAAATGTCATCTACTGTATTTTTTCGAGATCTTTCTAAAAATACCGATTTCGTCGCTCTACGACATATAGTTTCGGAGATATGGGCAGATTTGTCCGAATGTTGCTCGAAAACTACTCGAAAATCCGTTATATCTGTCAATTCCGAATAGAATTAACCGGTTTAGAAAGTTTGAAACCATGTCATCTACTGTATTTTTTCGAGATCTTTCTAAAAATACCAATTTCACCGCTCTACGACATATAGTTTCAGAGATATGGGCAGATTTGTCCGAATGTTGCTCGAAAACTACTCGAAAATCCGTTATATCTGTCAATTCCGAAAAGAATTAACCGATTTAGAAAGTTTTAACAAATGTCATCTACTGTATTTTTTCGAGATCTTTCTAAAAATACCGATTTCGTCGCTCTACGACATATAGTTTCGGAGATATGGGCAGATTTGTCCGAATGTTGCTCGAAAACTACTCGAAAATCCGTTATATCTGTCAATTCCGAATAGAATTAACCGGTTTAGAAAGTCTGAAACCATGTCATCTACTGTATTTTTTCGAGATCTTTCTAAAAATACCGATTTCGTCGCTCTACGACATATAGTTTCGGAGATATGGGCAGATTTGTCCGAATATTGCTCGAAAACTACTCGAAAATCCGCTATATCTGGCAATTCCGAAAAGAATTAACCGGTTTAGAAAGTTTGAAACCATGTCATCTACTGTATTTTTTCGAGATCTTTCTAAAAATACCAATTTCACCGCTCTACGACATATAGTTTCGGAGATATGGGCAGATTTGTCCGAATATTGCTCGAAAACTACTCGAAAATCCGCTATATCTGTTAATTCCGAATAGCATTGACCGGTTTAGAAAGTTTGAAACCATGTCATCTACTGTATTTTTTCGAGATCTTTCCAAAAATACTGATTTCACCGTTCTACGACATATATTTTCGGAGATATGGGCAGATTTGTCCGAATGTTGCTCGAAAACTACTCGAAAATCCGTTATATCTGTCAATTCCGAATAGAATTAACCGATTTAGAAAGTTTTAACAAATGTCATCTACTGTATTTTTTCGAGATCTTTCTAAAAATACCAATTTCACCGCTCTACGACATATAGTTTCAGAGATATGGGCAGATTTGTCCGAATGTTGCTCGAAAACTACTCGAAAATCCGTTATATCTGTCAATTCCGAAAAGAATTAACCGATTTAGAAAGTTTTAACAAATGTCATCTACTGTATTTTTTCGAGATCTTTCTAAAAATACCGATTTCGTCGCTCTACGACATATAGTTTCGGAGATATGGGCAGATTTGTCCGAATGTTGCTCGAAAACTACTCGAAAATCCGTTATATCTGTCAATTCCGAATAGAATTAACCGGTTTAGAAAGTCTGAAACCATGTCATCTACTGTATTTTTTCGAGATCTTTCTAAAAATACCAATTTCACCGCTCTACGACATATAGTTTCAGAGATATGGGCAGATTTGTCCGAATGTTGCTCGAAAACTACTCGAAAATCCGTTATATCTGTCAATTCCGAAAAGAATTAACCGATTTAGAAAGTTTTAACAAATGTCATCTACTGTATTTTTTCGAGATCTTTCTAAAAATACCGATTTTGTCGCTCTACGACATATAGTTTCGGAGATATGGGCAGATTTGTCCGAATGTTGCTCGAAAACTACTCGAAAATCCGTTATATCTGTCAATTCCGAATAGAATTAACCGGTTTAGAAAGTCTGAAACCATGTCATCTACTGTATTTTTTCGAGATCTTTCTAAAAATACCAATTTCACCGCTCTACGACATATAGTTTCAGAGATATGGGCAGATTTGTCCGAATGTTGCTCGAAAACTACTCGAAAATCCGTTATATCTGTCAATTCCGAAAAGAATTAACCGATTTAGAAAGTTTTAACAAATGTCATCTACTGTATTTTTTCGAGATCTTTCTAAAAATACCGATTTCGTCGCTCTACGACATATAGTTTCGGAGATATGGGCAGATTTGTCCGAATGTTGCTCGAAAACTACTCGAAAATCCGTTATATCTGTCAATTCCGAATAGAATTAACCGGTTTAGAAAGTCTGAAACCATGTCATCTACTGTATTTTTTCGAGATCTTTCTAAAAATACCAATTTCACCGCTCTACGACATATAGTTTCAGAGATATGGGCAGATTTGTCCGAATGTTGCTCGAAAACTACTCGAAAATCCGTTATATCTGTCAATTCCGAAAAGAATTAACCGATTTAGAAAGTTTTAACAAATGTCATCTACTGTATTTTTTCGAGATCTTTCTAAAAATACCAATTTCGTCGCTCTACGACATATAGTTTCGGAGATATGGGCAGATTTGTCCGAATGTTGCTCGAAAACTACTCGAAAATCCGCTATATCCGGCAATTCCGAAAAGAATTAACCGGTTTAGAAAGTTTGAAACCATGTCATCTACTGTATTTTTTCGAGATCTTTCTAAAAATACCAATTTCACCGCTCTACGACATATAGTTTCAGAGATATGGGCAGATTTGTCCGAATGTTGCTCGAAAACTACTCAAAAATGCGTTATATCTGCCATTTCCGAATAGAATTGACCAGTTTAGAAAGTCTGAAACCATGTCATCTACTGTATTTTTTCGAGATCTTTCTAAAAATACCAATTTCACCGCTCTACGACATATAGTTTCAGAGATATGGGCAGATTTGTCCGAATGTTGCTCGAAAACTACTCGAAAATCCGCTATATCTGTCAATTCCGAATAGAATTAACCGGTTTAGAAAGTCTGAAACCATGTCATCTACTGTATTTATTCGAGATCTTTCTAAAAATACCAATTTCACCGCTCTACGACATATAGTTTCAAAGATATGGGCAGATTTGTCCGAATGTTGCTCGAAAACTACTCGAAAATCCGTTATATCTGTCAATTCCGAATAGAATTAACCGATTTAGAAAGTTTTAACAAATGTCATCTACTGTATTTTTTCGAGATCTTTCTAAAAATACCAATTTCACCGCTCTACGACATATAGTTTCAGAGATATGGGCAGATTTGTCCGAATGTTGCTCGAAAACTACTCGAAAATCCGTTATATCTGTCAATTCCGAAAAGAATTAACCGATTTAGAAAGTTTTAACAAATGTCATCTACTGTATTTTTTCGAGATCTTTCTAAAAATACCGATTTCGTCGCTCTACGACATATAGTTTCGGAGATATGGGCAGATTTGTCCGAATGTTGCTCGAAAACTACTCGAAAATCCGTTATATCTGTCAATTCCGAATAGAATTAACCGGTTTAGAAAGTTTGAAACCATGTCATCTACTGTATTTTTTCGAGATCTTTCTAAAAATACCAATTTCACCGCTCTACGACATATAGTTTCAGAGATATGGGCAGATTTGTCCGAATGTTGCTCGAAAACTACTCGAAAATCCGTTATATCTGTCAATTCCGAAAAGAATTAACCGATTTAGAAAGTTTTAACAAATGTCATCTACTGTATTTTTTCGAGATCTTTCTAAAAATACCGATTTCGTCGCTCTACGACATATAGTTTCGGAGATATGGGCAGATTTGTCCGAATGTTGCTCGAAAACTACTCGAAAATCCGTTATATCTGTCAATTCCGAATAGAATTAACCGGTTTAGAAAGTCTGAAACCATGTCATCTACTGTATTTTTTCGAGATCTTTCTAAAAATACCGATTTCGTCGCTCTACGACATATAGTTTCGGAGATATGGGCAGATTTGTCCGAATATTGCTCGAAAACTACTCGAAAATCCGCTATATCTGGCAATTCCGAAAAGAATTAACCGGTTTAGAAAGTTTGAAACCATGTCATCTACTGTATTTTTTCGAGATCTTTCTAAAAATACCAATTTCACCGCTCTACGACATATAGTTTCGGAGATATGGGCAGATTTGTCCGAATATTGCTCGAAAACTACTCGAAAATCCGCTATATCTGTCAATTCCGAATAGCATTGACCGGTTTAGAAAGTTTGAAACCATGTCATCTACTGTATTTTTTCGAGATCTTTCCAAAAATACCGATTTCACCGTTCTACGACATATAGTTTCGGAGATATGGGCAGATTTGTCCGAATGTTGCTCGAAAACTACTCGAAAATCCGATATATCTGGCAATTCCGAAAAGAATTAACCGGTTTAGAAAGTTTGAAACCATGTCATCTACTGTATTTTTTCGAGATCTTTCTAAAAATACCAATTTCACCGCTCTACGACATATAGTTTCAGAGATATGGGCAGATTTGTCCGAATGTTGCTCGAAAACTACTCGAAAATCCGTTATATCTGTCAATTCCGAATAGAATTAACCGATTTAGAAAGTTTTAACAAATGTCATCTACTGTATTTTTTCGAGATCTTTCTAAAAATACCAATTTCACCGCTCTACGACATATAGTTTCAGAGATATGGGCAGATTTGTCCGAATGTTGCTCGAAAACTACTCGAAAATCCGTTATATCTGTCAATTCCGAAAAGAATTAACCGATTTAGAAAGTTTTAACAAATGTCATCTACTGTATTTTTTCGAGATCTTTCTAAAAATACCGATTTCGTCGCTCTACGACATATAGTTTCGGAGATATGGGCAGATTTGTCCGAATGTTGCTCGAAAACTACTCGAAAATCCGTTATATCTGTCAATTCCGAATAGAATTAACCGGTTTAGAAAGTCTGAAACCATGTCATCTACTGTATTTTTTCGAGATCTTTCTAAAAATACCAATTTCACCGCTCTACGACATATAGTTTCAGAGATATGGGCAGATTTGTCCGAATGTTGCTCGAAAACTACTCGAAAATCCGTTATATCTGTCAATTCCGAAAAGAATTAACCGATTTAGAAAGTTTTAACAAATGTCATCTACTGTATTTTTTCGAGATCTTTCTAAAAATACCAATTTCGTCGCTCTACGACATATAGTTTCGGAGATATGGGCAGATTTGTCCGAATGTTGCTCGAAAACTACTCGAAAATCCGCTATATCTGGCAATTCCGAATAGAATTGACCGGTTTAGAAAGTTTGAAACCATGTCATCTACTGTATTTTTTCGAGATCTTTCTAAAAATACCGAATTCACCGCTCTACGACATATAGTTTCGGAGATATGGGCAGATTTGTCCGAATGTTGCTCGAAAACTACTCGAAAATCCGTTATATCTGTCAATTCCGAATAGAATTAACCGATTTAGAAAGTTTTAACAAATGTCATCTACTGTATTTTTTCGAGATCTTTCCAAAAATACTGATTTCACCGTTCTACGACATATATTTTCGGAGATATGGGCAGATTTGTCCGAATGTTGCTCGAAAACTACTCGAAAATCCGTTATATCTGTCAATTCCGAAAAGAATTAACCGATTTAGAAAGTTTTAACAAATGTCATCTACTGTATTTTTTCGAGATCTTTCTAAAAATACCAATTTCGTCGCTCTACGACATATAGTTTCGGAGATATGGGCAGATTTGTCCGAATGTTGCTCGAAAACTACTCGAAAATCCGCTATATCTGGCAATTCCGAATAGAATTGACCGGTTTAGAAAGTTTGAAACCATGTCATCTACTGTATTTTTTCGAGATCTTTCTAAAAATACCGAATTCACCGCTCTACGACATATATTTTCGGAGATATGGGTAGATTTGTCCGAATGTTGCTCGAAAACTACTCGAAAATCCGTTATATCTGTTAATTCCGAAAAGAATTAACCGATTTAGAAAGTTTTAACAAATGTCATCTACTGTATTTTTTCGAGATCTTTCTAAAAATACCAATTTCACCGCTCTACGACATATAGTTTCAGAGATATGGGCAGATTTGTCCGAATGTTGCTCGAAAACTACTCGAAAATCCGTTATATCTGTCAATTCCGAAAAGAATTAACCGATTTAGAAAGTTTTAACAAATGTCATCTACTGTATTTTTTCGAGATCTTTCTAAAAATACCAATTTCACCGCTCTACGACATATAGTTTCGGAGATATGGGCAGATTTGTCCGAATATTGCTCGAAAACTACTCGAAAATCCGCTATATCTGTCAATTCCGAATAGCATTGACCGGTTTAGAAAGTTTGAAACCATGTCATCTACTGTATTTTTTCGAGATCTTTCCAAAAATACCGATTTCACCGTTCTACGACATATAGTTTCGGAGATATGGGCAGATTTGTCCGAATGTTGCTCGAAAACTACTCGAAAATCCGATATATCTGGCAATTCCGAAAACAATTAACCGGTTTAGAAAGTTTGAAACCATGTCATCTACTGTATTTTTTCGAGATCTTTCTAAAAATACCAATTTCACCGCTCTACGACATATAGTTTCAGAGATATGGGCAGATTTGTCCGAATGTTGCTCGAAAACTACTCGAAAATCCGCTATATCTGTCAATTCCGAATAGAATTAACCGGTTTAGAAAGTCTGAAACCATGTCATCTACTGTATTTTTTCGAGATCTTTCTAAAAATACCAATTTCACCGCTCTACGACATATAGTTTCAAAGATATGGGCAGATTTGTCCGAATGTTGCTCGAAAACTACTCGAAAATCCGTTATATCTGTCAATTCCGAATAGAATTAACCGATTTAGAAAGTTTTAACAAATGTCATCTACTGTATTTTTTCGAGATCTTTCTAAAAATACCAATTTCACCGCTCTACGACATATAGTTTCAGAGATATGGGCAGATTTGTCCGAATGTTGCTCGAAAACTACTCGAAAATCCGTTATATCTGTCAATTCCGAAAAGAATTAACCGATTTAGAAAGTTTTAACAAATGTCATCTACTGTATTTTTTCGAGATCTTTCTAAAAATACCGATTTCGTCGCTCTACGACATATAGTTTCGGAGATATGGGCAGATTTGTCCGAATGTTGCTCGAAAACTACTCGAAAATCCGTTATATCTGTCAATTCCGAATAGAATTAACCGGTTTAGAAAGTCTGAAACCATGTCATCTACTGTATTTTTTCGAGATCTTTCTAAAAATACCAATTTCACCGCTCTACGACATATAGTTTCAGAGATATGGGCAGATTTGTCCGAATGTTACTCGAAAACTACTCGAAAATCCGTTATATCTGTCAATTCCGAAAAGAATTAACCGATTTAGAAAGTTTTAACAAATGTCATCTACTGTATTTTTTCGAGATCTTTCTAAAAATACCAATTTCGTCGCTCTACGACATATAGTTTCGGAGATATGGGCAGATTTGTCCGAATGTTGCTCGAAAACTACTCGAAAATCCGCTATATCTGGCAATTCCGAATAGAATTGACCGGTTTAGAAAGTTTGAAACCATGTCATCTACTGTATTTTTTCGAGATCTTTCTAAAAATACCGAATTCACCGCTCTACGACATATAGTTTCGGAGATATGGGCAGATTTGTCCGAATGTTGCTCGAAAACTACTCGAAAATCCGTTATATCTGTCAATTCCGAATAGAATTAACCGATTTAGAAAGTTTTAACAAATGTCATCTACTGTATTTTTTCGAGATCTTTCCAAAAATACTGATTTCACCGTTCTACGACATATATTTTCGGAGATATGGGCAGATTTGTCCGAATGTTGCTCGAAAACTACTCGAAAATCCGCTATATCTGTCAATTCCGAATAGAATTAACCGGTTTAGAAAGTTTTAACAAATGTCATCTACTGTATTTTTTCGAGATCTTTCCAAAAATACTGATTTCACCGTTCTACGACATATATTTTCGGAGATATGGGTAGATTTGTCCGAATGTTGCTCGAAAACTACTCGAAAATCCGTTATATCTGTTAATTCCGAAAAGAATTAACCTCGAAAACTACTCAAAAATGCGTTATATCTGCCATTTCCGAATAGAATTGACCAGTTTAGAAAGTCTGAAACCATGTCATCTACTGTATTTTTTCGAGATCTTTCCAAAAATACTGATTTCGTCGCTCTACGACATATAGTTTCGGAGATATGGGCAGATTTGTCCGAATGTTGCTCGAAAACTACTCGAAAATCCGCTATATCTGTCAATTCCGAATAGAATTAACCGGTTTAGAAAGTCTGAAACCACGTCATCTACTGTATTTTTTCGAGATCTTTCTAAAAATACCAATTTCACCGCTCTACGACATATAGTTTCAAAGATATGGGCAGATTTGTCCGAATGTTGCTCGAAAACTACTCGAAAATCCGTTATATCTGTCAATTCCGAATAGAATTAACCGATTTAGAAAGTTTGAAACCATGTCATCTACTGTATTTTTTCGAGATCTTTCTAAAAATACCAATTTCACCGCTCTACGACATATAGTTTCAGAGATATGGGCAGATTTGTCCGAATGTTGCTCGAAAACTACTCGAAAATCCGCTATATCTGTCAATTCCGAATAGAATTAACCGATTTAGAAAGTTTGAAACCATGTCATCTACTGTATTTTTTCGAGATCTTTCCAAAAATACCGATTTCACCGTTCTACGACATATGGTTTCGGAGATATGGGCAGATTTGTCCGAATGTTGCTCGAAAACTACTCGAAAATCCGCTATATCTGGCAATTCCGAAAAGAATTAACCGGTTTAGAAAGTTTGAAACCATGTCATCTACTGTATTTTTTCGAGATCTTTCTAAAAATACCAATTTCACCGCTCTACGACATATAGTTTCAGAGATATGGGCAGATTTGTCCGAATGTTGCTCGAAAACTACTCAAAAATGCGTTATATCTGCCATTTCCGAATAGAATTGACCAGTTTAGAAAGTCTGAAACCATGTCATCTACTGTATTTTTTCGAGATCTTTCTAATAATACCGATTTCGTCGCTCTACGACATATAGTTTCGGAGATATGGGCAGATTTGTCCGAATGTTGCTCGAAAACTACTCGAAAATCCGCTATATCTGTCAATTCCGAATAGAATTAACCGGTTTAGAAAGTCTGAAACCACGTCATCTACTGTATTTTTTCGAGATCTTTCTAAAAATACCAATTTCACCGCTCTACGACATATAGTTTCAAAGATATGGGCAGATTTGTCCGAATGTTGCTCGAAAACTACTCGAAAATCCGTTATATCTGTCAATTCCGAATAGAATTAACCGATTTAGAAAGTTTGAAACCATGTCATCTACTGTATTTTTTCGAGATCTTTCTAATAATACCGATTTCGTCGCTCTACGACATATAGTTTCGGAGATATGGGCAGATTTGTCCGAATGTTGCTCGAAAACTACTCGAAAATCCGCTATATCCGGCAATTCCGAAAAGAATTAACCGGTTTAGAAAGTTTGAAACCATGTCATCTACTGTATTTTTTCGAGATCTTTCTAAAAATACCAATTTCACCGCTCTACGACATATAGTTTCAGAGATATGGGCAGATTTGTCCGAATGTTGCTCGAAAACTACTCAAAAATGCGTTATATCTGCCATTTCCGAATAGAATTGACCAGTTTAGAAAGTCTGAAACCATGTCATCTACTGTATTTTTTCGAGATCTTTCTAAAAATACCAATTTCACCGCTCTACGACATATAGTTTCAGAGATATGGGCAGATTTGTCCGAATGTTGCTCGAAAACTACTCGAAAATCCGCTATATCTGTCAATTCCGAATAGAATTAACCGGTTTAGAAAGTCTGAAACCACGTCATCTACTGTATTTTTTCGAGATCTTTCTAAAAATACCAATTTCACCGCTCTACGACATATAGTTTCAAAGATATGGGCAGATTTGTCCGAATGTTGCTCGAAAACTACTCGAAAATCCGTTATATCTGTCAATTCCGAATAGAATTAACCGATTTAGAAAGTTTTAACAAATGTCATCTACTGTATTTTTTCGAGATCTTTCTAAAAATACCAATTTCACCGCTCTACGACATATAGTTTCAGAGATATGGGCAGATTTGTCCGAATGTTGCTCGAAAACTACTCGAAAATCCGTTATATCTGTCAATTCCGAAAAGAATTAACCGATTTAGAAAGTTTTAACAAATGTCATCTACTGCATTTTTTCGAGATCTTTCTAAAAATACCGATTTCGTCGCTCTACGACATATAGTTTCGGAGATATGGGCAGATTTGTCCGAATGTTGCTCGAAAACTACTCGAAAATCCGTTATATCTGTCAATTCCGAATAGAATTAACCGGTTTAGAAAGTCTGAAACCATGTCATCTACTGTATTTTTTCGAGATCTTTCTAAAAATACCAATTTCACCGCTCTACGACATATAGTTTCAGAGATATGGGCAGATTTGTCCGAATGTTGCTCGAAAACTACTCGAAAATCCGTTATATCTGTCAATTCCGAAAAGAATTAACCGATTTAGAAAGTTTTAACAAATGTCATCTACTGTATTTTTTCGAGATCTTTCTAAAAATACCAATTTCGTCGCTCTACGACATATAGTTTCGGAGATATGGGCAGATTTGTCCGAATGTTGCTCGAAAACTACTCGAAAATCCGCTATATCTGGCAATTCCGAATAGAATTGACCGGTTTAGAAAGTTTGAAACCATGTCATCTACTGTATTTTTTCGAGATCTTTCTAAAAATACCGAATTCACCGCTCTACGACATATAGTTTCGGAGATATGGGCAGATTTGTCCGAATGTTGCTCGAAAACTACTCGAAAATCCGTTATATCTGTCAATTCCGAATAGAATTAACCGATTTAGAAAGTTTTAACAAATGTCATCTACTGTATTTTTTCGAGATCTTTCCAAAAATACTGATTTCACCGTTCTACGACATATATTTTCGGAGATATGGGTAGATTTGTCCGAATGTTGCTCGAAAACTACTCGAAAATCCGTTATATCTGTCAATTCCGAATAGAATTAACCGGTTTAGAAAGTCTGAAACCATGTCATCTACTGTATTTTTTCGAGATCTTTCTAAAAATACCAATTTCACCGCTCTACGACATATAGTTTCAGAGATATGGGCAGATTTGTCCGAATGTTGCTCGAAAACTACTCGAAAATCCGTTATATCTGTCAATTCCGAAAAGAATTAACCGATTTAGAAAGTTTTAACAAATGTCATCTACTGTATTTTTTCGAGATCTTTCTAAAAATACCAATTTCGTCGCTCTACGACATATAGTTTCGGAGATATGGGCAGATTTGTCCGAATGTTGCTCGAAAACTACTCGAAAATCCGCTATATCTGGCAATTCCGAATAGAATTGACCGGTTTAGAAAGTTTGAAACCATGTCATCTACTGTATTTTTTCGAGATCTTTCTAAAAATACCGAATTCACCGCTCTACGACATATAGTTTCGGAGATATGGGCAGATTTGTCCGAATGTTGCTCGAAAACTACTCGAAAATCCGTTATATCTGTTAATTCCGAAAAGAATTAACCGATTTAGAAAGTTTTAACAAATGTCATCTACTGTATTTTTTCGAGATCTTTCTAAAAATACCAATTTCACCGCTCTACGACATATAGTTTCAGAGATATGGGCAGATTTGTCCGAATGTTGCTCGAAAACTACTCGAAAATCCGTTATATCTGTCAATTCCGAAAAGAATTAACCGATTTAGAAAGTTTTAACAAATGTCATCTACTGTATTTTTTCGAGATCTTTCTAAAAATACCGATTTCGTCGCTCTACGACATATAGTTTCGGAGATATGGGCAGATTTGTCCGAATGTTGCTCGAAAACTACTCGAAAATCCGTTATATCTGTCAATTCCGAATAGAATTAACCGGTTTAGAAAGTCTGAAACCATGTCATCTACTGTATTTTTTCGAGATCTTTCTAAAAATACCAATTTCACCGCTCTACGACATATAGTTTCAGAGATATGGGCAGATTTGTCCGAATGTTGCTCGAAAACTACTCGAAAATCCGTTATATCTGTCAATTCCGAAAAGAATTAACCGATTTAGAAAGTTTTAACAAATGTCATCTACTGTATTTTTTCGAGATCTTTCTAAAAATACCGATTTCGTCGCTCTACGACATATAGTTTCGGAGATATGGGCAGATTTGTCCGAATGTTGCTCGAAAACTACTCGAAAATCCGTTATATCTGTCAATTCCGAATAGAATTAACCGGTTTAGAAAGTCTGAAACCATGTCATCTACTGTATTTTTTCGAGATCTTTCTAAAAATACCAATTTCACCGCTCTACGACATATAGTTTCAGAGATATGGGCAGATTTGTCCGAATGTTGCTCGAAAACTACTCGAAAATCCGTTATATCTGTCAATTCCGAATAGAATTAACCGATTTAGAAAGTTTTAACAAATGTCATCTACTGTATTTTTTCGAGATCTTTCTAAAAATACCAATTTCACCGCTCTACGACATATAGTTTCAGAGATATGGGCAGATTTGTCCGAATGTTGCTCGAAAACTACTCGAAAATCCGTTATATCTGTCAATTCCGAAAAGAATTAACCGATTTAGAAAGTTTTAACAAATGTCATCTACTGTATTTTTTCGAGATCTTTCTAAAAATACCGATTTCGTCGCTCTACGACATATAGTTTCAGAGATATGGGCAGATTTGTCCGAATGTTGCTCGAAAACTACTCGAAAATCCGTTATATCTGTCAATTCCGAAAAGAATTAACCGATTTAGAAAGTTTTAACAAATGTCATCTACTGTATTTTTTCGAGATCTTTCTAAAAATACCAATTTCACCGCTCTACGACATATAGTTTCAGAGATATGGGCAGATTTGTCCGAATGTTGCTCGAAAACTACTCGAAAATCCGTTATATCTGTTAATTCCGAAAAGAATTAACCGATTTAGAAAGTTTTAACAAATGTCATCTACTGTATTTTTTCGAGATCTTTCTAAAAATACCAATTTCACCGCTCTACGACATATAGTTTCAGAGATATGGGCAGATTTGTCCGAATGTTGCTCGAAAACTACTCGAAAATCCGTTATATCTGTCAATTCCGAAAAGAATTAACCGATTTAGAAAGTTTTAACAAATGTCATCTACTGTATTTTTTCGAGATCTTTCTAAAAATACCGATTTCGTCGCTCTACGACATATAGTTTCGGAGATATGGGCAGATTTGTCCGAATGTTGCTCGAAAACTACTCGAAAATCCGTTATATCTGTCAATTCCGAATAGAATTAACCGGTTTAGAAAGTCTGAAACCATGTCATCTACTGTATTTTTTCGAGATCTTTCTAAAAATACCAATTTCACCGCTCTACGACATATAGTTTCAGAGATATGGGCAGATTTGTCCGAATGTTGCTCGAAAACTACTCGAAAATCCGCTATATCTGGCAATTCCGAATAGAATTGACCGGTTTAGAAAGTTTGAAACCATGTCATCTACTGTATTTTTTCGAGATCTTTCTAAAAATACCGAATTCACCGCTCTACGACATATAGTTTCGGAGATATGGGCAGATTTGTCCGAATGTTGCTCGAAAACTACTCGAAAATCCGTTATATCTGTCAATTCCGAATAGAATTAACCGATTTAGAAAGTTTTAACAAATGTCATCTACTGTATTTTTTCGAGATCTTTCCAAAAATACTGATTTCACCGTTCTACGACATATATTTTCGGAGATATGGGCAGATTTGTCCGAATGTTGCTCGAAAACTACTCGAAAATCCGCTATATCTGTCAATTCCGAATAGAATTAACCGGTTTAGAAAGTTTTAACAAATGTCATCTACTGTATTTTTTCGAGATCTTTCCAAAAATACTGATTTCACCGTTCTACGACATATATTTTCGGAGATATGGGTAGATTTGTCCGAATGTTGCTCGAAAACTACTCGAAAATCCGTTATATCTGTCAATTCCGAAAAGAATTAACCGATTTAGAAAGTTTTAACAAATGTCATCTACTGTATTTTTTCGAGATCTTTCTAAAAATACCAATTTCACCGCTCTACGACATATAGTTTCAGAGATATGGGCAGATTTGTCCGAATGTTGCTCGAAAACTACTCGAAAATCCGTTATATCTGTCAATTCCGAAAAGAATTAACCGATTTAGAAAGTTTTAACAAATGTCATCTACTGTATTTTTTCGAGATCTTTCTAAAAATACCGATTTCGTCGCTCTACGACATATAGTTTCGGAGATATGGGCAGATTTGTCCGAATATTGCTCGAAAACTACTCGAAAATCCGCTATATCTGGCAATTCCGAAAAGAATTAACCGGTTTAGAAAGTTTGAAACCATGTCATCTACTGTATTTTTTCGAGATCTTTCTAAAAATACCAATTTCACCGCTCTACGACATATAGTTTCGGAGATATGGGCAGATTTGTCCGAATATTGCTCGAAAACTACTCGAAAATCCGCTATATCTGTCAATTCCGAATAGCATTGACCGGTTTAGAAAGTTTGAAACCATGTCATCTACTGTATTTTTTCGAGATCTTTCCAAAAATACCGATTTCACCGTTCTACGACATATAGTTTCGGAGATATGGGCAGATTTGTCCGAATGTTGCTCGAAAACTACTCGAAAATCCGATATATCTGGCAATTCCGAAAAGAATTAACCGGTTTAGAAAGTTTGAAACCATGTCATCTACTGTATTTTTTCGAGATCTTTCTAAAAATACCAATTTCACCGCTCTACGACATATAGTTTCAGAGATATGGGCAGATTTGTCCGAATGTTGCTCGAAAACTACTCGAAAATCCGCTATATCTGTCAATTCCGAATAGAATTAACCGGTTTAGAAAGTCTGAAACCATGTCATCTACTGTATTTTTTCGAGATCTTTCTAAAAATACCAATTTCACCGCTCTACGACATATAGTTTCAAAGATATGGGCAGATTTGTCCGAATGTTGCTCGAAAACTACTCGAAAATCCGTTATATCTGTCAATTCCGAATAGAATTAACCGATTTAGAAAGTTTTAACAAATGTCATCTACTGTATTTTTTCGAGATCTTTCTAAAAATACCAATTTCACCGCTCTACGACATATAGTTTCAGAGATATGGGCAGATTTGTCCGAATGTTGCTCGAAAACTACTCGAAAATCCGTTATATCTGTCAATTCCGAAAAGAATTAACCGATTTAGAAAGTTTTAACAAATGTCATCTACTGTATTTTTTCGAGATCTTTCTAAAAATACCGATTTCGTCGCTCTACGACATATAGTTTCGGAGATATGGGCAGATTTGTCCGAATGTTGCTCGAAAACTACTCGAAAATCCGTTATATCTGTCAATTCCGAATAGAATTAACCGGTTTAGAAAGTCTGAAACCATGTCATCTACTGTATTTTTTCGAGATCTTTCTAAAAATACCAATTTCACCGCTCTACGACATATAGTTTCAGAGATATGGGCAGATTTGTCCGAATGTTGCTCGAAAACTACTCGAAAATCCGTTATATCTGTCAATTCCGAAAAGAATTAACCGATTTAGAAAGTTTTAACAAATGTCATCTACTGTATTTTTTCGAGATCTTTCTAAAAATACCAATTTCGTCGCTCTACGACATATAGTTTCGGAGATATGGGCAGATTTGTCCGAATGTTGCTCGAAAACTACTCGAAAATCCGCTATATCTGGCAATTCCGAATAGAATTGACCGGTTTAGAAAGTTTGAAACCATGTCATCTACTGTATTTTTTCGAGATCTTTCTAAAAATACCGATTTCGTCGCTCTACGACATATAGTTTCGGAGATATGGGCAGATTTGTCCGAATGTTGCTCGAAAACTACTCGAAAATCCGTTATATCTGTCAATTCCGAATAGAATTAACCGGTTTAGAAAGTCTGAAACCATGTCATCTACTGTATTTTTTCGAGATCTTTCTAAAAATACCAATTTCACCGCTCTACGACATATAGTTTCAGAGATATGGGCAGATTTGTCCGAATGTTGCTCGAAAACTACTCGAAAATCCGTTATATCTGTCAATTCCGAAAAGAATTAACCGATTTAGAAAGTTTTAACAAATGTCATCTACTGTATTTTTTCGAGATCTTTCCAAAAATACCAATTTCACCGTTCTACGACATATAGTTTCAGAGATATGGGCAGATTTGTCCGAATGTTGCTCGAAAACTACTCGAAAATCCGTTATATCTGTCAATTCCGAATAGAATTAACCGGTTTAGAAAGTCTGAAACCATGTCATCTACTGTATTTTTTCGAGATCTTTCTAAAAATACCAATTTCACCGCTCTACGACATATAGTTTCAGAGATATGGGCAGATTTGTCCGAATGTTGCTCGAAAACTACTCGAAAATCCGTTATATCTGTCAATTCCGAAAAGAATTAACCGATTTAGAAAGTTTTAACAAATGTCATCTACTGTATTTTTTCGAGATCTTTCTAAAAATACCAATTTCGTCGCTCTACGACATATAGTTTCGGAGATATGGGCAGATTTGTCCGAATGTTGCTCGAAAACTACTCGAAAATCCGCTATATCTGGCAATTCCGAATAGAATTGACCGGTTTAGAAAGTTTGAAACCATGTCATCTACTGTATTTTTTCGAGATCTTTCTAAAAATACCGAATTCACCGCTCTACGACATATAGTTTCGGAGATATGGGCAGATTTGTCCGAATGTTGCTCGAAAACTACTCGAAAATCCGTTATATCTGTCAATTCCGAATAGAATTAACCGATTTAGAAAGTTTTAACAAATGTCATCTACTGTATTTTTTCGAGATCTTTCCAAAAATACTGATTTCACCGTTCTACGACATATATTTTCGGAGATATGGGCAGATTTGTCCGAATGTTGCTCGAAAACTACTCGAAAATCCGCTATATCTGTCAATTCCGAATAGAATTAACCGGTTTAGAAAGTTTTAACAAATGTCATCTACTGTATTTTTTCGAGATCTTTCCAAAAATACTGATTTCACCGTTCTACGACATATATTTTCGGAGATATGGGTAGATTTGTCCGAATGTTGCTCGAAAACTACTCGAAAATCCGTTATATCTGTTAATTCCGAAAAGAATTAACCGATTTAGAAAGTTTTAACAAATGTCATCTACTGTATTTTTTCGAGATCTTTCTAAAAATACCAATTTCACCGCTCTACGACATATAGTTTCAGAGATATGGGCAGATTTGTCCGAATGTTGCTCGAAAACTACTCGAAAATCCGTTATATCTGTCAATTCCGAAAAGAATTAACCGATTTAGAAAGTTTTAACAAATGTCATCTACTGTATTTTTTCGAGATCTTTCTAAAAATACCGATTTCGTCGCTCTACGACATATAGTTTCGGAGATATGGGCAGATTTGTCCGAATGTTGCTCGAAAACTACTCGAAAATCCGTTATATCTGTCAATTCCGAATAGAATTAACCGGTTTAGAAAGTCTGAAACCATGTCATCTACTGTATTTTTTCGAGATCTTTCTAAAAATACCAATTTCACCGCTCTACGACATATAGTTTCAGAGATATGGGCAGATTTGTCCGAATGTTGCTCGAAAACTACTCGAAAATCCGTTATATCTGTCAATTCCGAATAGAATTAACCGATTTAGAAAGTTTTAACAAATGTCATCTACTGTATTTTTTCGAGATCTTTCTAAAAATACCAATTTCACCGCTCTACGACATATAGTTTCAGAGATATGGGCAGATTTGTCCGAATGTTGCTCGAAAACTACTCGAAAATCCGTTATATCTGTCAATTCCGAAAAGAATTAACCGATTTAGAAAGTTTTAACAAATGTCATCTACTGTATTTTTTCGAGATCTTTCTAAAAATACCGATTTCGTCGCTCTACGACATATAGTTTCAGAGATATGGGCAGATTTGTCCGAATGTTGCTCGAAAACTACTCGAAAATCCGTTATATCTGTCAATTCCGAAAAGAATTAACCGATTTAGAAAGTTTTAACAAATGTCATCTACTGTATTTTTTCGAGATCTTTCTAAAAATACCAATTTCACCGCTCTACGACATATAGTTTCAGAGATATGGGCAGATTTGTCCGAATGTTGCTCGAAAACTACTCGAAAATCCGTTATATCTGTTAATTCCGAAAAGAATTAACCGATTTAGAAAGTTTTAACAAATGTCATCTACTGTATTTTTTCGAGATCTTTCTAAAAATACCAATTTCACCGCTCTACGACATATAGTTTCAGAGATATGGGCAGATTTGTCCGAATGTTGCTCGAAAACTACTCGAAAATCCGTTATATCTGTCAATTCCGAAAAGAATTAACCGATTTAGAAAGTTTTAACAAATGTCATCTACTGTATTTTTTCGAGATCTTTCTAAAAATACCGATTTCGTCGCTCTACGACATATAGTTTCGGAGATATGGGCAGATTTGTCCGAATGTTGCTCGAAAACTACTCGAAAATCCGTTATATCTGTCAATTCCGAATAGAATTAACCGGTTTAGAAAGTCTGAAACCATGTCATCTACTGTATTTTTTCGAGATCTGTCTAAAAATACCAATTTCACCGCTCTACGACATATAGTTTCAGAGATATGGGCAGATTTGTCCGAATGTTGCTCGAAAACTACTCGAAAATCCGCTATATCTGGCAATTCCGAATAGAATTGACCGGTTTAGAAAGTTTGAAACCATGTCATCTACTGTATTTTTTCGAGATCTTTCTAAAAATACCGAATTCACCGCTCTACGACATATAGTTTCGGAGATATGGGCAGATTTGTCCGAATGTTGCTCGAAAACTACTCGAAAATCCGTTATATCTGTCAATTCCGAATAGAATTAACCGATTTAGAAAGTTTTAACAAATGTCATCTACTGTATTTTTTCGAGATCTTTCCAAAAATACTGATTTCACCGTTCTACGACATATATTTTCGGAGATATGGGCAGATTTGTCCGAATGTTGCTCGAAAACTACTCGAAAATCCGCTATATCTGTCAATTCCGAATAGAATTAACCGGTTTAGAAAGTTTTAACAAATGTCATCTACTGTATTTTTTCGAGATCTTTCCAAAAATACTGATTTCACCGTTCTACGACATATATTTTCGGAGATATGGGTAGATTTGTCCGAATGTTGCTCGAAAACTACTCGAAAATCCGTTATATCTGTCAATTCCGAAAAGAATTAACCGATTTAGAAAGTTTTAACAAATGTCATCTACTGTATTTTTTCGAGATCTTTCTAAAAATACCAATTTCACCGCTCTACGACATATAGTTTCAGAGATATGGGCAGATTTGTCCGAATGTTGCTCGAAAACTACTCGAAAATCCGTTATATCTGTCAATTCCGAAAAGAATTAACCGATTTAGAAAGTTTTAACAAATGTCATCTACTGTATTTTTTCGAGATCTTTCTAAAAATACCGATTTCGTCGCTCTACGACATATAGTTTCGGAGATATGGGCAGATTTGTCCGAATATTGCTCGAAAACTACTCGAAAATCCGCTATATCTGGCAATTCCGAAAAGAATTAACCGGTTTAGAAAGTTTGAAACCATGTCATCTACTGTATTTTTTCGAGATCTTTCTAAAAATACCAATTTCACCGCTCTACGACATATAGTTTCGGAGATATGGGCAGATTTGTCCGAATATTGCTCGAAAACTACTCGAAAATCCGCTATATCTGTCAATTCCGAATAGCATTGACCGGTTTAGAAAGTTTGAAACCATGTCATCTACTGTATTTTTTCGAGATCTTTCCAAAAATACCGATTTCACCGTTCTACGACATATAGTTTCGGAGATATGGGCAGATTTGTCCGAATGTTGCTCGAAAACTACTCGAAAATCCGATATATCTGGCAATTCCGAAAAGAATTAACCGGTTTAGAAAGTTTGAAACCATGTCATCTACTGTATTTTTTCGAGATCTTTCTAAAAATACCAATTTCACCGCTCTACGACATATAGTTTCAGAGATATGGGCAGATTTGTCCGAATGTTGCTCGAAAACTACTCGAAAATCCGCTATATCTGTCAATTCCGAATAGAATTAACCGGTTTAGAAAGTCTGAAACCATGTCATCTACTGTATTCTTTCGAGATCTTTCTAAAAATACCAATTTCACCGCTCTACGACATATAGTTTCAAAGATATGGGCAGATTTGTCCGAATGTTGCTCGAAAACTACTCGAAAATCCGTTATATCTGTCAATTCCGAATAGAATTAACCGATTTAGAAAGTTTTAACAAATGTCATCTACTGTATTTTTTCGAGATCTTTCTAAAAATACCAATTTCACCGCTCTACGACATATAGTTTCAGAGATATGGGCAGATTTGTCCGAATGTTGCTCGAAAACTACTCGAAAATCCGTTATATCTGTCAATTCCGAAAAGAATTAACCGATTTAGAAAGTTTTAACAAATGTCATCTACTGTATTTTTTCGAGATCTTTCTAAAAATACCGATTTCGTCGCTCTACGACATATAGTTTCGGAGATATGGGCAGATTTGTCCGAATGTTGCTCGAAAACTACTCGAAAATCCGTTATATCTGTCAATTCCGAATAGAATTAACCGGTTTAGAAAGTCTGAAACCATGTCATCTACTGTATTTTTTCGAGATCTTTCTAAAAATACCAATTTCACCGCTCTACGACATATAGTTTCAGAGATATGGGCAGATTTGTCCGAATGTTGCTCGAAAACTACTCGAAAATCCGTTATATCTGTCAATTCCGAAAAGAATTAACCGATTTAGAAAGTTTTAACAAATGTCATCTACTGTATTTTTTCGAGATCTTTCTAAAAATACCAATTTCGTCGCTCTACGACATATAGTTTCGGAGATATGGGCAGATTTGTCCGAATGTTGCTCGAAAACTACTCGAAAATCCGCTATATCTGGCAATTCCGAATAGAATTGACCGGTTTAGAAAGTTTGAAACCATGTCATCTACTGTATTTTTTCGAGATCTTTCTAAAAATACCGATTTCGTCGCTCTACGACATATAGTTTCGGAGATATGGGCAGATTTGTCCGAATGTTGCTCGAAAACTACTCGAAAATCCGTTATATCTGTCAATTCCGAATAGAATTAACCGGTTTAGAAAGTCTGAAACCATGTCATCTACTGTATTTTTTCGAGATCTTTCTAAAAATACCAATTTCACCGCTCTACGACATATAGTTTCAGAGATATGGGCAGATTTGTCCGAATGTTGCTCGAAAACTACTCGAAAATCCGTTATATCTGTCAATTCCGAAAAGAATTAACCGATTTAGAAAGTTTTAACAAATGTCATCTACTGTATTTTTTCGAGATCTTTCTAAAAATACCAATTTCGTCGCTCTACGACATATAGTTTCGGAGATATGGGCAGATTTGTCCGAATGTTGCTCGAAAACTACTCGAAAATCCGCTATATCTGGCAATTCCGAATAGAATTGACCGGTTTAGAAAGTCTGAAACCATGTCATCTACTGTATTTTTTCGAGATCTTTCTAAAAATACCAATTTCACCGCTCTACGACATATAGTTTCAGAGATATGGGCAGATTTGTCCGAATGTTGCTCGAAAACTACTCGAAAATCCGTTATATCTGTCAATTCCGAAAAGAATTAACCGATTTAGAAAGTTTTAACAAATGTCATCTACTGTATTTTTTCGAGATCTTTCTAAAAATACCAATTTCGTCGCTCTACGACATATAGTTTCGGAGATATGGGCAGATTTGTCCGAATGTTGCTCGAAAACTACTCGAAAATCCGTTATATCTGTCAATTCCGAATAGAATTAACCGATTTAGAAAGTTTTAACAAATGTCATCTACTGTATTTTTTCGAGATCTTTCCAAAAATACTGATTTCACCGTTCTACGACATATATTTTCGGAGATATGGGCAGATTTGTCCGAATGTTGCTCGAAAACTACTCGAAAATCCGCTATATCTGTCAATTCCGAATAGAATTAACCGGTTTAGAAAGTTTTAACAAATGTCATCTACTGTATTTTTTCGAGATCTTTCCAAAAATACTGATTTCACCGTTCTACGACATATATTTTCGGAGATATGGGTAGATTTGTCCGAATGTTGCTCGAAAACTACTCGAAAATCCGTTATATCTGTTAATTCCGAAAAGAATTAACCGATTTAGAAAGTTTTAACAAATGTCATCTACTGTATTTTTTCGAGATCTTTCTAAAAATATCGATTTCGTCGCTCTACGACATATAGTTTCGGAGATATGGGCAGATTTGTCCGAATATTGCTCGAAAACTACTCGAAAATCCGCTATATCTGTCAATTCCGAATAGAATTGACCGGTTTTGAAAGTTTGAAACCATGTCATCTACTGTATTTTTTCGAGATCTTTCCAAAAATACCGATTTCACCGTTCTACGACATATGGTTTCGGAGATATGGGCAGATTTGTCCGAATGTTGCTCGAAAACTACTCGAAAATCCGCTATATCTGGCAATTCCGAAAAGAATTAACCGGTTTAGAAAGTTTGAAACCATGTCATCTACTGTATTTTTTCGAGATCTTTTTAAAAATACCAATTTCACCGCTCTACGACATATAGTTTCAGAGATATGGGCAGATTTGTCCGAATGTTGCTCGAAAACTACTCGAAAATCCGCTATATCTGTCAATTCCGAATAGAATTAACCGGTTTAGAAAGTTTTAACAAATGTCATCTACTGTATTTTTTCGAGATCTTTCCAAAAATACTGATTTCACCGTTCTACGACATATATTTTCGGAGATATGGGTAGATTTGTCCGAATGTTGCTCGAAAACTACTCGAAAATCCGTTATATCTGTTAATTCCGAAAAGAATTAACCGATTTAGAAAGTTTTAACAAATGTCATCTACTGTATTTTTTCGAGATCTTTCTAAAAATACCAATTTCACCGCTCTACGACATATAGTTTCAGAGATATGGGCAGATTTGTCCGAATGTTGCTCGAAAACTACTCGAAAATCCGTTATATCTGTCAATTCCGAAAAGAATTAACCGATTTAGAAAGTTTTAACAAATGTCATCTACTGTATTTTTTCGAGATCTTTCTAAAAATACCGATTTCGTCGCTCTACGACATATAGTTTCGGAGATATGGGCAGATTTGTCCGAATGTTGCTCGAAAACTACTCGAAAATCCGTTATATCTGTCAATTCCGAATAGAATTAACCGGTTTAGAAAGTCTGAAACCATGTCATCTACTGTATTTTTTCGAGATCTTTCTAAAAATACCAATTTCACCGCTCTACGACATATAGTTTCAGAGATATGGGCAGATTTGTCCGAATGTTGCTCGAAAACTACTCGAAAATCCGTTATATCTGTCAATTCCGAATAGAATTAACCGATTTAGAAAGTTTTAACAAATGTCATCTACTGTATTTTTTCGAGATCTTTCTAAAAATACCAATTTCACCGCTCTACGACATATAGTTTCAGAGATATGGGCAGATTTGTCCGAATGTTGCTCGAAAACTACTCGAAAATCCGTTATATCTGTCAATTCCGAAAAGAATTAACCGATTTAGAAAGTTTTAACAAATGTCATCTACTGTATTTTTTCGAGATCTTTCTAAAAATACCGATTTCGTCGCTCTACGACATATAGTTTCAGAGATATGGGCAGATTTGTCCGAATGTTGCTCGAAAACTACTCGAAAATCCGTTATATCTGTCAATTCCGAAAAGAATTAACCGATTTAGAAAGTTTTAACAAATGTCATCTACTGTATTTTTTCGAGATCTTTCTAAAAATACCAATTTCACCGCTCTACGACATATAGTTTCAGAGATATGGGCAGATTTGTCCGAATGTTGCTCGAAAACTACTCGAAAATCCGTTATATCTGTTAATTCCGAAAAGAATTAACCGATTTAGAAAGTTTTAACAAATGTCATCTACTGTATTTTTTCGAGATCTTTCTAAAAATACCAATTTCACCGCTCTACGACATATAGTTTCAGAGATATGGGCAGATTTGTCCGAATGTTGCTCGAAAACTACTCGAAAATCCGTTATATCTGTCAATTCCGAAAAGAATTAACCGATTTAGAAAGTTTTAACAAATGTCATCTACTGTATTTTTTCGAGATCTTTCTAAAAATACCGATTTCGTCGCTCTACGACATATAGTTTCGGAGATATGGGCAGATTTGTCCGAATGTTGCTCGAAAACTACTCGAAAATCCGTTATATCTGTCAATTCCGAATAGAATTAACCGGTTTAGAAAGTCTGAAACCATGTCATCTACTGTATTTTTTCGAGATCTTTCTAAAAATACCGAATTCACCGCTCTACGACATATAGTTTCGGAGATATGGGCAGATTTGTCCGAATGTTGCTCGAAAACTACTCGAAAATCCGCTATATCTGGCAATTCCGAATAGAATTGACCGGTTTAGAAAGTTTGAAACCATGTCATCTACTGTATTTTTTCGAGATCTTTCTAAAAATACCGAATTCACCGCTCTACGACATATAGTTTCGGAGATATGGGCAGATTTGTCCGAATGTTGCTCGAAAACTACTCGAAAATCCGTTATATCTGTCAATTCCGAATAGAATTAACCGATTTAGAAAGTTTTAACAAATGTCATCTACTGTATTTTTTCGAGATCTTTCCAAAAATACTGATTTCACCGTTCTACGACATATATTTTCGGAGATATGGGCAGATTTGTCCGAATGTTGCTCGAAAACTACTCGAAAATCCGCTATATCTGTCAATTCCGAATAGAATTAACCGGTTTAGAAAGTTTTAACAAATGTCATCTACTGTATTTTTTCGAGATCTTTCCAAAAATACTGATTTCACCGTTCTACGACATATATTTTCGGAGATATGGGTAGATTTGTCCGAATGTTGCTCGAAAACTACTCGAAAATCCGTTATATCTGTCAATTCCGAAAAGAATTAACCGATTTAGAAAGTTTTAACAAATGTCATCTACTGTATTTTTTCGAGATCTTTCTAAAAATACCAATTTCACCGCTCTACGACATATAGTTTCAGAGATATGGGCAGATTTGTCCGAATGTTGCTCGAAAACTACTCGAAAATCCGTTATATCTGTCAATTCCGAAAAGAATTAACCGATTTAGAAAGTTTTAACAAATGTCATCTACTGTATTTTTTCGAGATCTTTCTAAAAATACCGATTTCGTCGCTCTACGACATATAGTTTCGGAGATATGGGCAGATTTGTCCGAATATTGCTCGAAAACTACTCGAAAATCCGCTATATCTGGCAATTCCGAAAAGAATTAACCGGTTTAGAAAGTTTGAAACCATGTCATCTACTGTATTTTTTCGAGATCTTTCTAAAAATACCAATTTCACCGCTCTACGACATATAGTTTCGGAGATATGGGCAGATTTGTCCGAATATTGCTCGAAAACTACTCGAAAATCCGCTATATCTGTCAATTCCGAATAGCATTGACCGGTTTAGAAAGTTTGAAACCATGTCATCTACTGTATTTTTTCGAGATCTTTCCAAAAATACCGATTTCACCGTTCTACGACATATAGTTTCGGAGATATGGGCAGATTTGTCCGAATGTTGCTCGAAAACTACTCGAAAATCCGATATATCTGGCAATTCCGAATAGAATTAACCGGTTTAGAAAGTTTGAAACCATGTCATCTACTGTATTTTTTCGAGATCTTTCTAAAAATACCAATTTCACCGCTCTACGACATATAGTTTCAGAGATATGGGCAGATTTGTCCGAATGTTGCTCGAAAACTACTCGAAAATCCGCTATATCTGTCAATTCCGAATAGAATTAACCGGTTTAGAAAGTCTGAAACCATGTCATCTACTGTATTTTTTCGAGATCTTTCTAAAAATACCAATTTCACCGCTCTACGACATATAGTTTCAAAGATATGGGCAGATTTGTCCGAATGTTGCTCGAAAACTACTCGAAAATCCGTTATATCTGTCAATTCCGAATAGAATTAACCGATTTAGAAAGTTTTAACAAATGTCATCTACTGTATTTTTTCGAGATCTTTCTAAAAATACCAATTTCACCGCTCTACGACATATAGTTTCAGAGATATGGGCAGATTTGTCCGAATGTTGCTCGAAAACTACTCGAAAATCCGTTATATCTGTCAATTCCGAAAAGAATTAACCGATTTAGAAAGTTTTAACAAATGTCATCTACTGTATTTTTTCGAGATCTTTCTAAAAATACCGATTTCGTCGCTCTACGACATATAGTTTCGGAGATATGGGCAGATTTGTCCGAATGTTGCTCGAAAACTACTCGAAAATCCGTTATATCTGTCAATTCCGAATAGAATTAACCGGTTTAGAAAGTCTGAAACCATGTCATCTACTGTATTTTTTCGAGATCTTTCTAAAAATACCAATTTCACCGCTCTACGACATATAGTTTCAGAGATATGGGCAGATTTGTCCGAATGTTGCTCGAAAACTACTCGAAAATCCGTTATATCTGTCAATTCCGAAAAGAATTAACCGATTTAGAAAGTTTTAACAAATGTCATCTACTGTATTTTTTCGAGATCTTTCTAAAAATACCAATTTCGTCGCTCTACGACATATAGTTTCGGAGATATGGGCAGATTTGTCCGAATGTTGCTCGAAAACTACTCGAAAATCCGCTATATCTGGCAATTCCGAATAGAATTGACCGGTTTAGAAAGTTTGAAACCATGTCATCTACTGTATTTTTTCGAGATCTTTCTAAAAATACCGATTTCGTCGCTCTACGACATATAGTTTCGGAGATATGGGCAGATTTGTCCGAATGTTGCTCGAAAACTACTCGAAAATCCGTTATATCTGTCAATTCCGAATAGAATTAACCGGTTTAGAAAGTCTGAAACCATGTCATCTACTGTATTTTTTCGAGATCTTTCTAAAAATACCAATTTCACCGCTCTACGACATATAGTTTCAGAGATATGGGCAGATTTGTCCGAATGTTGCTCGAAAACTACTCGAAAATCCGTTATATCTGTCAATTCCGAAAAGAATTAACCGATTTAGAAAGTTTTAACAAATGTCATCTACTGTATTTTTTCGAGATCTTTCTAAAAATACCAATTTCGTCGCTCTACGACATATAGTTTCGGAGATATGGGCAGATTTGTCCGAATGTTGCTCGAAAACTACTCGAAAATCCGCTATATCTGGCAATTCCGAATAGAATTGACCGGTTTAGAAAGTCTGAAACCATGTCATCTACTGTATTTTTTCGAGATCTTTCTAAAAATACCAATTTCACCGCTCTACGACATATAGTTTCAGAGATATGGGCAGATTTGTCCGAATGTTGCTCGGAAACTACTCGAAAATCCGTTATATCTGTCAATTCCGAAAAGAATTAACCGATTTAGAAAGTTTTAACAAATGTCATCTACTGTATTTTTTCGAGATCTTTCTAAAAATACCAATTTCGTCGCTCTACGACATATAGTTTCGGAGATATGGGCAGATTTGTCCGAATGTTGCTCGAAAACTACTCGAAAATCCGTTATATCTGTCAATTCCGAATAGAATTAACCGATTTAGAAAGTTTTAACAAATGTCATCTACTGTATTTTTTCGAGATCTTTCCAAAAATACTGATTTCACCGTTCTACGACATATATTTTCGGAGATATGGGCAGATTTGTCCGAATGTTGCTCGAAAACTACTCGAAAATCCGCTATATCTGTCAATTCCGAATAGAATTAACCGGTTTAGAAAGTTTTAACAAATGTCATCTACTGTATTTTTTCGAGATCTTTCCAAAAATACTGATTTCACCGTTCTACGACATATATTTTCGGAGATATGGGTAGATTTGTCCGAATGTTGCTCGAAAACTACTCGAAAATCCGTTATATCTGTTAATTCCGAAAAGAATTAACCGATTTAGAAAGTTTTAACAAATGTCATCTACTGTATTTTTTCGAGACCTTTCTAAAAATATCGATTTCGTCGCTCTACGACATATAGTTTCGGAGATATGGGCAGATTTGTCCGAATATTGCTCGAAAACTACTCGAAAATCCGCTATATCTGTCAATTCCGAATAGAATTGACCGGTTTTGAAAGTTTGAAACCATGTCATCTACTGTATTTTTTCGAGATCTTTCCAAAAATACCGATTTCACCGTTCTACGACATATGGTTTCGGAGATATGGGCAGATTTGTCCGAATGTTGCTCGAAAACTACTCGAAAATCCGCTATATCTGGCAATTCCGAAAAGAATTAACCGGTTTAGAAAGTTTGAAACCATGTCATCTACTGTATTTTTTCGAGATCTTTTTAAAAATACCAATTTCACCGCTCTACGACATATAGTTTCAGAGATATGGGCAGATTTGTCCGAATGTTGCTCGAAAACTACTCAAAAATGCGTTATATCTGCCATTTCCGAATAGAATTGACCAGTTTAGAAAGTCTGAAACCATGTCATCTACTGTATTTTTTCGAGATCTTTCTAATAATACCGATTTCGTCGCTCTACGACATATAGTTTCGGAGATATGGGCAGATTTGTCCGAATGTTGCTCGAAAACTACTCGAAAATCCGCTATATCCGGCAATTCCGAAAAGAATTAACCGGTTTAGAAAGTTTGAAACCATGTCATCTACTGTATTTTTTCGAGATCTTTCTAAAAATACCAATTTCACCGCTCTACGACATATAGTTTCAGAGATATGGGCAGATTTGTCCGAATGTTGCTCGAAAACTACTCAAAAATGCGTTATATCTGCCATTTCCGAATAGAATTGACCAGTTTAGAAAGTCTGAAACCATGTCATCTACTGTATTTTTTCGAGATCTTTCTAATAATATCGATTTCGTCGCTCTACGACATATAGTTTCGGAGATATGGGCAGATTTGTCCGAATATTGCTCGAAAACTACTCGAAAATCCGCTATATCTGTCAATTCCGAATAGAATTGACCGGTTTTGAAAGTTTGAAACCATGTCATCTACTGTATTTTTTCGAGATCTTTCTAAAAATATCGATTTCGTCGCTCTACGACATATAGTTTCGGAGATATGGGCAGATTTGTCCGAATATTGCTCGAAAACTACTCGAAAATCCGCTATATCTGTCAATTCCGAATAGAATTGACCGGTTTTGAAAGTTTGAAACCATGTCATCTACTGTATTTTTTCGAGATCTTTCCAAAAATACCGATTTCACCGTTCTACGACATATGGTTTCGGAGATATGGGCAGATTTGTCCGAATGTTGCTCGAAAACTACTCGAAAATCCGCTATATCTGGCAATTCCGAAAAGAATTAACCGGTTTAGAAAGTTTGAAACCATGTCATCTACTGTATTTTTTCGAGATCTTTCTAAAAATACCAATTTCACCGCTCTACGACATATAGTTTCAGAGATATGGGCAGATTTGTCCGAATGTTGCTCGAAAACTACTCAAAAATGCGTTATATCTGCCATTTCCGAATAGAATTGACCAGTTTAGAAAGTCTGAAACCATGTCATCTACTGTATTTTTTCGAGATCTTTCTAATAATACCGATTTCGTCGCTCTACGACATATAGTTTCGGAGATATGGGCAGATTTGTCCGAATGTTGCTCGAAAACTACTCGAAAATCCGCTATATCCGGCAATTCCGAAAAGAATTAACCGGTTTAGAAAGTTTGAAACCATGTCATCTACTGTATTTTTTCGAGATCTTTCTAAAAATACCAATTTCACCGCTCTACGACATATAGTTTCAGAGATATGGGCAGATTTGTCCGAATGTTGCTCGAAAACTACTCGAAAATCCGTTATATCTGTCAATTCCGAATAGAATTAACCGATTTAGAAAGTTTTAACAAATGTCATCTACTGTATTTTTTCGAGATCTTTCCAAAAATACCGATTTCACCGCTATGCGACATATAGTTTCGGAGATATGGGCAGATTTGTCCGAATGTTGCTCGAAAACTACTCGAAAATCCGTTATATCTGTTAATTCCGAAAAGAATTAACCGATTTAGAAAGTTTTAACAAATGTCATCTACTGTATTTTTTCGAGATCTTTCCAAAAATACCGATTTCACCGTTCTACGACATATGGTTTCGGAGATATGGGCAGATTTGTGCGAAAATAGCTCGAAAATAGCTCGAAAATAGCTGAAAATGCGTTATATCTGCCATTTCCGAATAGAATTGACCAGTTTAGAAAGTTTGAAACCATGTCATCTACTGTATTTTTTCGAGATCTTTCTAAAAATACCGATTTCGTCGCTCTACGACATATAGTTTCGGAGATATGGGCAGATTTGTCCGAATATTGCTCGAAAACTACTCGAAAATCCGTTATATCTGTCAATTCCGAATAGAATTAACCGGTTTAGAAAGTCTGAAACCATGTCATCTACTGTATTTTTTCGAGATCTTTCTAAAAATACCAATTTCACCGCTCTACGACATATAGTTTCAGAGATATGGGCAGATTTGTCCGAATGTTGCTCGAAAACTACTCGAAAATCCGTTATATCTGTCAATTCCGAATAGAATTAACCGATTTAGAAAGTTTTAACAAATGTCATCTACTGTATTTTTTCGAGATCTTTCCAAAAATACCGATTTCACCGCTATGCGACATATAGTTTCGGAGATATGGGCAGATTTGTCCGAATGTTGCTCGAAAACTACTCGAAAATCCGTTATATCTGTTAATTCCGAAAAGAATTAACCGATTTAGAAAGTTTTAACAAATGTCATCTACTGTATTTTTTCGAGATCTTTCCAAAAATACCGATTTCACCGTTCTACGACATATAGTTTCAGAGATATGGGCAGATTTGTCCGAATGTTGCTCGAAAACTACTCGAAAATCCGTTATATCTGTCAATTCCGAATAGAATTAACCGGTTTAGAAAGTCTGAAACCATGTCATCTACTGTATTTTTTCGAGATCTTTCCAAAAATACCGATTTCACCGTTCTAGGACATATGGTTTCGGAGATATGGGCAGATTTGTGCGAAAATAGCTCGAAAATAGCTCGAAAATAGCTGAAAATGCGTTATATCTGCCATTTCCGAATAGAATTGACCAGTTTAGAAAGTTTGAAACCATGTCATCTACTGTATTTTTTCGAGATCTTTCTAAAAACACCGATTTCGTCGCTCTACGACATATAGTTTCGGAGATATGGGCAGATTTGTCCGAATATTGCTCGAAAACTACTCGAAAATCCGCTATATCTGTCAATTCCGAATAGAATTGACCGGTTTTGAAAGTTTGAAACCATGTCATCTACTGTATTTTTTCGAGATCTTTCTAAAAATACCAATTTCACCGCTCTACGACATATAGTTTCAGAGATATGGGCAGATTTGTCCGAATGTTGCTCGAAAACTACTCGAAAATCCGTTATATCTGTCAATTCCGAATAGAATTAACCGATTTAGAAAGTTTTAACAAATGTCATCTACTGTATTTTTTCGAGATCTTTCCAAAAATACCGATTTCACCGCTCTGCGACATATAGTTTCGGAGATATGGGCAGATTTGTCCGAATATTGCTCGAAAACTACTCGAAAATCCGCTATATCTGTCAATTCCGAATAGAATTGACCGGTTTTGAAAGTTTGAAACCATGTCATCTACTGTATTTTTTCGAGATCTTTCTAAAAATACCAATTTCACCGCTCTACGACATATAGTTTCGGAGATATGGGCAGATTTGTCCGAATATTGCTCGAAAACTACTCGAAAATCCGCTATATCTGTCAATTCCGAATAGAATTGACCGGTTTTGAAAGTTTGAAACCATGTCATCTACTGTATTTTTTCGAGATCTTTCTAAAAATACCAATTTCACCGCTCTACGACATATAGTTTCAGAGATATGGGCAGATTTGTCCGAATGTTGCTCGAAAACTACTCGAAAATCCGTTATATCTGTCAATTCCGAATAGAATTAACCGATTTAGAAAGTTTTAACAAATGTCATCTACTGTATTTTTTCGAGATCTTTCCAAAAATACCGATTTCACCGCTATGCGACATATAGTTTCAGAGATATGGGCAGATTTGTCCGAATGTTGCTCGAAAACTACTCGAAAATCCGTTATATCTGTCAATTCCGAAAAGAATTAACCGGTTTAGAAAGTCTGAAACCATGTCATCTACTGTATTTTTTCGAGATCTTTCTAAAAATACCAATTTCACCGCTCTACGACATATAGTTTCAGAGATATGGGCAGATTTGTCCGAATGTTGCTCGAAAACTACTCGAAAATCCGTTATATCTGTCAATTCCGAAAAGAATTAACCGATTTAGAAAGTTTTAACAAATGTCATCTACTGTATTTTTTCGAGATCTTTCTAAAAATACCGATTTCGTCGCTCTACGACATATAGTTTCGGAGATATGGGCAGATTTGTCCGAATGTTGCTCAAAAACTACTCGAAAATCCGCTATATCTGGCAATTCCGAAAAGAATTAACCGGTTTAGAAAGTTTGAAACCATGTCATCTACTGTATTTTTTCGAGATCTTTCTAAAAATACCGATTTCACCGCTCTACGACATATAGTTTCAGAGATATGGGCAGATTTGTCCGAATGTTGCTCGAAAACTACTCGAAAATCCGTTATATCTGTCAATTCCGAAAAGAATTAACCGGTTTAGAAAGTCTGAAACCATGTCATCTACTGTATTTTTTCGAGATCTTTCTAAAAATACCAATTTCACCGCTCTACGACATATAGTTTCAGAGATATGGGCAGATTTGTCCGAATGTTGCTCGAAAACTACTCGAAAATCCGTTATATCTGTCAATTCCGAAAAGAATTAACCGATTTAGAAAGTTTTAACAAATGTCATCTACTGTATTTTTTCGAGATCTTTCTAAAAATACCGATTTCGTCGCTCTACGACATATAGTTTCGGAGATATGGGCAGATTTGTCCGAATGTTGCTCAAAAACTACTCGAAAATCCGCTATATCTGGCAATTCCGAAAAGAATTAACCGGTTTAGAAAGTTTGAAACCATGTCATCTACTGTATTTTTTCGAGATCTTTCTAAAAATACCGATTTCGTCGCTCTACGACATATAGTTTCGGAGATATGGGCAGATTTGTCCGAATGTTGCTCGAAAACTACTCGAAAATCCGCTATATCTGGCAATTCCGAAAAGAATTAACCGGTTTAGAAAGTTTTAACAAATGTCATCTACTGTATTTTTTCGAGATCTTTCCAAAAATACTGATTTCACCGTTCTACGACATATATTTTCGGAGATATGGGCAGATTTGTCCGAATGTTGCTCGAAAACTACTCGAAAATCCGCTATATCTGTCAATTCCGAATAGAATTAACCGGTTTAGAAAGTTTTAACAAATGTCATCTACTGTATTTTTTCGAGATCTTTCCAAAAATACTGATTTCACCGTTCTACGACATATATTTTCGGAGATATGGGCAGATTTGTCCGAATGTTGCTCGAAAACTACTCGAAAATCCGCTATATCTGTCAATTCCGAATAGAATTAACCGGTTTAGAAAGTTTTAACAAATGTCATCTACTGTATTTTTTCGAGATCTTTCTAAAAATACCGATTTCGTCGCTCTACGACATATAGTTTCGGAGATATGGGCAGATTTGTCCGAATGTTGCTCGAAAACTACTCGAAAATCCGTTATATCTGTTAATTCCGAAAAGAATTAACCGATTTAGAAAGTTTTAACAAATGTCATCTACTGTATTTTTTCGAGATCTTTCTAAAAATATCGATTTCGTCGCTCTACGACATATAGTTTCGGAGATATGGGCAGATTTGTCCGAATATTGCTCGAAAACTACTCGAAAATCCGCTATATCTGTCAATTCCGAATAGAATTGACCGGTTTTGAAAGTTTGAAACCATGTCATCTACTGTATTTTTTCGAGATCTTTCCAAAAATACCGATTTCACCGTTCTACGACATATGGTTTCGGAGATATGGGCAGATTTGTCCGAATGTTGCTCGAAAACTACTCGAAAATCCGCTATATCTGGCAATTCCGAAAAGAATTAACCGGTTTAGAAAGTTTGAAACCATGTCATCTACTGTATTTTTTCGAGATCTTTCTAAAAATACCAATTTCACCGCTCTACGACATATAGTTTCAGAGATATGGGCAGATTTGTCCGAATGTTGCTCGAAAACTACTCAAAAATGCGTTATATCTGCCATTTCCGAATAGAATTGACCAGTTTAGAAAGTCTGAAACCATGTCATCTACTGTATTTTTTCGAGATCTTTCTAATAATACCGATTTCACCGCTCTACGACATATAGTTTCGGAGATATGGGCAGATTTGTCCGAATGTTGCTCGAAAACTACTCGAAAATCCGCTATATCCGGCAATTCCGAAAAGAATTAACCGGTTTAGAAAGTTTGAAACCATGTCATCTACTGTATTTTTTCGAGATCTTTCTAAAAATACCAATTTCACCGCTCTACGACATATAGTTTCAGAGATATGGGCAGATTTGTCCGAATGTTGCTCGAAAACTACTCGAAAATCCGTTATATCTGTCAATTCCGAATAGAATTAACCGATTTAGAAAGTTTTAACAAATGTCATCTACTGTATTTTTTCGAGATCTTTCCAAAAATACCGATTTCACCGCTATGCGACATATAGTTTCGGAGATATGGGCAGATTTGTCCGAATGTTGCTCGAAAACTACTCGAAAATCCGTTATATCTGTTAATTCCGAAAAGAATTAACCGATTTAGAAAGTTTTAACAAATGTCATCTACTGTATTTTTTCGAGATCTTTCCAAAAATACCGATTTCACCGTTCTACGACATATGGTTTCGGAGATATGGGCAGATTTGTGCGAAAATAGCTCGAAAATAGCTCGAAAATAGCTGAAAATGCGTTATATCTGCCATTTCCGAATAGAATTGACCAGTTTAGAAAGTTTGAAACCATGTCATCTACTGTATTTTTTCGAGATCTTTCTAAAAATACCGATTTCGTCGCTCTACGACATATAGTTTCGGAGATATGGGCAGATTTGTCCGAATATTGCTCGAAAACTACTCGAAAATCCGCTATATCTGTCAATTCCGAATAGAATTGACCGGTTTTGAAAGTTTGAAACCATGTCATCTACTGTATTTTTTCGAGATCTTTCTAAAAATACCAATTTCACCGCTCTACGACATATAGTTTCAGAGATATGGGCAGATTTGTCCGAATGTTGCTCGAAAACTACTCGAAAATCCGTTATATCTGTCAATTCCGAATAGAATTAACCGATTTAGAAAGTTTTAACAAATGTCATCTACTGTATTTTTTCGAGATCTTTCCAAAAATACCGATTTCACCGCTATGCGACATATAGTTTCGGAGATATGGGCAGATTTGTCCGAATGTTGCTCGAAAACTACTCGAAAATCCGTTATATCTGTTAATTCCGAAAAGAATTAACCGATTTAGAAAGTTTTAACAAATGTCATCTACTGTATTTTTTCGAGATCTTTCCAAAAATACCAATTTCACCGTTCTACGACATATAGTTTCAGAGATATGGGCAGATTTGTCCGAATGTTGCTCGAAAACTACTCGAAAATCCGTTATATCTGTCAATTCCGAATAGAATTAACCGGTTTAGAAAGTCTGAAACCATGTCATCTACTGTATTTTTTCGAGATCTTTCTAAAAATACCGATTTCACCGTTCTAGGACATATGGTTTCGGAGATATGGGCAGATTTGTGCGAAAATAGCTCGAAAATAGCTCGAAAATAGCTGAAAATGCGTTATATCTGCCATTTCCGAATAGAATTGACCAGTTTAGAAAGTTTGAAACCATGTCATCTACTGTATTTTTTCGAGATCTTTCTAAAAATACCGATTTCGTCGCTCTACGACATATAGTTTCAGAGATATGGGCAGATTTGTCCGAATGTTGCTCGAAAACTACTCGAAAATCCGTTATATCTGTCAATTCCGAATAGAATTAACCGATTTAGAAAGTTTTAACAAATGTCATCTACTGTATTTTTTCGAGATCTTTCCAAAAATACCGATTTCACCGTTCTGCGACATATAGTTTCGGAGATATGGGCAGATTTGTCCGAATATTGCTCGAAAACTACTCGAAAATCCGCTATATCTGTCAATTCCGAATAGAATTGACCGGTTTTGAAAGTTTGAAACCATGTCATCTACTGTATTTTTTCGAGATCTTTCTAAAAATACCAATTTCACAGCTCTACGACATATAGTTTCGGAGATATGGGCAGATTTGTCCGAATATTGCTCGAAAACTACTCGAAAATCCGCTATATCTGTCAATTCCGAATAGAATTGACCGGTTTTGAAAGTTTGAAACCATGTCATCTACTGTATTTTTTCGAGATCTTTTTAAAAATACCAATTTCACCGCTCTACGACATATAGTTTCAGAGATATGGGCAGATTTGTCCGAATGTTGCTCGAAAACTACTCGAAAATCCGTTATATCTGTCAATTCCGAATAGAATTAACCGATTTAGAAAGTTTTAACAAATGTCATCTACTGTATTTTTTCGAGATCTTTCCAAAAATACCGATTTCACCGTTCTGCGACATATAGTTTCGGAGATATGGGCAGATTTGTCCGAATGTTGCTCGAAAACTACTCGAAAATCCGTTATATCTGTTAATTCCGAAAAGAATTAACCGATTTAGAAAGTTTTAACAAATGTCATCTACTGTATTTTTTCGAGATCTTTCCAAAAATACCGATTTCACCGTTCTACGACATATAGTTTCAGAGATATGGGCAGATTTGTCCGAATATTGCTCGAAAACTACTCGAAAATCCGTTATATCTGTCAATTCCGAATAGAATTAACCGGTTTAGAAAGTTTTAACAAATGTCATCTACTGTATTTTTTCGAGATCTTTCTAAAAATACCAATTTCACCGCTCTACGACATATAGTTTCAGAGATATGGGCAGATTTGTCCGAATGTTGCTCGAAAACTACTCGAAAATCCGTTATATCTGTCAATTCCGAATAGAATTAACCGGTTTAGAAAGTCTGAAACCATGTCATCTACTGTATTTTTTCGAGATCTTTCTAAAAATACCGATTTCACCGTTCTAGGACATATGGTTTCGGAGATATGGGCAGATTTGTGCGAAAATAGCTCGAAAATAGCTCGAAAATAGCTGAAAATGCGTTATATCTGCCATTTCCGAATAGAATTGACCAGTTTAGAAAGTTTGAAACCATGTCATCTACTGTATTTTTTCGAGATCTTTCTAAAAATACCGATTTCGTCGCTCTACAACATATAGTTTCAGAGATATGGGCAGATTTGTCCGAATGTTGCTCGAAAACTACTCGAAAATCCGTTATATCTGTCAATTCCGAATAGAATTAACCGATTTAGAAAGTTTTAACAAATGTCATCTACTGTATTTTTTCGAGATCTTTCCAAAAATACCGATTTCACCGTTCTGCGACATATAGTTTCGGAGATATGGGCAGATTTGTCCGAATATTGCTCGAAAACTACTCGAAAATCCGCTATATCTGTCAATTCCGAATAGAATTGACCGGTTTTGAAAGTTTGAAACCATGTCATCTACTGTATTTTTTCGAGATCTTTCTAAAAATACCAATTTCACAGCTCTACGACATATAGTTTCGGAGATATGGGCAGATTTGTCCGAATATTGCTCGAAAACTACTCGAAAATCCGCTATATCTGTCAATTCCGAATAGAATTGACCGGTTTTGAAAGTTTGAAACCATGTCATCTACTGTATTTTTTCGAGATCTTTTTAAAAATACCAATTTCACCGCTCTACGACATGTAGTTTCAGAGATATGGGCAGATTTGTCCGAATGTTGCTCGAAAACTACTCGAAAATCCGTTATATCTGTCAATTCCGAATAGAATTAACCGATTTAGAAAGTTTTAACAAATGTCATCTACTGTATTTTTTCGAGATCTTTCCAAAAATACCGATTTCACCGTTCTGCGACATATAGTTTCGGAGATATGGGCAGATTTGTCCGAATGTTGCTCGAAAACTACTCGAAAATCCGTTATATCTGTTAATTCCGAAAAGAATTAACCGATTTAGAAAGTTTTAACAAATGTCATCTACTGTATTTTTTCGAGATCTTTCCAAAAATACCGATTTCACCGTTCTACGACATATAGTTTCAGAGATATGGGCAGATTTGTCCGAATATTGCTCGAAAACTACTCGAAAATCCGCTATATCTGTCAATTCCGAATAGAATTGACCGGTTTTGAAAGTTTGAAACCATGTCATCTACTGTATTTTTTCGAGATCTTTCTAAAAATACCAATTTCACCGCTCTACGACATATAGTTTCAGAGATATGGGCAGATTTGTCCGAATGTTGCTCGAAAACTACTCGAAAATTCGTTATATCTGTCAATTCCGAATAGAATTAACCGATTTAGAAAGTTTTAACAAATGTCATCTACTGTATTTTTTCGAGATCTTTCCAAAAATACCGATTTCACCGTTCTGCGACATATAGTTTCGGAGATATGGGCAGATTTGTCCGAATATTGCTCGAAAACTACTCGAAAATCCGCTATATCTGTCAATTCCGAATAGAATTGACCGGTTTTGAAAGTTTGAAACCATGTCATCTACTGTATTTTTTCGAGATCTTTCTAAAAATACCAATTTCACCGCTCTACGACATATAGTTTCGGAGATATGGGCAGATTTGTCCGAATATTGCTCGAAAACTACTCGAAAATCCGCTATATCTGTCAATTCCGAATAGAATTGACCGGTTTTGAAAGTTTGAAACCATGTCATCTACTGTATTTTTTCGAGATCTTTCTAAAAATACCAATTTCACCGCTCTACGACATATAGTTTCAGAGATATGGGCAGATTTGTCCGAATGTTGCTCGAAAACTACTCGAAAATCCGTTATATCTGTCAATTCCGAATAGAATTAACCGATTTAGAAAGTTTTAACAAATGTCATCTACTGTATTTTTTCGAGATCTTTCCAAAAATACCGATTTCACCGTTCTGCGACATATAGTTTCGGAGATATGGGCAGATTTGTACGAATGTTGCTCGAAAACTACTCGAAAATCCGTTATATCTGTTAATTCCGAAAAGAATTAACCGATTTAGAAAGTTTTAACAAATGTCATCTACTGTATTTTTTCGAGATCTTTCTAAAAATACCAATTTCACCGCTCTACGACATATAGTTTCAGAGATATGGGCAGATTTGTCCGAATGTTGCTCGAAAACTACTCAAAAATGCGTTATATCTGCCATTTCCGAATAGAATTGACCAGTTTAGAAAGTCTGAAACCATGTCATCTACTGTATTTTTTCGAGATCTTTCTAATAATACCGATTTCACCGCTCTACGACATATAGTTTCGGAGATATGGGCAGATTTGTCCGAATGTTGCTCGAAAACTACTCGAAAATCCGCTATATCCGGCAATTCCGAAAAGAATTAACCGGTTTAGAAAGTTTTAACAAATGTCATCTACTGTATTTTTTCGAGATCTTTCCAAAAATACCGATTTCACCGCTATGCGACATATAGTTTCGGAGATATGGGCAGATTTGTCCGAATGTTGCTCGAAAACTACTCGAAAATCCGTTATATCTGTTAATTCCGAAAAGAATTAACCGATTTAGAAAGTTTTAACAAATGTCATCTACTGTATTTTTTCGAGATCTTTCCAAAAATACCGATTTCACCGTTCTACGACATATGGTTTCGGAGATATGGGCAGATTTGTGCGAAAATAGCTCGAAAATAGCTCGAAAATAGCTGAAAATGCGTTATATCTGCCATTTCCGAATAGAATTGACCAGTTTAGAAAGTTTGAAACCATGTCATCTACTGTATTTTTTCGAGATCTTTCTAAAAATACCGATTTCGTCGCTCTACGACATATAGTTTCGGAGATATGGGCAGATTTGTCCGAATATTGCTCGAAAACTACTCGAAAATCCGCTATATCTGTCAATTCCGAATAGAATTGACCGGTTTTGAAAGTTTGAAACCATGTCATCTACTGTATTTTTTCGAGATCTTTCTAAAAATACCAATTTCACCGCTCTACGACATATAGTTTCAGAGACATGGGCAGATTTGTCCGAATGTTGCTCGAAAACTACTCGAAAATCCGTTATATCTGTCAATTCCGAATAGAATTAACCGGTTTAGAAAGTTTTAACAAATGTCATCTACTGTATTTTTTCGAGATCTTTCCAAAAATACTGATTTCACCGTTCTACGACATATATTTTCGGAGATATGGGTAGATTTGTCCGAATGTTGCTCGAAAACTACTCGAAAATCCGTTATATCTGTTAATTCCGAAAAGAATTAACCGATTTAGAAAGTTTTAACAAATGTCATCTACTGTATTTTTTCGAGATCTTTCTAAAAATATCGATTTCGTCGCTCTACGACATATAGTTTCGGAGATATGGGCAGATTTGTCCGAATATTGCTCGAAAACTACTCGAAAATCCGCTATATCTGTCAATTCCGAATAGAATTGACCGGTTTTGAAAGTTTGAAACTATGTCATCTACTGTATTTTTTCGAGATCTTTCCAAAAATACCGATTTCACCGTTCTACGACATATGGTTTCGGAGATATGGGCAGATTTGTCCGAATGTTGCTCGAAAACTACTCGAAAATCCGCTATATCTGGCAATTCCGAAAAGAATTAACCAGTTTAGAAAGTCTGAAACCATGTCATCTACTGTATTTTTTCGAGATCTTTCTAATAATACCGATTTCACCGCTCTACGACATATAGTTTCGGAGATATGGGCAGATTTGTCCGAATGTTGCTCGAAAACTACTCGAAAATCCGCTATATCCGGCAATTCCGAAAAGAATTAACCGGTTTAGAAAGTTTGAAACCATGTCATCTACTGTATTTTTTCGAGATCTTTCTAAAAATACCAATTTCACCGCTCTACGACATATAGTTTCAGAGATATGGGCAGATTTGTCCGAATGTTGCTCGAAAACTACTCGAAAATCCGTTATATCTGTCAATTCCGAATAGAATTAACCGATTTAGAAAGTTTTAACAAATGTCATCTACTGTATTTTTTCGAGATCTTTCCAAAAATACCGATTTCACCGCTATGCGACATATAGTTTCGGAGATATGGGCAGATTTGTCCGAATGTTGCTCGAAAACTACTCGAAAATCCGTTATATCTGTTAATTCCGAAAAGAATTAACCGATTTAGAAAGTTTTAACAAATGTCATCTACTGTATTTTTTCGAGATCTTTCCAAAAATACCGATTTCACCGTTCTACGACATATGGTTTCGGAGATATGGGCAGATTTGTGCGAAAATAGCTCGAAAATAGCTCGAAAATAGCTGAAAATGCGTTATATCTGCCATTTCCGAATAGAATTGACCAGTTTAGAAAGTTTGAAACCATGTCATCTACTGTATTTTTTCGAGATCTTTCTAAAAATACCGATTTCGTCGCTCTACGACATATAGTTTCGGAGATATGGGCAGATTTGTCCGAATATTGCTCGAAAACTACTCGAAAATCCGCTATATCTGTCAATTCCGAATAGAATTGACCGGTTTTGAAAGTTTGAAACCATGTCATCTACTGTATTTTTTCGAGATCTTTCTAAAAATACCAATTTCACCGCTCTACGACATATAGTTTCAGAGATATGGGCAGATTTGTCCGAATGTTGCTCGAAAACTACTCGAAAATCCGTTATATCTGTCAATTCCGAATAGAATTAACCGGTTTAGAAAGTTTTAACAAATGTCATCTACTGTATTTTTTCGAGATCTTTCCAAAAATACTGATTTCACCGTTCTACGACATATATTTTCGGAGATATGGGTAGATTTGTCCGAATGTTGCTCGAAAACTACTCGAAAATCCGTTATATCTGTTAATTCCGAAAAGAATTAACCGATTTAGAAAGTTTTAACAAATGTCATCTACTGTATTTTTTCGAGATCTTTCTAAAAATATCGATTTCGTCGCTCTACGACATATAGTTTCGGAGATATGGGCAGATTTGTCCGAATATTGCTCGAAAACTACTCGAAAATCCGCTATATCTGTCAATTCCGAATAGAATTGACCGGTTTTGAAAGTTTGAAACCATGTCATCTACTGTATTTTTTCGAGATCTTTCCAAAAATACCGATTTCACCGTTCTACGACATATGGTTTCGGAGATATGGGCAGATTTGTCCGAATGTTGCTCGAAAACTACTCGAAAATCCGCTATATCTGGCAATTCCGAAAAGAATTAACCGGTTTAGAAAGTTTGAAACCATGTCATCTACTGTATTTTTTCGAGATCTTTCTAAAAATACCAATTTCACCGCTCTACGACATATAGTTTCAGAGATATGGGCAGATTTGTCCGAATGTTGCTCGAAAACTACTCAAAAATGCGTTATATCTGCCATTTCCGAATAGAATTGACCAGTTTAGAAAGTCTGAAACCATGTCATCTACTGTATTTTTTCGAGATCTTTCTAATAATACCGATTTCACCGCTCTACGACATATAGTTTCGGAGATATGGGCAGATTTGTCCGAATGTTGCTCGAAAACTACTCGAAAATCCGCTATATCCGGCAATTCCGAAAAGAATTAACCGGTTTAGAAAGTTTGAAACCATGTCATCTACTGTATTTTTTCGAGATCTTTCTAAAAATACCAATTTCACCGCTCTACGACATATAGTTTCAGAGATATGGGCAGATTTGTCCGAATGTTGCTCGAAAACTACTCGAAAATCCGTTATATCTGTCAATTCCGAATAGAATTAACCGATTTAGAAAGTTTTAACAAATGTCATCTACTGTATTTTTTCGAGATCTTTCCAAAAATACCGATTTCACCGCTATGCGACATATAGTTTCGGAGATATGGGCAGATTTGTCCGAATGTTGCTCGAAAACTACTCGAAAATCCGTTATATCTGTTAATTCCGAAAAGAATTAACCGATTTAGAAAGTTTTAACAAATGTCATCTACTGTATTTTTTCGAGATCTTTCCAAAAATACCGATTTCACCGTTCTACGACATATGGTTTCGGAGATATGGGCAGATTTGTGCGAAAATAGCTCGAAAATAGCTCGAAAATAGCTGAAAATGCGTTATATCTGCCATTTCCGAATAGAATTGACCAGTTTAGAAAGTTTGAAACCATGTCATCTACTGTATTTTTTCGAGATCTTTCTAAAAATACCGATTTCGTCGCTCTACGACATATAGTTTCGGAGATATGGGCAGATTTGTCCGAATATTGCTCGAAAACTACTCGAAAATCCGCTATATCTGTCAATTCCGAATAGAATTGACCGGTTTTGAAAGTTTGAAACCATGTCATCTACTGTATTTTTTCGAGATCTTTCTAAAAATACCAATTTCACCGCTCTACGACATATAGTTTCAGAGATATGGGCAGATTTGTCCGAATGTTGCTCGAAAACTACTCGAAAATCCGTTATATCTGTCAATTCCGAATAGAATTAACCGGTTTAGAAAGTTTTAACAAATGTCATCTACTGTATTTTTTCGAGATCTTTCCAAAAATACTGATTTCACCGTTCTACGACATATATTTTCGGAGATATGGGTAGATTTGTCCGAATGTTGCTCGAAAACTACTCGAAAATCCGTTATATCTGTTAATTCCGAAAAGAATTAACCGATTTAGAAAGTTTTAACAAATGTCATCTACTGTATTTTTTCGAGATCTTTCTAAAAATATCGATTTCGTCGCTCTACGACATATAGTTTCGGAGATATGGGCAGATTTGTCCGAATATTGCTCGAAAACTACTCGAAAATCCGCTATATCTGTCAATTCCGAATAGAATTGACCGGTTTTGAAAGTTTGAAACTATGTCATCTACTGTATTTTTTCGAGATCTTTCCAAAAATACCGATTTCACCGTTCTACGACATATGGTTTCGGAGATATGGGCAGATTTGTCCGAATGTTGCTCGAAAACTACTCGAAAATCCGCTATATCTGGCAATTCCGAAAAGAATTAACCAGTTTAGAAAGTCTGAAACCATGTCATCTACTGTATTTTTTCGAGATCTTTCTAATAATACCGATTTCACCGCTCTACGACATATAGTTTCGGAGATATGGGCAGATTTGTCCGAATGTTGCTCGAAAACTACTCGAAAATCCGCTATATCCGGCAATTCCGAAAAGAATTAACCGGTTTAGAAAGTTTGAAACCATGTCATCTACTGTATTTTTTCGAGATCTTTCTAAAAATACCAATTTCACCGCTCTACGACATATAGTTTCAGAGATATGGGCAGATTTGTCCGAATGTTGCTCGAAAACTACTCGAAAATCCGTTATATCTGTCAATTCCGAATAGAATTAACCGATTTAGAAAGTTTTAACAAATGTCATCTACTGTATTTTTTCGAGATCTTTCCAAAAATACCGATTTCACCGCTATGCGACATATAGTTTCGGAGATATGGGCAGATTTGTCCGAATGTTGCTCGAAAACTACTCGAAAATCCGTTATATCTGTTAATTCCGAAAAGAATTAACCGATTTAGAAAGTTTTAACAAATGTCATCTACTGTATTTTTTCGAGATCTTTCCAAAAATACCGATTTCACCGTTCTACGACATATGGTTTCGGAGATATGGGCAGATTTGTGCGAAAATAGCTCGAAAATAGCTCGAAAATAGCTGAAAATGCGTTATATCTGCCATTTCCGAATAGAATTGACCAGTTTAGAAAGTTTGAAACCATGTCATCTACTGTATTTTTTCGAGATCTTTCTAAAAATACCGATTTCGTCGCTCTACGACATATAGTTTCGGAGATATGGGCAGATTTGTCCGAATATTGCTCGAAAACTACTCGAAAATCCGCTATATCTGTCAATTCCGAATAGAATTGACCGGTTTTGAAAGTTTGAAACCATGTCATCTACTGTATTTTTTCGAGATCTTTCTAAAAATACCAATTTCACCGCTCTACGACATATAGTTTCAGAGATATGGGCAGATTTGTCCGAATGTTGCTCGAAAACTACTCGAAAATCCGTTATATCTGTCAATTCCGAATAGAATTAACCGGTTTAGAAAGTTTTAACAAATGTCATCTACTGTATTTTTTCGAGATCTTTCCAAAAATACTGATTTCACCGTTCTACGACATATATTTTCGGAGATATGGGTAGATTTGTCCGAATGTTGCTCGAAAACTACTCGAAAATCCGTTATATCTGTTAATTCCGAAAAGAATTAACCGATTTAGAAAGTTTTAACAAATGTCATCTACTGTATTTTTTCGAGATCTTTCTAAAAATATCGATTTCGTCGCTCTACGACATATAGTTTCGGAGATATGGGCAGATTTGTCCGAATATTGCTCGAAAACTACTCGAAAATCCGCTATATCTGTCAATTCCGAATAGAATTGACCGGTTTTGAAAGTTTGAAACCATGTCATCTACTGTATTTTTTCGAGATCTTTCCAAAAATACCGATTTCACCGTTCTACGACATATGGTTTCGGAGATATGGGCAGATTTGTCCGAATGTTGCTCGAAAACTACTCGAAAATCCGCTATATCTGGCAATTCCGAAAAGAATTAACCGGTTTAGAAAGTTTGAAACCATGTCATCTACTGTATTTTTTCGAGATCTTTCTAAAAATACCAATTTCACCGCTCTACGACATATAGTTTCAGAGATATGGGCAGATTTGTCCGAATGTTGCTCGAAAACTACTCAAAAATGCGTTATATCTGCCATTTCCGAATAGAATTGACCAGTTTAGAAAGTCTGAAACCATGTCATCTACTGTATTTTTTCGAGATCTTTCTAATAATACCGATTTCACCGCTCTACGACATATAGTTTCGGAGATATGGGCAGATTTGTCCGAATGTTGCTCGAAAACTACTCGAAAATCCGCTATATCCGGCAATTCCGAAAAGAATTAACCGGTTTAGAAAGTTTGAAACCATGTCATCTACTGTATTTTTTCGAGATCTTTCTAAAAATACCAATTTCACCGCTCTACGACATATAGTTTCAGAGATATGGGCAGATTTGTCCGAATGTTGCTCGAAAACTACTCGAAAATCCGTTATATCTGTCAATTCCGAATAGAATTAACCGATTTAGAAAGTTTTAACAAATGTCATCTACTGTATTTTTTCGAGATCTTTCCAAAAATACCGATTTCACCGCTATGCGACATATAGTTTCGGAGATATGGGCAGATTTGTCCGAATGTTGCTCGAAAACTACTCGAAAATCCGTTATATCTGTTAATTCCGAAAAGAATTAACCGATTTAGAAAGTTTTAACAAATGTCATCTACTGTATTTTTTCGAGATCTTTCCAAAAATACCGATTTCACCGTTCTACGACATATGGTTTCGGAGATATGGGCAGATTTGTGCGAAAATAGCTCGAAAATAGCTCGAAAATAGCTGAAAATGCGTTATATCTGCCATTTCCGAATAGAATTGACCAGTTTAGAAAGTTTGAAACCATGTCATCTACTGTATTTTTTCGAGATCTTTCTAAAAATACCGATTTCGTCGCTCTACGACATATAGTTTCGGAGATATGGGCAGATTTGTCCGAATATTGCTCGAAAACTACTCGAAAATCCGCTATATCTGTCAATTCCGAATAGAATTGACCGGTTTTGAAAGTTTGAAACCATGTCATCTACTGTATTTTTTCGAGATCTTTCTAAAAATACCAATTTCACCGCTCTACGACATATAGTTTCAGAGATATGGGCAGATTTGTCCGAATGTTGCTCGAAAACTACTCGAAAATCCGTTATATCTGTCAATTCCGAAAAGAATTAACCGATTTAGAAAGTTTTAACAAATGTCATCTACTGCATTTTTTCGAGATCTTTCTAAAAATACCGATTTCGTCGCTCTACGACATATAGTTTCGGAGATATGGGCAGATTTGTCCGAATGTTGCTCGAAAACTACTCGAAAATCCGTTATATCTGTCAATTCCGAATAGAATTAACCGGTTTAGAAAGTCTGAAACCATGTCATCTACTGTATTTTTTCGAGATCTTTCTAAAAATACCAATTTCACCGCTCTACGACATATAGTTTCAGAGATATGGGCAGATTTGTCCGAATGTTGCTCGAAAACTACTCGAAAATCCGTTATATCTGTCAATTCCGAAAAGAATTAACCGATTTAGAAAGTTTTAACAAATGTCATCTACTGCATTTTTTCGAGATCTTTCTAAAAATACCGATTTCGTCGCTCTACGACATATAGTTTCGGAGATATGGGCAGATTTGTCCGAATGTTGCTCGAAAACTACTCGAAAATCCGTTATATCTGTCAATTCCGAATAGAATTAACCGGTTTAGAAAGTCTGAAACCATGTCATCTACTGTATTTTTTCGAGATCTTTCTAAAAATACCAATTTCACCGCTCTACGACATATAGTTTCAGAGATATGGGCAGATTTGTCCGAATGTTGCTCGAAAACTACTCGAAAATCCGTTATATCTGTCAATTCCGAAAAGAATTAACCGATTTAGAAAGTTTTAACAAATGTCATCTACTGTATTTTTTCGAGATCTTTCTAAAAATACCAATTTCACCGCTCTACGACATATAGTTTCAGAGATATGGGCAGATTTGTCCGAATGTTGCTCGAAAACTACTCGAAAATCCGTTATATCTGTCAATTCCGAAAAGAATTAACCGATTTAGAAAGTTTTAACAAATGTCATCTACTGCATTTTTTCGAGATCTTTCCAAAAATACCGATTTCACCGCTATGCGACATATAGTTTCGGAGATATGGGCAGATTTGTCCGAATGTTGCTCGAAAACTACTCGAAAATCCGTTATATCTGTTAATTCCGAAAAGAATTAACCGATTTAGAAAGTTTTAACAAATGTCATCTACTGTATTTTTTCGAGATCTTTCCAAAAATACCGATTTCACCGTTCTACGACATATGGTTTCGGAGATATGGGCAGATTTGTGCGAAAATAGCTCGAAAATAGCTCGAAAATAGCTGAAAATGCGTTATATCTGCCATTTCCGAATAGAATTGACCAGTTTAGAAAGTTTGAAACCATGTCATCTACTGTATTTTTTCGAGATCTTTCTAAAAATACCGATTTCGTCGCTCTACGACATATAGTTTCGGAGATATGGGCAGATTTGTCCGAATATTGCTCGAAAACTACTCGAAAATCCGCTATATCTGTCAATTCCGAATAGAATTGACCGGTTTTGAAAGTTTGAAACCATGTCATCTACTGTATTTTTTCGAGATCTTTCTAAAAATACCAATTTCACCGCTCTACGACATATAGTTTCAGAGATATGGGCAGATTTGTCCGAATGTTGCTCGAAAACTACTCGAAAATCCGTTATATCTGTCAATTCCGAAAAGAATTAACCGATTTAGAAAGTTTTAACAAATGTCATCTACTGCATTTTTTCGAGATCTTTCTAAAAATACCGATTTCGTCGCTCTACGACATATAGTTTCGGAGATATGGGCAGATTTGTCCGAATGTTGCTCGAAAACTACTCGAAAATCCGTTATATCTGTCAATTCCGAATAGAATTAACCGGTTTAGAAAGTCTGAAACCATGTCATCTACTGTATTTTTTCGAGATCTTTCTAAAAATACCAATTTCACCGCTCCACGACATATAGTTTCAGAGATATGGGCAGATTTGTCCGAATGTTGCTCGAAAACTACTCGAAAATCCGTTATATCTGTCAATTCCGAAAAGAATTAACCGATTTAGAAAGTTTTAACAAATGTCATCTACTGTATTTTTTCGAGATCTTTCTAAAAATACCAATTTCGTCGCTCTACGACATATAGTTTCGGAGATATGGGCAGATTTGTCCGAATGTTGCTCGAAAACTACTCGAAAATCCGCTATATCTGGCAATTCCGAATAGAATTGACCGGTTTAGAAAGTTTGAAACCATGTCATCTACTGTATTTTTTCGAGATCTTTCTAAAAATACCGAATTCACCGCTCTACGACATATAGTTTCGGAGATATGGGCAGATTTGTCCGAATGTTGCTCGAAAACTACTCGAAAATCCGTTATATCTGTCAATTCCGAATAGAATTAACCGATTTAGAAAGTTTTAACAAATGTCATCTACTGTATTTTTTCGAGATCTTTCCAAAAATACTGATTTCACCGTTCTACGACATATATTTTCGGAGATATGGGTAGATTTGTCCGAATGTTGCTCGAAAACTACTCGAAAATCCGTTATATCTGTCAATTCCGAAAAGAATTAACCGATTTAGAAAGTTTTAACAAATGTCATCTACTGTATTTTTTCGAGATCTTTCCAAAAATACCGATTTCACCGTTCTACGACATATAGTTTCAGAGATATGGGCAGATTTGTCCGAATGTTGCTCGAAAACTACTCGAAAATCCGTTATATCTGTCAATTCCGAATAGAATTAACCGGTTTAGAAAGTCTGAAACCATGTCATCTACTGTATTTTTTCGAGATCTTTCCAAAAATACCGATTTCACCGTTCTAGGACATATGGTTTCGGAGATATGGGCAGATTTGTGCGAAAATAGCTCGAAAATAGCTCGAAAATAGCTGAAAATGCGTTATATCTGCCATTTCCGAATAGAATTGACCAGTTTAGAAAGTTTGAAACCATGTCATCTACTGTATTTTTTCGAGATCTTTCTAAAAATACCGATTTCGTCGCTCTACGACATATAGTTTCGGAGATATGGGCAGATTTGTCCGAATATTGCTCGAAAACTACTCGAAAATCCGCTATATCTGCCATTTCCGAATAGAATTGACCAGTTTAGAAAGTCTGAAACCATGTCATCTACTGTATTTTTTCGAGATCTTTCTAATAATACCGATTTCACCGCTCTACGACATATAGTTTCGGAGATATGGGCAGATTTGTCCGAATGTTGCTCGAAAACTACTCGAAAATCCGCTATATCCGGCAATTCCGAAAAGAATTAACCGGTTTAGAAAGTTTGAAACCATGTCATCTACTGTATTTTTTCGAGATCTTTCTAAAAATACCAATTTCACCGCTCTACGACATATAGTTTCAGAGATATGGGCAGATTTGTCCGAATGTTGCTCGAAAACTACTCGAAAATCCGTTATATCTGTCAATTCCGAATAGAATTAACCGATTTAGAAAGTTTTAACAAATGTCATCTACTGTATTTTTTCGAGATCTTTCCAAAAATACCGATTTCACCGTTCTACGACATATGGTTTCGGAGATATGGGCAGATTTGTGCGAAAATAGCTCGAAAATAGCTCGAAAATAGCTGAAAATGCGTTATATCTGCCATTTCCGAATAGAATTGACCAGTTTAGAAAGTTTGAAACCATGTCATCTACTGTATTTTTTCGAGATCTTTCTAAAAATACCGATTTCGTCGCTCTACGACATATAGTTTCGGAGATATGGGCAGATTTGTCCGAATATTGCTCGAAAACTACTCGAAAATCCGCTATATCTGTCAATTCCGAATAGAATTGACCGGTTTTGAAAGTTTGAAACCATGTCATCTACTGTATTTTTTCGAGATCTTTCTAAAAATACCAATTTCACCGCTCTACGACATATAGTTTCAGAGATATGGGCAGATTTGTCCGAATGTTGCTCGAAAACTACTCGAAAATCCGTTATATCTGTCAATTCCGAAAAGAATTAACCGATTTAGAAAGTTTTAACAAATGTCATCTACTGCATTTTTTCGAGATCTTTCTAAAAATACCGATTTCGTCGCTCTACGACATATAGTTTCGGAGATATGGGCAGATTTGTCCGAATGTTGCTCGAAAACTACTCGAAAATCCGTTATATCTGTCAATTCCGAATAGAATTAACCGGTTTAGAAAGTCTGAAACCATGTCATCTACTGTATTTTTTCGAGATCTTTCTAAAAATACCAATTTCACCGCTCTACGACATATAGTTTCAGAGATATGGGCAGATTTGTCCGAATGTTGCTCGAAAACTACTCGAAAATCCGTTATATCTGTCAATTCCGAAAAGAATTAACCGATTTAGAAAGTTTTAACAAATGTCATCTACTGCATTTTTTCGAGATCTTTCTAAAAATACCCATTTCGTCGCTCTACGACATATAGTTTCGGAGATATGGGCAGATTTGTCCGAATGTTGCTCGAAAACTACTCGAAAATCCGTTATATCTGTTAATTCCGAAAAGAATTAACCGATTTAGAAAGTTTTAACAAATGTCATCTACTGTATTTTTTCGAGATCTTTCCAAAAATACCGATTTCACCGTTCTACGACATATGGTTTCGGAGATATGGGCAGATTTGTGCGAAAATAGCTCGAAAATAGCTCGAAAATAGCTGAAAATGCGTTATATCTGCCATTTCCGAATAGAATTGACCAGTTTAGAAAGTTTGAAACCATGTCATCTACTGTATTTTTTCGAGATCTTTCTAAAAATACCGATTTCGTCGCTCTACGACATATAGTTTCGGAGATATGGGCAGATTTGTCCGAATATTGCTCGAAAACTACTCAAAAATCCGCTATATCTGTCAATTCCGAATAGAATTGACCGGTTTTGAAAGTTTGAAACCATGTCATCTACTGTATTTTTTCGAGATCTTTCTAAAAATACCAATTTCACCGCTCTACGACATATAGTTTCAGAGATATGGGCAGATTTGTCCGAATGTTGCTCGAAAACTACTCGAAAATCCGTTATATCTGTCAATTCCGAAAAGAATTAACCGATTTAGAAAGTTTTAACAAATGTCATCTACTGCATTTTTTCGAGATCTTTCTAAAAATACCGATTTCGTCGCTCTACGACATATAGTTTCGGAGATATGGGCAGATTTGTCCGAATGTTGCTCGAAAACTACTCGAAAATCCGTTATATCTGTCAATTCCGAATAGAATTAACCGGTTTAGAAAGTCTGAAACCATGTCATCTACTGCATTTTTTCGAGATCTTTCTAAAAATACCGATTTCGTCGCTCTACGACATATAGTTTCGGAGATATGGGCAGATTTGTCCGAATGTTGCTCGAAAACTACTCGAAAATCCGTTATATCTGTCAATTCCGAATAGAATTAACCGGTTTAGAAAGTCTGAAACCATGTCATCTACTGTATTTTTTCGAGATCTTTCTAAAAATACCAATTTCACCGCTCTACGACATATAGTTTCAGAGATATGGGCAGATTTGTCCGAATGTTGCTCGAAAACTACTCGAAAATCCGTTATATCTGTCAATTCCGAAAAGAATTAACCGATTTAGAAAGTTTTAACAAATGTCATCTACTGTATTTTTTCGAGATCTTTCTAAAAATACCAATTTCACCGCTCTACGACATATAGTTTCAGAGATATGGGCAGATTTGTCCGAATGTTGCTCGAAAACTACTCGAAAATCCGTTATATCTGTCAATTCCGAAAAGAATTAACCGATTTAGAAAGTTTTAACAAATGTCATCTACTGCATTTTTTCGAGATCTTTCCAAAAATACCGATTTCACCGCTATGCGACATATAGTTTCGGAGATATGGGCAGATTTGTCCGAATGTTGCTCGAAAACTACTCGAAAATCCGTTATATCTGTTAATTCCGAAAAGAATTAACCGATTTAGAAAGTTTTAACAAATGTCATCTACTGTATTTTTTCGAGATCTTTCCAAAAATACCGATTTCACCGTTCTACGACATATAGTTTCAGAGATATGGGCAGATTTGTCCGAATGTTGCTCGAAAACTACTCGAAAATCCGTTATATCTGTCAATTCCGAATAGAATTAACCGGTTTAGAAAGTCTGAAACCATGTCATCTACTGTATTTTTTCGAGATCTTTCCAAAAATACCGATTTCACCGTTCTAGGACATATGGTTTCGGAGATATGGGCAGATTTGTGCGAAAATAGCTCGAAAATAGCTCGAAAATAGCTGAAAATGCGTTATATCTGCCATTTCCGAATAGAATTGACCAGTTTAGAAAGTTTGAAACCATGTCATCTACTGTATTTTTTCGAGATCTTTCTAAAAATACCGATTTCGTCGCTCTACGACATATAGTTTCGGAGATATGGGCAGATTTGTCCGAATATTGCTCGAAAACTACTCGAAAATCCGCTATATCTGCCATTTCCGAATAGAATTGACCAGTTTAGAAAGTCTGAAACCATGTCATCTACTGTATTTTTTCGAGATCTTTCTAATAATACCGATTTCACCGCTCTACGACATATAGTTTCGGAGATATGGGCAGATTTGTCCGAATGTTGCTCGAAAACTACTCGAAAATCCGCTATATCCGGCAATTCCGAAAAGAATTAACCGGTTTAGAAAGTTTGAAACCATGTCATCTACTGTATTTTTTCGAGATCTTTCTAAAAATACCAATTTCACCGCTCTACGACATATAGTTTCAGAGATATGGGCAGATTTGTCCGAATGTTGCTCGAAAACTACTCGAAAATCCGTTATATCTGTCAATTCCGAATAGAATTAACCGATTTAGAAAGTTTTAACAAATGTCATCTACTGTATTTTTTCGAGATCTTTCCAAAAATACCGATTTCACCGTTCTACGACATATGGTTTCGGAGATATGGGCAGATTTGTGCGAAAATAGCTCGAAAATAGCTCGAAAATAGCTGAAAATGCGTTATATCTGCCATTTCCGAATAGAATTGACCAGTTTAGAAAGTTTGAAACCATGTCATCTACTGTATTTTTTCGAGATCTTTCTAAAAATACCGATTTCGTCGCTCTACGACATATAGTTTCGGAGATATGGGCAGATTTGTCCGAATATTGCTCGAAAACTACTCGAAAATCCGCTATATCTGTCAATTCCGAATAGAATTGACCGGTTTTGAAAGTTTGAAACCATGTCATCTACTGTATTTTTTCGAGATCTTTCTAAAAATACCAATTTCACCGCTCTACGACATATAGTTTCAGAGATATGGGCAGATTTGTCCGAATGTTGCTCGAAAACTACTCGAAAATCCGTTATATCTGTCAATTCCGAAAAGAATTAACCGATTTAGAAAGTTTTAACAAATGTCATCTACTGCATTTTTTCGAGATCTTTCTAAAAATACCGATTTCGTCGCTCTACGACATATAGTTTCGGAGATATGGGCAGATTTGTCCGAATGTTGCTCGAAAACTACTCGAAAATCCGTTATATCTGTCAATTCCGAATAGAATTAACCGGTTTAGAAAGTCTGAAACCATGTCATCTACTGTATTTTTTCGAGATCTTTCTAAAAATACCAATTTCACCGCTCTACGACATATAGTTTCAGAGATATGGGCAGATTTGTCCGAATGTTGCTCGAAAACTACTCGAAAATCCGTTATATCTGTCAATTCCGAAAAGAATTAACCGATTTAGAAAGTTTTAACAAATGTCATCTACTGCATTTTTTCGAGATCTTTCTAAAAATACCCATTTCGTCGCTCTACGACATATAGTTTCGGAGATATGGGCAGATTTGTCCGAATGTTGCTCGAAAACTACTCGAAAATCCGTTATATCTGTTAATTCCGAAAAGAATTAACCGATTTAGAAAGTTTTAACAAATGTCATCTACTGTATTTTTTCGAGATCTTTCCAAAAATACCGATTTCACCGTTCTACGACATATGGTTTCGGAGATATGGGCAGATTTGTGCGAAAATAGCTCGAAAATAGCTCGAAAATAGCTGAAAATGCGTTATATCTGCCATTTCCGAATAGAATTGACCAGTTTAGAAAGTTTGAAACCATGTCATCTACTGTATTTTTTCGAGATCTTTCTAAAAATACCGATTTCGTCGCTCTACGACATATAGTTTCGGAGATATGGGCAGATTTGTCCGAATATTGCTCGAAAACTACTCGAAAATCCGCTATATCTGTCAATTCCGAATAGAATTGACCGGTTTTGAAAGTTTGAAACCATGTCATCTACTGTATTTTTTCGAGATCTTTCTAAAAATACCAATTTCACCGCTCTACGACATATAGTTTCAGAGATATGGGCAGATTTGTCCGAATGTTGCTCGAAAACTACTCGAAAATCCGTTATATCTGTCAATTCCGAAAAGAATTAACCGATTTAGAAAGTTTTAACAAATGTCATCTACTGCATTTTTTCGAGATCTTTCTAAAAATACCGATTTCGTCGCTCTACGACATATAGTTTCGGAGATATGGGCAGATTTGTCCGAATGTTGCTCGAAAACTACTCGAAAATCCGTTATATCTGTCAATTCCGAATAGAATTAACCGGTTTAGAAAGTCTGAAACCATGTCATCTACTGCATTTTTTCGAGATCTTTCTAAAAATACCGATTTCGTCGCTCTACGACATATAGTTTCGGAGATATGGGCAGATTTGTCCGAATGTTGCTCGAAAACTACTCGAAAATCCGTTATATCTGTCAATTCCGAATAGAATTAACCGGTTTAGAAAGTCTGAAACCATGTCATCTACTGTATTTTTTCGAGATCTTTCTAAAAATACCAATTTCACCGCTCTACGACATATAGTTTCAGAGATATGGGCAGATTTGTCCGAATGTTGCTCGAAAACTACTCGAAAATCCGTTATATCTGTCAATTCCGAATAGAATTAACCGATTTAGAAAGTTTTAACAAATGTCATCTACTGTATTTTTTCGAGATCTTTCCAAAAATACCGATTTCACCGCTATGCGACATATAGTTTCGGAGATATGGGCAGATTTGTCCGAATGTTGCTCGAAAACTACTCGAAAATCCGTTATATCTGTTAATTCCGAAAAGAATTAACCGATTTAGAAAGTTTTAACAAATGTCATCTACTGTATTTTTTCGAGATCTTTCCAAAAATACCGATTTCACCGTTCTACGACATATGGTTTCGGAGATATGGGCAGATTTGTGCGAAAATAGCTCGAAAATAGCTCGAAAATAGCTGAAAATGCGTTATATCTGCCATTTCCGAATAGAATTGACCAGTTTAGAAAGTTTGAAACCATGTCATCTACTGTATTTTTTCGAGATCTTTCTAAAAATACCGATTTCGTCGCTCTACGACATATAGTTTCGGAGATATGGGCAGATTTGTCCGAATATTGCTCGAAAACTACTCGAAAATCCGCTATATCTGTCAATTCCGAATAGAATTGACCGGTTTTGAAAGTTTGAAACCATGTCATCTACTGTATTTTTTCGAGATCTTTCTAAAAATACCAATTTCACCGCTCTACGACATATAGTTTCAGAGATATGGGCAGATTTGTCCGAATGTTGCTCGAAAACTACTCGAAAATCCGTTATATCTGTCAATTCCGAAAAGAATTAACCGATTTAGAAAGTTTTAACAAATGTCATCTACTGCATTTTTTCGAGATCTTTCTAAAAATACCGATTTCGTCGCTCTACGACATATAGTTTCGGAGATATGGGCAGATTTGTCCGAATGTTGCTCGAAAACTACTCGAAAATCCGTTATATCTGTCAATTCCGAATAGAATTAACCGGTTTAGAAAGTCTGAAACCATGTCATCTACTGTATTTTTTCGAGATCTTTCTAAAAATACCAATTTCACCGCTCTACGACATATAGTTTCAGAGATATGGGCAGATTTGTCCGAATGTTGCTCGAAAACTACTCGAAAATCCGTTATATCTGTCAATTCCGAAAAGAATTAACCGATTTAGAAAGTTTTAACAAATGTCATCTACTGCATTTTTTCGAGATCTTTCTAAAAATACCGATTTCGTCGCTCTACGACATATAGTTTCGGAGATATGGGCAGATTTGTCCGAATGTTGCTCGAAAACTACTCGAAAATCCGTTATATCTGTCAATTCCGAATAGAATTAACCGGTTTAGAAAGTCTGAAACCATGTCATCTACTGTATTTTTTCGAGATCTTTCTAAAAATACCAATTTCACCGCTCTACGACATATAGTTTCAGAGATATGGGCAGATTTGTCCGAATGTTGCTCGAAAACTACTCGAAAATCCGTTATATCTGTCAATTCCGAAAAGAATTAACCGATTTAGAAAGTTTTAACAAATGTCATCTACTGTATTTTTTCGAGATCTTTCTAAAAATACCAATTTCACCGCTCTACGACATATAGTTTCAGAGATATGGGCAGATTTGTCCGAATGTTGCTCGAAAACTACTCGAAAATCCGTTATATCTGTCAATTCCGAAAAGAATTAACCGATTTAGAAAGTTTTAACAAATGTCATCTACTGCATTTTTTCGAGATCTTTCTAAAAATACCGATTTCGTCGCTCTACGACATATAGTTTCGGAGATATGGGCAGATTTGTCCGAATGTTGCTCGAAAACTACTCGAAAATCCGTTATATCTGTCAATTCCGAATAGAATTAACCGGTTTAGAAAGTCTGAAACCATGTCATCTACTGTATTTTTTCGAGATCTTTCTAAAAATACCAATTTCACCGCTCTACGACATATAGTTTCAGAGATATGGGCAGATTTGTCCGAATGTTGCTCGAAAACTACTCGAAAATCCGTTATATCTGTCAATTCCGAAAAGAATTAACCGATTTAGAAAGTTTTAACAAATGTCATCTACTGTATTTTTTCGAGATCCTTCTAAAAATACCAATTTCGTCGCTCTACGACATATAGTTTCGGAGATATGGGCAGATTTGTCCGAATGTTGCTCGAAAACTACTCGAAAATCCGCTATATCTGGCAATTCCGAATAGAATTGACCGGTTTAGAAAGTTTGAAACCATGTCATCTACTGTATTTTTTCGAGATCTTTCTAAAAATACCGAATTCACCGCTCTACGACATATAGTTTCGGAGATATGGGCAGATTTGTCCGAATGTTGCTCGAAAACTACTCGAAAATCCGTTATATCTGTCAATTCCGAATAGAATTAACCGATTTAGAAAGTTTTAACAAATGTCATCTACTGTATTTTTTCGAGATCTTTCCAAAAATACTGATTTCACCGTTCTACGACATATATTTTCGGAGATATGGGTAGATTTGTCCGAATGTTGCTCGAAAACTACTCGAAAATCCGTTATATCTGTCAATTCCGAAAAGAATTAACCGATTTAGAAAGTTTTAACAAATGTCATCTACTGTATTTTTTCGAGATCTTTCCAAAAATACCGATTTCACCGTTCTACGACATATAGTTTCAGAGATATGGGCAGATTTGTCCGAATGTTGCTCGAAAACTACTCGAAAATCCGTTATATCTGTCAATTCCGAATAGAATTAACCGGTTTAGAAAGTCTGAAACCATGTCATCTACTGTATTTTTTCGAGATCTTTCCAAAAATACCGATTTCACCGTTCTAGGACATATGGTTTCGGAGATATGGGCAGATTTGTGCGAAAATAGCTCGAAAATAGCTCGAAAATAGCTGAAAATGCTTTATATCTGCCATTTCCGAATAGAATTGACCAGTTTAGAAAGTTTGAAACCATGTCATCTACTGTATTTTTTCGAGATCTTTCTAAAAATACCGATTTCGTCGCTCTACGACATATAGTTTCGGAGATATGGGCAGATTTGTCCGAATATTGCTCGAAAACTACTCGAAAATCCGCTATATCTGTCAATTCCGAATAGAATTGACCGGTTTTGAAAGTTTGAAACCATGTCATCTACTGTATTTTTTCGAGATCTTTCTAAAAATACCAATTTCACCGCTCTACGACATATAGTTTCAGAGATATGGGCAGATTTGTCCGAATGTTGCTCGAAAACTACTCGAAAATCCGTTATATCTGTCAATTCCGAATAGAATTAACCGATTTAGAAAGTTTTAACAAATGTCATCTACTGTATTTTTTCGAGATCTTTCCAAAAATACCGATTTCACCGTTCTGCGACATATAGTTTCGGAGATATGGGCAGATGTGTCCGAATATTGCTCGAAAACTACTCGAAAATCCGCTATATCTGTCAATTCCGAATAGAATTGACCGGTTTTGAAAGTTTGAAACCATGTCATCTACTGTATTTTTTCGAGATCTTTCTAAAAATACCAATTTCACCGCTCTACGACATATAGTTTCGGAGATATGGGCAGATTTGTCCGAATATTGCTCGAAAACTACTCGAAAATCCGCTATATCTGTCAATTCCGAATAGAATTGACCGGTTTTGAAAGTTTGAAACCATGTCATCTACTGTATTTTTTCGAGATCTTTCTAAAAATACCAATTTCACCGCTCTACGACATATAGTTTCAGAGATATGGGCAGATTTGTCCGAATGTTGCTCGAAAACTACTCGAAAATCCGTTATATCTGTCAATTCCGAATAGAATTAACCGATTTAGAAAGTTTTAACAAATGTCATCTACTGTATTTTTTCGAGATCTTTCCAAAAATACCGATTTCACCGTTCTGCGACATATAGTTTCGGAGATATGGGCAGATTTGTCCGAATGTTGCTCGAAAACTACTCGAAAATCCGTTATATCTGTTAATTCCGAAAAGAATTAACCGATTTAGAAAGTTTTAACAAATGTCATCTACTGTATTTTTTCGAGATCTTTCCAAAAATACCGATTTCACCGTTCTACGACATATAGTTTCAGAGATATGGGCAGATTTGTCCGAATATTGCTCGAAAACTACTCGAAAATCCGCTATATCTGTCAATTCCGAATAGAATTGACCGGTTTTGAAAGTTTGAAACCATGTCATCTACTGTATTTTTTCGAGATCTTTCTAAAAATACCAATTTCACCGCTCTACGACATATAGTTTCAGAGATATGGGCAGATTTGTCCGAATGTTGCTCGAAAACTACTCAAAAATGCGTTATATCTGCCATTTCCGAATAGAATTGACCAGTTTAGAAAGTTTGAAACCATGTCATCTACTGTATTTTTTCGAGATCTTTCTAAAAATACCGATTTCGTCGCTCTACGACATATAGTTTCGGAGATATGGGCAGATTTGTCCGAATATTGCTCGAAAACTACTCGAAAATCCGCTATATCTGTCAATTCCGAATAGAATTGACCGGTTTTGAAAGTTTGAAACCATGTCATCTACTGTATTTTTTCGAGATCTTTCTAAAAATACCAATTTCACCGCTCTACGACATATAGTTTCAGAGATATGGGCAGATTTGTCCGAATGTTGCTCGAAAACTACTCGAAAATCCGTTATATCTGTCAATTCCGAATAGAATTAACCGATTTAGAAAGTTTTAACAAATGTCATCTACTGTATTTTTTCGAGATCTTTCCAAAAATACCGATTTCACCGTTCTGCGACATATAGTTTCGGAGATATGGGCAGATTTGTCCGAATATTGCTCGAAAACTACTCGAAAATCCGCTATATCTGTCAATTCCGAATAGAATTGACCGGTTTTGAAAGTTTGAAACCATGTCATCTACTGTATTTTTTCGAGATCTTTCTAAAAATACCAATTTCACCGCTCTACGACATATAGTTTCGGAGATATGGGCAGATTTGTCCGAATATTGCTCGAAAACTACTCGAAAATCCGCTATATCTGTCAATTCCGAATAGAATTGACCGGTTTTGAAAGTTTGAAACCATGTCATCTACTGTATTTTTTCGAGATCTTTCTAAAAATACCAATTTCACCGCTCTACGACATATAGTTTCAGAGATATGGGCAGATTTGTCCGAATGTTGCTCGAAAACTACTCGAAAATCCGTTATATCTGTCAATTCCGAATAGAATTAACCGATTTAGAAAGTTTTAACAAATGTCATCTACTGTATTTTTTCGAGATCTTTCCAAAAATACCGATTTCACCGTTCTGCGACATATAGTTTCGGAGATATGGGCAGATTTGTCCGAATGTTGCTCGAAAACTACTCGAAAATCCGTTATATCTGTTAATTCCGAAAAGAATTAACCGATTTAGAAAGTTTTAACAAATGTCATCTACTGTATTTTTTCGAGATCTTTCCAAAAATACCGATTTCACCGTTCTACGACATATAGTTTCAGAGATATGGGCAGATTTGTCCGAATATTGCTCGAAAACTACTCGAAAATCCGCTATATCTGTCAATTCCGAATAGAATTGACCGGTTTTGAAAGTTTGAAACCATGTCATCTACTGTATTTTTTCGAGATCTTTCTAAAAATACCGATTTCGTCGCTCTACGACATATAGTTTCGGAGATATGGGCAGATTTGTCCGAATATTGCTCGAAAACTACTCGAAAATCCGCTATATCTGTCAATTCCGAATAGAATTGACCGGTTTTGAAAGTTTGAAACCATGTCATCTACTGTATTTTTTCGAGATCTTTCTAAAAATACCAATTTCACCGCTCTACGACATATAGTTTCAGAGATATGGGCAGATTTGTCCGAATGTTGCTCGAAAACTACTCGAAAATCCGTTATATCTGTCAATTCCGAATAGAATTAACCGATTTAGAAAGTTTTAACAAATGTCATCTACTGTATTTTTTCGAGATCTTTCCAAAAATACCGATTTCACCGTTCTGCGACATATAGTTTCGGAGATATGGGCAGATTTGTCCGAATATTGCTCGAAAACTACTCGAAAATCCGTTATATCTGTCAATTCCGAATAGAATTAACCGGTTTAGAAAGTCTGAAACCATGTCATCTACTGTATTTTTTCGAGATCTTTCCAAAAATACCGATTTCACCGTTCTAGGACATATAGTTTCAGAGATATGGGCAGATTTGTCCGAATGTTGCTCGAAAACTACTCGAAAATCCGTTATATCTGTCAATTCCGAATAGAATTAACCGGTTTAGAAAGTCTGAAACCATGTCATCTACTGTATTTTTTCGAGATCTTTCCAAAAATACCGATTTCACCGTTCTAGGACATATGGTTTCGGAGATATGGGCAGATTTGTGCGAAAATAGCTCGAAAATAGCTCGAAAATAGCTGAAAATGCGTTATATCTGCCATTTCCGAATAGAATTGACCAGTTTAGAAAGTTTGAAACCATGTCATCTACTGTATTTTTTCGAGATCTTTCTAAAAATACCGATTTCGTCGCTCTACGACATATAGTTTCGGAGATATGGGCAGATTTGTCCGAATATTGCTCGAAAACTACTCGAAAATCCGCTATATCTGTCAATTCCGAATAGAATTGACCGGTTTTGAAAGTTTGAAACCATGTCATCTACTGTATTTTTTCGAGATCTTTCTAAAAATACCAATTTCACCGCTCTACGACATATAGTTTCAGAGATATGGGCAGATTTGTCCGAATGTTGCTCGAAAACTACTCGAAAATCCGTTATATCTGTCAATTCCGAATAGAATTAACCGATTTAGAAAGTTTTAACAAATGTCATCTACTGTATTTTTTCGAGATCTTTCCAAAAATACCGATTTCACCGTTCTGCGACATATAGTTTCGGAGATATGGGCAGATTTGTCCGAATATTGCTCGAAAACTACTCGAAAATCCGCTATATCTGTCAATTCCGAATAGAATTGACCGGTTTTGAAAGTTTGAAACCATGTCATCTACTGTATTTTTTCGAGATCTTTCCAAAAATACCAATTTCACCGCTCTACGACATATAGTTTCGGAGATATGGGCAGATTTGTCCGAATATTGCTCGAAAACTACTCGAAAATCCGCTATATCTGTCAATTCCGAATAGAATTGACCGGTTTTGAAAGTTTGAAACCATGTCATCTACTGTATTTTTTCGAGATCTTTCTAAAAATACCAATTTCACCGCTCTACGACATATAGTTTCAGAGATATGGGCAGATTTGTCCGAATGTTGCTCGAAAACTACTCGAAAATCCGTTATATCTGTCAATTCCGAATAGAATTAACCGATTTAGAAAGTTTTAACAAATGTCATCTACTGTATTTTTTCGAGATCTTTCTAAAAATACAAATTTCATCGCTCTACGACATATAGTTTCAGAGATATGGGCAGATTTGTCCGAATGTTGCTCGAAAACTACTCGAAAATCCGTTATATCTGTCAATTCCGAATAGAATTAACCGATTTAGTAAGTTTTAACAAATGTCATCTACTGTATTTTTTCGAGATCTTTCTAAAAATACCAATTTCACCGCTCTACGACATATAGTTTCAGAGATATGGGCAGATTTGTCCGAATGTTGCTCGAAAACTACTCGAAAATCCGTTATATCTGTCAATTCCGAATAGAATTAACCGGTTTAGAAAGTCTGAAACCATGTCATCTACTGTATTTTTTCGAGATCTTTCTAAAAATACCAATTTCACCGCTCTACGACATATAGTTTCAGAGATATGGGCAGATTTGTCCGAATGTTGCTCGAAAACTACTCGAAAATCCGTTATATCTGTCAATTCCGAATAGAATTAACCGGTTTAGAAAGTCTGAAACCATGTCATCTACTGTATTTTTTCGAGATCTTTCTAAAAATACCAATTTCATCGCTCTACGACATATAGTTTCAGAGATATGGGCAGATTTGTCCGAATGTTGCTCGAAAACTACTCGAAAATCCGTTATATCTGTTAATTCCGAAAAGAATTAACCGATTTAGAAAGTTTTAACAAATGTCATCTACTGTATTTTTTCGAGATCTTTCCAAAAATACCGATTTCACCGTTCTACGACATATAGTTTCAGAGATATGGGCAGATTTGTCCGAATATTGCTCGAAAACTACTCGAAAATCCGCTATATCTGTCAATTCCGAATAGAATTGACCGGTTTTGAAAGTTTGAAACCATGTCATCTACTGTATTTTTTCGAGATCTTTCTAAAAATACCAATTTCACCGCTCTACGACATATAGTTTCAGAGATATGGGCAGATTTGTCCGAATGTTGCTCGAAAACTACTCGAAAATCCGTTATATCTGTCAATTCCGAATAGAATTAACCGATTTAGAAAGTTTTAACAAATGTCATCTACTGTATTTTTTCGAGATCTTTCCAAAAATACTGATTTCACCGTTCTACGACATATGGTTTCGGAGATATGGGCAGATTTGTGCGAAAATAGCTCGAAAATAGCTCGAAAATAGCTGAAAATGCGTTATATCTGCCATTTCCGAATAGAATTGACCAGTTTGGAAAGTCTGAAACCATGTCATCTACTGTATTTTTTCGAGATCTTTCTAAAAATACCGATTTCACCGCTCTACGACATATAGTTTCGGAGATATGGGCAGATTTGTCCGAATGTTGCTCGAAAACTAATCGAAAATCCGCTATATCTGTCAATTCCGAATAGAATTGACCAGTTTAGAAAGTTTTTACAAATGTTTTTGTCCAAATTCTTTGAATTGCCAACAATTGTTTCTTCACTCTACTATCCAAAGCTCTTTCACCCCAGATTTCAGCTCCATATAACATCGCTGGTTGTATCACGCTATTATATACCACTTTACATGTCTTTCTATTGAAACCATATTTTCTCTTCATCACTCCAATCCACTTGCTCGATACTGTTGTGATTTTCTTTCTTATTTCCTTTACATGCTCAATGTAAAACATTTTAGTATCTATTACAACACTCAAATATTTTATATGATTCTTCATCAGTATCTTATCTTTGTTCCAATATATTACAGGATCTCGTAATATTTTTCTACAAGAAACAAACATTGCTTCTGTCTTAACTCCATTATATTTTAATTTCTCTCTAACGGCCCATGAATGTACTGTTTCTTTAACAATTTTCCAATCTTTTTCAATACTCTTCGCTGATTTACCAGATATTATAATTATCTGATCATCAGCATAAGCTTGATATGTTACTGATATATGATGCTCTTCTTTCATTCTTTCCATTACTTCGAACCATCCTTCCATTACTAATAACCATAGAATCGGTCCTAATCCAGATCCTTGAGGGCTTCTTTTACTTATACCTATACTATTATCTTCCTTTCCTAACCATATTCTTCTATTTAACATGAAATTATGTTCATTAGGTATTCCATCTTTTCCAACGGCTTGCTTTTTTGGCATTTTTCCAACTCTTTCTTCTGCTTCTTTTCTACTAAACAACTCATCATTGTTATTATACCATCTTCTATTTCTATTATTTAATCTAACTTCATCTTCATTCGCTTTCTTAGTATTAATAACAAAACATTCTTTAATCAATTCTTTTTCTTCTTCTTCTTCATCTATTATCATACTTCCATCACTTCTTTTCTTTATTTTTCTATTTTCCCATTTTTTTCCAACTTTCATTATTTTCCATAATCTATTCCAAGGTTTTTCTTCTTGGAATTCTTGTATTTCTTTCCTAATACTTTCCTCTTTTGCATCTTTTATCATTACTTTATATTCCATTCTTAATTTTAAATATTCTTTTTTATATCTCTCTCTGTTATAAACATCAGTTTCATTTTGATATTTTCTTCTTTTCTTTCTTACTAAACTTCTCAATTTCTTTAAAGTTTTATTTCACCAACTTATTTTTTCTTTTTCATTGATTTCTTTTCGGTTTACATGTTTTTTCGTAACTTCTTGACAACATTTCTGTATTATTTCTGCTTCTCTTTCAATACTGCTATCTTGATCTTTTATGGAATTTTCCAATACTTCTTGAAATTTCATCCAATCTGTATTTTCAAAATCCCATATTCTTTTCTTTCTCATCTTGTTCATTTTTCCTTTTACTTCATATGTAATATACCCATGATCACTTAGGGTTTCTTCATCACTAACTGACCAATTTTCTATTACTGCATTTTTACTTACAGTGAGTATATGGTACAGTGATAAAAAGTATTGAAGAATTAGAAGACGTATTGAAGGAGCGTGTGCGCTGATCAGCGTGTGCGAAAGCAAAGAAAAAGAAAGGGCCAACCACGGAGATCACGAATGGGAAATGTAGTTGTCATATGTTATAAAAAACCATTGTTAGACCCTTTAGATATAGATTCTTTGATGTATGAAAGTAGAGAATAATAAACAGATGAAGGCCAGTTCAGGCCAGACCTTTTTGTAGTTAACATCATTTATTTTTACATACCTCAAGAATAATAAGAACAAATATAACATAGCGCAGCCGGTAGTTCAATTCAGATAGTGAAAAAAGAGTGATTATAAGTATAAGTAATAAAATGGAGAAAACAATTAAAGAAATGAGTTTCGTAGGAAACTTATCTGAAGGTTGGAGAAATTGGCGACAACGATTTGAGATTTATACAGTTGCAACCGAATTATTTAAGAAGAATGAGAATATACAATGTGCTCAATTATTGCATTTAATGGGTCAAGAAGCAATAAATATTTATAATAGTTTTACGTTTGAAAATGATGAAAACAAAGAAAAAATTGAAGTATTGAAAAATAAATTCGAAGAATATTTTGTGCCTAAAAAAAATATAATGTATGAAAGGTATAAATTTTTTACTTATCGACAAACAAACGAGACAATAGAACAGTTTGCTACGGAATTAAAAAATAAAGCGGCACAATGTGAATTTGGTACGTTGAAAGAAGAAATGATAAAAACTATGTTGATAACAGGAATGAAGGACGATTCAATTTTAATTTTTAATATTCCCGGGGTTGAAATATATGTGGATGATATCCTGATTCATGCTAAAACTACTCGTGAACACGATGAAATTTTGAATAAGGTGTTTGAAATAGCTAAAAAACAAAATATTAAATTTAATTTTGAAAAGTGCAAATTTGCACAAAAGAAAGTAAAATACTTAGGATATAAGTTTTCTAAAGAAGGAATAAAAATAGATGAAACTAAAGTTGAAGCAATCAATCAAATTAAAAAACCGTGTAACAAAAAAGATGTTCAAAGGTTTTTGGGCATGATCACATATGTCGGTAAATTTATTAATAATTTATCAGAAAAAACACAGCCATTAAGAGAACTTTTGAAGAAAAATATGTCTTTTGTTTGGGAAGACATTTAAGAAAAAGCATTTAATGAACTTAAAAACATAATTGCAGAAGAATGTACATTACAATACTTTGATTCAAATAAACCCATTATTATTTCTGTGGATGCATCACAAAATGGGCTAGGGGCGGTTTTATTACGAAATGATAAACCAATTGCATATGCATCAAGAGCTATGACCGACACCCAATCAAGGTATGCCCAGATAGAAAAAGAATTGTTGGCCATATGTTTTGGTGTTAATAAATTTTACCAATACGTGTATGGAACTAACTTTATTGTTGAAACGGATCATAAACCATTGATTCCGATAATTAAGAAATCACTTTATGAATGTCCTCCACGACTACAAAGAATGCTGTTATCACTTCAGAAATTTAATTTTGAACTTAAATACAAACCTGGTAAGGATCTGGTAGTAGCTGACACTCTATCAAGAGCATATATTGATGAACAATATGATGACAACTTAAATTTGGAAGAACATGTTGCTGTAATCGAAAAATCCATAATTCAAAATGACAATGCACTGCAGAAATTAATCAACGAAACTAATGAAGATTCAATATTAAAACAGGTAAAGATTTATATTAAACATGGGTGGCCTAACTCAATAAATAAGATAAACTCTGAATTGAAACCATATTATAAATTAAGATCACAATTATCAGAAAGTAAACATGGCATATTATATTATGCTGAAAGAACGATAATTCCAGAAACCATGAGGGATCAAATATTAAATGAAATTCATGTAGGACACTTAGGGGTAACCAAATGTATTCAAAGGGCGAAATATTCAGTTTATTGGCCAAATATGTGTTTGCACATTGAAAATTTAATAAACAAGTGTATGGCTTGTAATAGATTTAATTCGTCAAATGCAAAAGAGCCGATGATAAATCAAGACATAATAAAGCAGCCTTGGCAAAAAATAGGAGCCGATATATTTCAACTTGACAACCAATATTATTTATTGGTAGTGGATTATTACTCGAAATATCCCGAAGTAATAAATTTAAATAAGAATCTGACGAGTAAAAAAATTATTGATTGTTTGAAAGAAATATTTGCCAGACATGGAATACCAAAGATGGTAATGACGGACAGTGGTACTAATTTGGTTAGTCTGGAGTATCAAAATTTTGCAAAACAATGGAATTTTCAAATGTTATCCTCATCACCCCATCATCAACAGTCTAACGGCCTTGCTGAACGTACTATACAAACTATAAAGCGGTTAATTAAAAAATGTATAGTGAATGGTGAAGATATTAACCTTGCGCTTCTAGCTTTTAGAAACACTCCAATTTACGGCATGTATTCCCCTGCTCAAATATTAATGTCAAGACATTTAAAAGAAAATTTACCAATTTCACATAACAAACTATCTCCAAAAATCATTAATAAAAAAGAATTTCATAATAGAATGCTTAATATTCAGAATAACAATAAAAAATATTATGACAAGAAAGGTGTAAAAGAATTATCGAAATTGAAAATAGGTATACATGTTTGGTATCAAGAAAGGCCAAAAAGTAATTGGAAGTTAGGTAAGGTGGTAGAAATAATTAGACCGCGAACCTATAAAATTGAAAAAGGGATTGGGAGGTGTATAGTTAGGAATAGAATTTATTTAAGAACTGCTAAAATTAATTTTCAATCTGAATACAATTCAACTTATGTATACGATTTGGAAGATGATAATTTGTTGTCTGTAAATTCTGATCGTAATAGTAATAATGATAGAGATAAATTTAATAATAATGTAGAAGTCAATAATGATAAGGATGAGAATGTTAATAGTAATAATAATGGTGAAGCCATTAACGATTATAACGATGAATCAAGTAATAATTCTAATTCAAGTGTATTAAATCCTATAAATCCAACAACAAGATATACAAGACTTGGCCGTGAAATTAAAACAAATAAATATAGAGATTATGTTCAATAAATAGGGGAGATGTCATATATTATAGAAAACCATTGTTAGACCCTTTAGATATAGATTCTTTGATGTATGAAAGTAGAGAATAATAAACAGATGAAGGCCAGTTCAGGCCAGACCTTTTTGTAGTTAACATCATTTATTTTTACATCCCTCAAGAATAATAAGAACAAATATAACAGTAGTATATGGAAAAAAGAATGGAGATGAGATTGGAGAAAAAGGAGATGATGATGAGATATAGCAAAATGGTAGGAGGTAGTGAAAAACGAAGGGAAAAAGGAAGAAAATAAGAGGATACAGATGAAGTGCGTGGCAGTAAAGGTGGCAGTAAAGCAGGGAAGAGTCTAAACAGATGTAATAATAAAAGGTAAAGAAAATGGAAATGTAGTAAAGAAGATAATGGAGCATGTAGCAATGAAACATAGGGAACAAGGAAGCCAAATACTCGTATACGCATTTTGGAGCAATTTTTGAGCAATATTCGGACAAATCTGTTCATATCTCCGAAACTATAAGTAGTAGCGCGGAGAACTCGACGTTTTTAGAAATATCTCGAGAAAATACCATATATGCCATGGTTTATAGCCCTCTAAACCGACGAATTCTATTAGTAATCGCGAAATATAGCTGATTTTAGAGCAGTAATACAGTAGATGGCATGATTTCAAACTTTCTAAACTGACCAATTCTATTCGGAATCGCCAAATACTCATATAACGCATTTTCCAGCTATTTTCGAGCAATATACGGACAAATCTGCCCATATCTCTGAAACTATAAGTTGTAGCACGGATAAATCAGTATTTTTGAAAAGATTTCGAGAAAATACAGTAGATGGCATGGTTTCAAACTTTCTAAACCGACTGATTCTATTCGTAATCGCCAAATACTCATATAACGCATTTTCCAGCTATTTTCGAGCAATATTCGGACAAATCTGTCATATCTCTGAAACTATATGTCGTAGCGCGGAGAATTCGACGTTTTTGGAAATATCTCGAGAAAATACCCCAGATGCCATGGTTTCTAACCCTCTAAGTCGACGAATTCTATCAGGAATCGTCAAATATAGCGGCTTTTAGAGCAATTTTCGACCAATATTCGGACAAATCTGTTCATATCTCCGAAACTATAAGACGTAGCACGGAGAACTCTCCGTTTTTGGCAATATCTCGAGAAAGTACCCTAGATGCCATGGTTTCTAGCCTTCTAACCCGACGAATTCAATTACGAATCGCCAAATACTCGTTTAACGGGTATTCGAGCAATATTCGGACAAATCTGCTTATATCTCCGAAACTATAAGTCGTAGCACCGAGAACTCGGCGTTTTTAGAAATATCTCGAGAAATTACCATAAATGTCATGGTTTCTAGCCCTCTAAACCGACGAATTCTATTAGTAATCGTCAAATATAGCGGCTTTGAGAGCAATTTGCGAGAAATATACGGACAAATCTGCTCATATCTTCGAAACTATAAGTCGTAGGGTGGAAAACTCGGCATTTTTGGAAATATCTCGAGAAAATACCCCAGACACCATGGTTTCTAGCCTTCTAATCCGACGAATCCTATTACGAATTTCCATATACTCGTATACGCATTTTCGAACAATATTCGGACAAATTTGTTAATATTTAGATTCCATTGTTTCTAGCATTCTAAACAACGAATTCAATTAGGATTCGTCAAATATAGCGGCTTTTCGAGCAATATTCTGACAAATCTGTTCATATCTCCGAAACTATAAGTAGTAGCGTGGAGAACTCTACATTTTTGGCAATTTCTCGAGAAAATACCTTAGATGCCATGGTTTCTAGCCCTCTAACCCGACCAATTCAATTACGAATCGCCATATACTGGTACACACATTGTCGAGCAATTTTCGGACGAATCTGTTCATATCTCCGAAGCTATAAGTCGTAGCACGGAGAACTCTACATTTTTGCAATATCTCGAGAAAATACCCCAGTTGCCATGGTTTCTAGCCTTCTAACCCGACGAATTCTATTACGAATCGCCATATACCCGTACACACATTTTCGAGCAATATTCGGACGAATCTGTTCATGTCTCCGAAGCTATAAGCCGTAGGGTGGAGGACTCGGCATTTTTAGAAATATCTCAAGAAAATACACTAGATTCCATTGTTTCTAGCATTCTAACCCGACACATTCAATTAGGATTCGTCAAATATAGTGGCTTTTAGAGCAATTTTCGAGCAACATTCGGACAAATCTGTTCATATCTCTGAAACTACAAGTCGTAGGGCGGAGAACTCGCCATTTTTGGCAATATTTCGAGAAAATACCTTAGATGCCATGGTTCCTAGACTACTAACCCGACGAATTCTTTTAAGAATCGCCATATACTCATATACGCATTTTCGAGCAATATTCGGACAAATCTGTTCATATCTCCGAAACTACAAGTCGTAGGGCGGGAACTCGCCATTTTTGGCAATATCTCGAGAAAATACCCCAGATGCCATGGTTTCTAGCGTTCTAACCCGACGAATTCTATTACGTATCGTCAAATACTAGTATACACATTTTCGAACAATATTCGGAAAAATTTGTTCATGTCTCTGAAACTACATGTCGTAGCGCGGAGAACTCGACGTTTTAGGAAATATCACGAGATAATACCCGAGTTGCCATAGTTTCTAGCTTTCTAACCCGACGAATTCTATTAGGCATCGCCAAATGATCGTATACACCCTTTCGAGCAATATTCGGACAAATCTGTTCATATCTCCGAAACTATAAGTAGTAGCGTGGAGAACTCTCCATTTTTGGCAATATCATGAGAAAATACCCTAGATGCCATGGTTTCTAGCCTTCTAACCCGACCAATTCAATTACGAATCGCTATATACTGGTACACACATGTTCTAGCCTCGGCTAATAGTGATGGCTCTTGCCAGAACAAGAGAAATAGGTAGGTGCTGACTCAATTGGAATTCACCAACAAAAAAAACCAAATTTGAACTATGTACATTTATTTACAACACTGGTTGAGATTATTTACAATGATTGAAATAATAAAACTTTGATGTAAATACAAAACAACCACCTCAGATTCATGTAGTGAGAGAAAGTCTTTTGCCGTGAATATAAACTTTACAGTGCTAATCTTGTTCCCGATCAGTAGATTTCATTTACTGTCGCGATGGAGTGAGCTAGTGATTTATTTTATCACTTGAGGACATGTAAGTAACTTTACTGTCGCGAGAGAGTTAGAATTATACTTGTCGACACGTAAGTAACTTTACTGTTGCGAGAGAGCGAGAGCTTATGCTTGAGACACGTGAGTAATTGGTTGTGAGATATGATTGTTGAGATACACTTGTGTAGAAACACTTTAAATTAGTCACTGTAAAATTGTATACTGTCTTCTTGAATGTTCCATTCCCATATACATAATAAATAGGACGCACTGAGCACTGAACCACCATTAAACGTATATTGATGGGCCCTCTCTCAAGCGTGAATTTAATCGAAGTGGCGATTGGAAAATTCTTATAATTAATAAATTTGAACAATTTTCGATGCAAGTTTGATAAGAACAGAATGTGGAAATCTTATTCTATAATACATATCACTACTGAACAAAAATATCAATCAATAAAAAAGATACAATCAAAATCATATAAAAATTAGTAGAGTTCATCGTTCAGAAACGATAAAAAAGTGCATAGTAATTAACGTAAATATTGTATACAACCAAAAATTGTGTGAAACGTAAATACATACTTAAATCTACATAACAAAAAAAATTATTAGTAATTACAGAGCCAAAACAACATATAGCAGCGAAATTTAAATCGCCGGCAAAACAAGTGCCATATGTGGTCAAGACGGATTTCTTTGGCTACTCCTCTGACGTCACGTTAATAAGCAGTAAACTGTATTTTACTTACTGTTTAATTTTACTGTATTAATAGAATTCGAAAATTCTATTTTCGAATGCCTTAGTGTTATGTGCTGGTAAAAATGTGTTATTTTATGTGCCTTGTACTATAAAGCAGATGTATTGTTTCTTTGCAAATTTCCAATGTATGCAGATTTACTCACGTAGTGTATATGAAAAGTAATTCATATGGTAGATCTGTGTTAAGTAAAAAACTTGAACCGTTATGTTGTTGGTAATAGTTTGCAGTTTGTTTGAGTTCATAATTGAATGGTATTATTTATATGGGTCAAGAGCATTGGTTATATTTAGTCGTTGTATGTTATTTTATTCATTTGAAAACTAGAATTATCATATGAATAAATGGTCAAAAATTGGCCCAATAAATCGTAGATAGAGCAGCAACATGATTTTACGTGTGTTACATATCTATTTCAATTATTAACAGACAATTCATTGCTTAAAATGAGTTAGAATAATCAATGTAGTTGACTCTGCATGATGACAGACGCGGGGTGGAGCTTACGATTAGAGACGGGTTGTGCGGCAGAGGAGAGGTAACGAGCATAAAAAGACGACAATACCAGCGAGCGACCGCAGTAGCTGGTCCTGCGTTTGGCGACATCACATCATCACCTAGACGACGGTTACAAACCAATCTGTTCTTTTCAGAACAAATTGAACATTGTTTCGGAAACAAAATGAGCAATGGGGCTAAAATTAACATCGTTCTTTTTCAAGACCACAATAGAAAAATAGAAATAGAAGATTTGGTGTTCTAACCTCGGCTAATAGAGATGGCTCTTGCCAGAACAAGAGAAATAGATAGGTGCTGACTCAGTTGGACTTCACCAACAAACAAAAACAAATTTGGACTTTGTACATTTATTTACAACACTGGTTGAGAGTATTGAAATAATATAACTTTGATGTAAATACAAAACAACCACCTCAGATTTATGTAGTGAGAGAAAGTCTTTTGCCGTGAATATAAACTTTACAGTGCTAATCTTGTTCCCGATCAGTAGATTTCTTTTACTGTCGCGATGGAGTGAGCTAGTGATTTATTTTATCACTTGAAGACAGGTAAGTAACTTTACTGTCACGAGAGACAGAGGATTATGCTTGTCGACACGTAAGTAACTTTACTGTCACGAGAGAGAGAGGATTATGCTTGTCGACACGTAAGTAACTTTACTGTCGCGAGAGAGAGAGAGCTTATGCTTGAGACACGTGAGTGATTGGTTGTGAGATATGATTCTTGAGATACACTTGTGTAGAAACACTTTAACTTAGTCACTGTAAAATTGTATACTGTCTTCTTGAATGTTCCATTCCCATATACATAATAAATAGGACGCACTGAGCACTGAACTACCATTAAACGTATAATGATGGGCCCTCTCTCAAGCGTGAATTTGATCTGAGTGGTGATTGGAAAATTCTTATAATTACTAAATTTGAACAATTTTCGATGCAAGTTTGATAAGAACAGAATGTGGAAATCTTATTCTACAATGCATATCACTACTGAACAAAAATATCAATCAATAAAAAAGATACAATCAAAATCATATAAAAATTAGTAGAGTTCATCGTTCAGAAACGATAAAAAAGTGCATAGTAATTAACGTAAATATTGTATACAACCAAAAATTGTGTGAAACGTAAATACATACTTAAATCTACATAACAAAAAAAATTATTAGTAATTACAGAGCCAAAACAACATATAGCAGCGAAATTTAAATCGCCGGCAAAACAAGTGCCATATGTGGTCAAGACGGATTTCTTTGGCTACTCCTCTGACGTCACGTTAATAAGCAGTAAACTGTATTTTACTTACTGTTTAATTTTACTGTATTAATAGAATTCGAAAATTCTATTTTCGAATGCCTTAGTGTTATGTGCTGGTAAAAATGTGTTATTTTATGTGCCTTGTACTATAAAGCAGATGTATTGTTTCTTTGCAAATTTCCAATGTATGCAGATTTACTCACGTAGTGTATATGAAAAGTAATTCATATGGTAGATCTGTGTTAAGTAAAAAACTTGAACCGTTATGTTGTTGGTAATAGTTTGCAGTTTGTTTGAGTTCATAATTGAATGGTATTATTTATATGGGTCAAGAGCATTGGTTATATTTAGTCGTTGTATGTTATTTTATTCATTTGAAAACTAGAATTATCATATGAATAAATGGTCAAAAATTGGCCCAATAAATCGTAGATAGAGCAGCAACATGATTTTACGTGTGTTACATATCTATTTCAATTATTAACAGACAATTCATTGTTTGAAATGATTTAGAATAATCAATGTAGTTGACTCTGCATGATAACAGACGCGGGGTGGAGCTTACGATTAGAGACGGGTTGTGCGGCAGAGGAGAGGTAACGATCATAAAAAGACGACAATACCAGCGAGCGACCGCAGTAGCTGGTCCTGCGTTTGGCGACATCACATCATCACCTAGACGACGGTTACAAACCAATCTGTTCTTTTCAGAACAAATTGAACATTGTTTCGGAAACAACATAAGCAATGGGGCTGAAATTAAAATCGTTCTTTTTCAAGAACACAAGAGAAGAATAGAAATAGAAGATTTGGATCGAAATCTATTGTTCTGCTTTAAATCAAAGAAGAGATATTAGTGTTGTAAACAAATCGTTCTTTTTCAAGAACAAATTCTGGAAAATCGTCCTGAAAGTAAATCGTTCTTTTTCAAGAACCAAATGTAGAAAATCATACTAAAAGTAAATCGTTCTTTTTCAAGAACCAAATGTAGAAAATCATACTGAAAGTAAATCGTTCTTTTTCAAGAACCAAATGTAGAAAATCATACTGAAAGTAAATCGTTCTTTTTCAAGAACCAAATTTAGAAAATCATACGGAAATACTAAATGTTCTTTTTCAAGAACCCAAAGAAAAAAAAAAGAAAATCGTGTTAATGTAGCAGTACTTAGTAGTAGTGTGACGTCACGTCGAAAACAGCACGTTTCTAAGTGAAATACGCATTTTGTTGTGACGTCGCGTCATTGTTATTATTTTTAAAGAATGCCATAAATTCTCCTGTTGTTTTACAACAACTATGTCCTATCACTATCACTAAACATATAAAAATGGGACAATTATATATAGAGGGAAACTTTGATCTCAACAAACAGTTATCAAAGACTATGAAACCGATTTCTGTTACTTCGTGCCACTTAAGTGAAAAGATACCCTTAAATATCGACTTTACATACGGCCAAAATGTGGCGTCTAATTTATTAGACTTGCGAATTGGCGAATTCACTACTGGGATGTGGGCTTTAAGTTTAAGTTCAAATACGTCAAGCAAATTGTTCTTTTTCAGGAACAACAGAGTAACAGAAAATCGTACTAAACGTACTTTTTCAAAAACAAGATATCAATAAAATCGCACTAAACGTTCTTTTTCAATAACAACATATAAAGAAAATTTATTTATAATTAGTATTTTTGATATTTAATTGAGAAATTTTTATTTTAAACTAGGATTAGATACCCTATTATAAAAAATATATTATTTGCTTGATTAGTAATAGTTTAGTTCTTGAAAATTAGAAGATTTGACGGTGTATTAGTCTTTTCAGAGGAACCTGTTCTATAATTGATTTTACACGTTAAAAATTACTTATTTTAAATTTATATATCGCCGTAGAATAGATTTTTTTTTTAGAATTATAATATTCAATATTTTTTTTTTGATTAAATAGCAGGTCAAGACATAGTTTATATTTAAGTAGAAATGAGTAACTAGCTGTTAATCCAATAGAAATAAAAAAAATTAAATAAACAAATAAATTAAGGTAAGATATTGAATAAATTTCATCTAACAAATCCTTAGAATAAAATCCTGATATAAAAGGAATTCCACATTGAAAAAATTCTATTTCAAGAAAATAGAACATATCAAGAAAAACTACATATAAAGAAAATCATCCTCATTCTTTTTTAAGAACATTAACTTAAAGAAAGTCCATTTGCTTTGGAGAAAATTGTACCCGTTCCTTTTCAAAAACATTCAACTTACAAAAGCAATAGTTTTTTTTGATGTATAATAATTATTTGTTTACGGAGGACAGAACTATGAATGTTTTCCTTTTGAAAATAACTCATAAAGTTGATGTATATAAACAGAAATGTTCTCTCTTCAAGGACGTTTTCATAAAATAAGCGGAGCTGTTGGCCTAAAATTGGATATACAGGATGTTTTGCCACTAGTATTTTTAATTTCAATGGCGGATAGAGTTTTTAATAGCAGAAATATCTGGAGCGAAGAAAACCGCATACTTATCGTCCTAGTAGTATGCTAACTGGAAAAAGTTATTTGGATTTTGTGCAGAACAATTTATGGAAACTATTGGATGATGTTCCATACCAATTACGTCATGATATGTGGTTTATGCATGACCGAGCTCCACTTCATTATTATTCTAATATTAGATCTTTTTTTAATATAAAATTTCCAAATAGGTGTATAGACCGTGGAGGACTTATTGCGTGGCCAGGTAGATCTCCTGACTTAATTCCCTTAGATTTTTATTTATGGGGCTGCATGTACAAAGAGGCCTTTGACACTGAAGATCAATTTCATGCACGAATTTTTGAAGTTGCAAAAATAATTCATGAAAAAGCTGCAGAACAATTCCCAAGAGTTCACGAATCTTTGATAAATCGGGCTCAGCAAGCGATTGAAGAAAATGGTGGTCATATTGAACACAATCTGCGAATAACTAATAAATTTCTAGTGAATTGATAGTGATGTTTTAGTGAATCATTAATGTGGATATTGTACTGTGGACATTTGTTTATGTAATGATAGCTGACCAATTGCGAGCGGCAGCGGGTGGTAAGCCATACCACCTCATCTGGTAAGTTGAAGTTCATTGCTAACTTGCTGTAATAATTACACCAAATAATTAGTGGTATGCAGGTATTGCCTTAATCTGCATTACCCTAATAAAAGTAACATTAAAGTACTGTTTGTGTAATTGATAACTTGCTGTCTAGTTTGGCAGCATGGAGATTGCACAAAATGCATTTTTTTTAACTAGACATCAGTTATAAATATCTTCATACAACATTTATTCTTAGTTCTATTCTTTTTTAATACAACATTGTATTATTATTATTCTTATAATTATCGTTATACATTTATTTAATAACCATAATATTATATAAATTAAGCATTTTTGGAATTGGTTATTTTGCTGAATAGCAATTCCCACAATGCATTATTCCAGTTAAAGCAGGTTGTTCCAAATCATAATGAACCCCAATGAGTTCATTAGCTTGAAGAATAATTCGGACGGTTCCTGATATAATCGGCAATAACCCATAGTCGATCATCCATCGAAGGTGGAAAATGAATATTCAATAAAAAGGTAACAACTATTTTTGGACTATCAATCGCTGATCAAAATTCTAGTTAAGAAATACTTAAGTTAGGAAATAGTTTATATTAATTAAGTTTTGTTAAAAAGATAAATAAAATAGATTTCTTGTTCTACAATCGAATTTTTACTACGAATAAAAAATTGTAAAAACATCGAAACGTTAATTGGCGCAGTAATTCGAACATGATACTCAAAAATTAATTGCTTCGGGTCAATTAATCAGACCATTTCCCATATTCTACAATTCAACCTAATTAACATTATAATCAACATACACAATTATACATCATAGGTAAAAATCAATAATAGGTATATTATTACTATTAGTATTTTGATTAGGACACATTTACTTAAAAAATTGTGACTAACTTCACTGCTATTACAAGACTTGCGCAAACCTTATATGTTGCAACCGTTTTTCCCATAGAAATTCGTAACTTATCATCTCTCTTGCAAAGTAGGTCTATGGACACGTTTTCGAATCGGCGATTTTATTGTAGGAAAATTTTGCATTGCGCATGCGCATAAAGCATTTGGTATCAAGTTCTCTTGGAAATGTTATGATGACCTGAAAAATAAATTATGGGCTATTTTTCTTGCCATTTGTTCTCAAGTTTGGTAATGTTTTGATTATTTGGTATAAATTTATATATACCAACTAAATTTTTAATTTTTATGAGAACAACTGGTAATTATGTTTATATAATTTATATTTAATAAACTGTTGTAAAAATTAGCTTAGAAAATTTTGTTTATCTAGTGACGAATATTATATTTTAACTACTGTGCTAATTTACCATAAGGATAAGTATTGAAATATGAGATAAATATATTTTAGATAGATATATTTTTTTATTTTGGGTTGGCATTTATTAACGTATTCAAAATTCAAATTGTCGAAAAGAAACTTGCCGTCGAGAAACTTGTCAAATTAAGGTCGCCTTTTATTTTCCGCGAAAATTGTTGATTCCTAACCTAAGTTTAATTTATGTTAGAAAAACTTTTTTGCATGACACTTATTTTTAAATTTTAACAATTTCAAAAACGAGAAGTAAAACTGAGTGTAAAGCATCGATGTTCGCCCTTACGATATTTTTAGGTATCGATGTTTCAGTTTATAATACACAAGCGTCGATCTTTTCAAGTTCGGTATCCATCCCTAGTATTTGTTAAAGTAAAAGTCTATGGTGGTATATGCTATGCTACAGAAATAAAAAATTAAAAAGGTGTAATTTTTATTAACTGTAAGCTATTTAGGATAGGTTAAGGGCGAATAAAATGCAATATCACAGCGTATAATCTATGTGCAATATGTTATTATTGGATTGTTATAAAATTGCTTTTATGATGTTTAAATCCATTAAAAGATTTTTGTTTAAAATGTAGTTTGTGGAATATTAAAGATGATTTGTTTTTATTATGAATGAAGTGAAATAATATGGGTTGGTTAAGTTGTTGTGAATCCAAATCCAAAGAGGAAAAAATTGTTGAATTAGATTTTTCTCGTTGTGGAATAGCTGATGTGCCAAATGATGTTTATATTAATTCACCCACGTTGGAAGTTTTACATCTTGAAGGAAATAAGGTTAAATCTAACATAGAATTTCCAGATTCGTGCGAGTCTGAATGTTAAAATATTTGTCTATTGCAGCTTAAGGATCTGTCTCCCCAACTGTTTCAATGTATAGATTTGAGATATTTAAATGTTAGTGATAACGAAATTCGAGCCATCCCTCCACTTATCTCAAAATTATCTAATTTACAAGTTTTAATATTCAATAAAAACGGTAAAGTCTCAATGAATTGAGTACGTGCTTGATAATACAATTATATGTAGAGAACCACAATGTTTAATTGAATATATCCAATTTTTATTGTGTTAACAGCAATATTTAACGCTAATATTTATTATTGTTAAATTATTGATATAAACGTCTCCGTAATTTGTGAGCAAGTTCTAAACTGCATTATATATATTCAAATAATTTTATGTCTACCCAGTTTTAGATGGAGTGCATCCGAATTTGGATAAACTAAATAAATTAACCATGTTAGATTTGAGTATGAATGACCTGCGTAGAGTACCAGACGCTGTAATGAGCTTAATTAATTTGCAACAACTTTGTTTAAATGATACAGGAATTGATTTTGTTCCTGCTAATATTGGCAGGTTGTCAAATTTAAGAATATTGGAACTGAGAGATAACAATCTATGTGAATTACCAAAATCAATTAGACGACTTACGAATTTACAAAGACTCGATGTTAGCGATAATAATTTATCTAGCTTGGTAATTTATTTCAAAGTAGTTATATTATTTCGTTAATTACATAATTTATTAGAATGAAGTTTGTGAATGTCATTCCAACTTGTCTGAATTATGGATAAATGGAAATAATATTAGCGAATTATCCGTATCTATTACACATTTAAAGAAGCTGAATGATTTCGATGCATCATGTAACAATTTGGAGTCAGTTCCAAAAGAAATCGGGCATTGGACAAAAATTACCAATTTAATTTTAAGTTTTAACAATATCACAGCGTTACCAAATGCTATTGGAAACTTACGAAATCTTCAAGTATTAAAATTGGAATCAAACTACTTAGAAGAATTACCAGTTACTATTTATAAACTGACGAATTTAGAAGAGATGAATTTGCAGAATAATTGTTTAAGTAAATTACCAAATGGAATTGGTCATTTGAGAAAGTTGGCTACTTTAATACTATCCGATAATAAATTGGAATCTTTACCTCCAGGTAGTGCATGAAAATATAAATTCTATATAATTAAGTAATTCTTTATTTGTAGAAATAGGTAGTTGTTCAGAACTGTCAATTTTAAATGTGCATAATAATAATTTAGACAATCTACCTGACGAAGTAGGCCATTTACAGAATCTCACCACTCTCGGTATTATTGGAAACAAACTTGCTTATTTACCAATTACTATTTCTAAACTTACCAACCTGAAAGCGCTGTGGCTAACCCCAAATCAAACTCAACCACTTATTCATTTACAAAACGAACGATTACCGACTGGGCAAATGGTACTAACTTCAATAGTTTTTCCACAAATGCCTTTAAGCGAATCATCACTGGCTTCTCCACAGTTAGGGACTCAGACAAGCCATATTAGTTTCAGTTCAGAAAAAGATACTGCTGAGACTTCCGAGGCTAATATTAGTTTGTCATTGAGTCGTACACCCACTCCTCATCATAAAGAGTTAAAAAGATTGAGAGAAATATTGAAAAATACGCATTTTCCAGGTATAATTTTTTAAATCTTTGCTAGTTAATTCATTGTGTTAATTTATTTTTATTATTCAGCAAACGAAATGTTAAATGTTTCTGAAATCAAGCAGGCGAAAGTAACTTACATATCTGCTGAGCTTAATACATCACAAACCAGTTTACCTTGCCATGAAGCGGAACAGAATGAAGTCTTGAAAACTGTAATAAATAATTCTGAACAACAAAAGAAGCAGATGCCTAAACAGCCGCCGCCTTATCATATTGCAGCTGCATATTCAAAAAATGCTCATTTGTTTGCTTACAATTCAGTCGATCAGCCAAAGCAATTCAGCCAAGAACAACCTTCAAATTTGTATATGCCTACGCCGCGACTACCTAATCAAAATCGTGTAACTGAAACTAAAGGTACAGTATTGACATCGGTTGATGAAAACAAATTGGAAATGATATCAGTTTCAACTAATACAGAAGAAAATAACGCACAGCTAAAAAAAAATTCAAATTGGCCATTTGGTTTACATATAATTTATAAAGTAATTGAAGTTGATATGCCCGAATTTCATGAGCCAGGAGATTTTCAAATTGTTGCTAGAAATGATGTAAGTGAATTATATTAACTGAAAATGTAGGTTTGTATTATTTGACTTTATTTTCAGGGAATATATGTAGAAGAAGTCAATGTTCAAGGTGCAATGTACCAAAAAATTTTTTTAGAAGACAAAATTCTTGCTTTTGATGATATGGATTATACTGCTATTGATTCATTGGCAGCGTATCAAGATGCCACTCGTCGAATTAATAATGTAAAAATGATTACGGTGTCGCGTAAGCAACTAGCTTAAAAGTTGAACTGATTCTCAAATTTTATTATCGTGAAAAATAAATTCTTTTCTCAACCGTTCAGCAATGAATTAATTACAATTAATAATCAAGTGTCAGTCTATTTTCTAATTATTTTTATTAATGAAAACTTAACGTTGCGCCATTTTACTGAGGGCACCTTGATAATTAAAAAATAGTAAACAGACCGATATTTTATTAGTCATTTTGAGCAAATTTTACCATTAAAATTAATTTTGCTTTTAAAAGAATAAAAATAAGATAAAGTAAAATAAAAAATTTTAAAATAAAAACTTTAAGTAAAAATACTTTTTTAACTTAAGAATTATTGGTCCCCCAACTCGCAGACTAGATAAATTATCTTCTGGCAAGACAATTAAAATTTCACAAGAAACATCTTTTATAAAAGAAAATTGATAATATATTTATATAAATATTCTATATTTACTTGTAGTTAAATATGTATTGATCTTTGTGATATAATTTATTTACTGTTTGTAATAATTTTATACTACTTTTGTTTAATCACACATTAAAATGAGATGAACATACCAACGTAACATCCCTAAACTCATTTTATTTGAGTATTTGTTTATTAGGTCGCCAAATATTGATGCATTGTTACCTGAAGTATTTAGAATATTGTCCTCAATAATTTAAGACCTAATTAACGACGAATAAGTATAAAGTGTAAGGGTTGCTGGGATAGAGTAAAGGCTTCGGAATATGACTATTTATTGAGCCGCCACACGTACTAACAGATAATTAATACTCAACTTATTACTTAATCTAGTTTATATACAAACTATAGTCTCTACTCCTATCTCCACGCTGGTATCAAAGGGCCGCGAGGGCATAAGTCATCCACGATGGTGGGGTTATTGTACCATGTCATTTTTATCAGGTTGCGCCTGTGGACTCGATCTACTTTATGATTCGCCAGTCGGTACCTTGTTGCTTCACTTAGTGTGCCCATTGTAATTATTTTATAAATATAAATGTGCTTATATTGTCTTTATTATACAGGGTGTTTCATCTCTAATGACAAATATACCTCTCGTATAGGTGACGTTATATTATGATTATTTTGAAGGTTGAAGAAATTTGCGCTAATAACTGAGATACGACATAATCTAATGAACTATTTTTGGAGAATTGTGAAAGAGGTTTTAGAATTTAAAAAAAATGGATGTTTTTTATGTGCTTCAACATGTGGGTTTATAAAAAGGGTATTTGAATTACATTTCTAAGAGAATCGAATTGAAGCATATTTCATGATATTTTAATAAAGATATTATGTTTATTATTAAGTAAAAGATTTCATCATTTTGAACTTAATGAGTCTTTAAAACTAGCGTATAACTCCGAAACATATTAGAATTACATTTCAAAGAGAATCGAATTGATGCATATTTCATTATATTTTAATATTTATGTATTAATTTTTCATCTTGGATAGTATAAATTAATTTAATTTACCTTTTTTTAGATTTTCTATTTTGTTATAATTTCTTTTTATATTTTCTTCAACTCTGACGGCTATTTCGATATTTAAATCTTTTTCAAAAAGTTCCTTTTGGTAATTTCGCCTTGATATCCCAATTTTTGATTTGTTCTTTTTTTTTGTTTTATGGTTGCTAAAGTTACGTTTTCATATGATACCTAGAAATATTTTTAATTTTAAGCGCTTATTCAAAGGTATGTATTTTTTGTATGTATACATTTGTGTTTGTTTATGTATGTTTTAACTTAATTTATATTATGTTGTAGTATGATTTGCTTAAGTATTTTATGTTTGTTTTATAGTTAATAGTGTTTTCATGATTTTTGACTTCTATCATTTTTAGTATTTTTCTTTTGTATGTATTTTTTGCAGTGTTCAATATTACTGTCTTATCAGTAATTTATCAGTTATTGTTTTCTCAGCATTTAATTTCCTACCGCCAATTCAGACCACTGGAACTTCCGTTACGACAGAACCAACCACCAAACCAAACCCTCCAGCTAATATCGTACCGAGTTGCAGACTATACTTCGTCGGCATGGAGGCTTGACACCCGTTCAAAAACTAAATTGGTTATATAGAAAATTGTTACCAGAGTATCGGCAACAGATTTGACATTCCGAATTTAATGATGTACCGTCACTGTCAACCAGAATTAGAGAGACAGATATATTATCTCGTTATACGAGATATGTGTTGTTACGTCATTCATCTTTGTCATTAGGATGAACTACATCCGTTCCGCCAAGACATATACCACGAATTGCGCCGCAACCATCATATAGAGCGACACCTCAAAGGAAACCTTCAACCAGTAGGCCAACATTAGAACAACAACAAGCGTCTCTCCTAACACGAGAATAACACACCACAACAGCCGTGTGACCTACGTGCTGGAATTGTGCCTTCTTGAACACAAGAAGGTCATTGGCGAAGAGATTGTCAACAACAAAGTAAACTTTTTTGTTCGAGATGTAAAAAGCCTGGTGTATTGTCTCGAGATTGTCGAGGTAATCAAGCAACCAGTTACGAAAGACGACTGCAGCGAATTAATGAAATTACCCGAAAAGTCGAAGCGGGGGACAATCGGCTACACATTAAAGTAAGGATGTTCGACGGCAAAATATGTGCTCTAATCGATATAGGAGCAGTACACTCATTTACGGGTTATACAACACGAAATTTATTGCCCCATTCACGAAGCGTGAATGGGCAAGTCACGCATATTACAGAAATGTGTGAACTACCATTAGAGATAGGCACAATGAAAAGCAACGAAATAGTTCAATATTTTCCCGGTATAAGTTATGATCTCTTGATTGGAATGGACATACTTAGTCAGTATCCTTTTAGTATGAATCTGCAGACTGGGCAAGTTCGTTTAGAAAACGAAGTCTTGCGATGTGTGAAGGATCACGAGTATACAGGACGAGTGGAGCCTCGAGTGGATACTGGAAAACTCGTAGACTCGTACGCTAGCAGCGAGCAAACAAAGAGAGAATTGTAGGACAAAGTACATAAGAGGAAGTGAGACAGAAAAAACTCACATGGTGTGAGAGAGAAGTATAGGTTATCCTACACAAGTGAAGTGGGACACAAAGATTTAATAAATACGTAGAAAACATAATGACTAATAAAGAAAAGAAATAAATCGAAAAAAAAAACATCTATCGCTTGTATTGAAAAGAGAAATATCTATAGAGAGAAATAAAGTAAAAAGGGAATTGACATTTTTAGAAATAAGATCAATATCGCCAAATTATTTTTTATAGTATCTATATGTATATCTATAAGCAGATATGTTTACTTATTTTTTTCTACATTTTCTTCTATTCTGTTCAATACAAAACGATATGGATATTTTCTGTTTCGTTGTAATTTATTGCTTTTTATTTCTTGGCAGTATGTTTATTACGCGTGTATTTAAAACCTTCTGTCTCACTTCCTCTTATTCACTTTGTCCTATACTTCTCTCTTTGTTGCTCTGTACGAGTACACGAGTTTTTCGTTAACTAGAAGAACCTCATGAAAAATTATAATTAAATGTTATTAATTGATAATTGATAGATATTATCCAACGTATTAAAATAATTTAGAGATATTGGTATTATTTCTAAAAATATCAATTTTATATACACCTTATTGAAATTAACCTGTGACGGAGGGAAAAATAAGGATACGCATCACAAGTGAAAGCTATTATCAAATTGCTTAGATTTTAATAAATACAAATTTAATTATAAATAATAATAATATTTATTATATTATAATATATATTGACATATTGACTGACTATTAAACTACAAATAAAAAAAAAAATTTGATTACGACTTTGTCAGCTTTCTCACACTATTTTCTTGTTTTTATATATAGAGTAAAAGGTTCCATAGTGGGACAAAATTTTTCGAATCCTTATAATTTTTTTTTCTCTGTTCTATTAAATTTTTTATTCGGTTATTGTTTCAGCATCATTAAAATCTAATAAAAATGACAAAGACTGAAAGATTTATAAAATCTAAAAAGTAACAAAATGAACCGTATTCAACAAGACATGTTTCATAGAGGGATACATTAGTTTAACATGTTAAAATGTATTTCTTATGAAAATTTATTAAAATTTTAAACAGATTAGAAATATTCGGCTAAAAACACTGTTAATTCTAATTAAACAAACTATACAAATAAAACTACTCTTTTAAGAATAATGACCGATGATTTTTAAATTCTACTATTGTAAAACGTGAAATATTTTTTACGTACAAGAGTAGATATACAACAGCAGAACTAGGCCACTGGTTCAAAATTTCGCCACCGGGGGGCGCCATAATCGCGGGGCCCCAGTTTTATGTCATTGAGATTCATGCGTTGTCCGCTAGGTGGCGCTGTGAGTAAATTTTCAATTTTTATGTTAGATGGCGCTTTATGTGTCACTGTCATATTTTTGAATTTTGTGTGTCATATTATTTTACGTCAATGAAATGTCATATTTATTTTTGAAATGTGGCGCCAAGTTTCAATGTGTTTTCCAAGGTATCTTTTGATGTTGTGTGGATAGATGTCGGTAGCATTGTCAAGAATTTGAGAAAAAGTGAAGGCTTGTGAGGCGTGCTTACCACATGGATAAGTATAAAGATGCCGTCGGGGCACAGTCATAATAGGTGTCCTTACACCTATCTTTAATGTGGTAAAGCACACCTCGTGATTGCAGCAGTAAAGTAGAGGAGTAAAGGAAAAGGAGAGAGAGAGACAGATGAAAGAGAAGATCTTTAAAATAAAATTTTTAGATGTGAATAGGAATCGAACCTATAAATTTTTATGGGGGTATAAGGACCTTACGATTTGGTTGAGTATATAAATTGAATTTTGGGCTGTGCCGAACAATAATCTGTATTTTTAATATAAAATCGCCCGAGATCTTTAACAGGATGTTATTTGAAAGGATTATAAGGGTGAAAAATTTTTCTATAAATGTTATAATCTCTATTAAATCTAAATTAACATATTTAGCCATATGCAAATGGCTATAAAATCAGCTTTTATAAAATTACTATAAAATGTGATAAAGTCAATTAAATTTAGTCTATTAATTAAGGGAACGACATAATATGTATTGATGAATATTATGTTAACCAAATCAGATTCTGTTAAGCATATAGTCTTTTCCTATCTAGTAATTTGAATCATTTTTAATTCCTCATTATTATTACCTGTTATGATTATATTCTTACAACAAATAAAACGTAAATAGTCTAACTCCATTGTACTAAAATATATATGACGAATCCAATATATATTTAAAATCAGTGTTTGCCATTCAAATTCTTCCAATTGGAGGACATTATTTAATTTTATAAAAGGCCTAATGTTTAGTCGATCATCAATCATTCAGTAATTGTAGATAATCTCTTATATCCAATACAAATTAGTGTTTCCTATTCAAATGCTTCAAATTAGAGGACATTATTTAATTTTACAAAAGGCCTAATGTTTAGCCGAACATCAATCATTCTTTATTGTATTTAATAATAATAAAGGTAAACCTACAAACAGATGTTTATCAAATTCATCAGCACTTAAAACACATTTCTCTTAAGGAATTTTAGAATGCGTGGAATAATAATCTCTATTTTTAATATAAAATCGTCCCAACTCTTTAACAGGATGTTAGTTGTATTAAAGGATTAGAAGGATGAAAAATGTTTCTAGAAATGTTATAATCTCTATTGTATATTTAGCAAAATATAAAATCAGACCGATTTTGTTTTAAAGATTAAAAGGATTTCTTGTTAAAGGGACTGTGGTTTTTGCTGGTGGTTGTGGTACCTGCAAATTATGCATACCTGCATAATTCGAATCATTTTTAATTCCTCATTATCATTACCTGTTATGATTATATTCTTACAAAAATAAAACGTAAATAGTTTAATTCCATTGTACTAAAATATATATGACGAATCCAATACATATTTAAAATCAGTTTGCCATTAAAATTCTTCCAATTCGGGGGTACTATTTAACTTTCTAAAAGGTCCAATGTTTAGTCGATGTCATATTTGTTCTTATTATTCTTAAGGGATGTAAAAATAAATGATGTTTACTACAAAATGGTCGGACCTGAACTGGCCTTTATCTGTTTATTATTCTCTACTTTCATACATCAAAGAATCTATATCTAAAGGGTCTAACAATGGTTTTCTATAATATATGACAGTCGATTATCAATCATTCAGTTATTGTAGAAAATCTCGTATATCCAATACATATTAGTGTTTTCTTATTTAAATGCTTCAAATTAAGAGGGCATTATTTAATTTTACAAAAGGCCTAATGTTTAGCCGAACATCAATCATTCTTTATTGTATTTAATAAAAATAAAGGTTTTGCTTCATGACAAACCGATGTTTATCAATTTGAACAGAACTTAAAACACATTTCTCTTAAGGAATTTTAGAATGCGTGGAATGATAATCTGTATTTTTAATATAAAATCACCCCAACTATTTAACAGGATGTTAGTTGTATTAAAGGATTATAAGGATGAAAAATGTTTCTAGAAATGTTATAATCTCTATTGTATATTTAGCAAAATATAAAATCAGACCGATTTTCTTTTAAGGATTTAAAGGATTTCTTATTAAAGGGACTATGATTTTTGCTGGTGGTGGTGGTGGTGGTACCTGCATCAGGTATTTAAGCCGTATGCTCATAGTAATGTTACAGTATTCTACTACAAAGAATTAAATGTCGGGTTGCTTGTAATATTATAAAGTTAATAGTATTGTTTTCAATTGTATAAGTGTGCATATAGTGATCATGGAAAGTGCAATTAATTTAAGCAGTGATATAGTAAATATAATTTCAAAAGCTGTACCATTGTAACAAGAAAGTTCCAGTCTCGAAAGGAGCACATGGATCAAGAAAATCAACAAAAGTATCCGATACATCATGAAAATCATGCGCAAGAAGCAACCAGTAAGTGTTTGTAATAAGCTTTCTACTAATTTAAGACACTTAAGAAGATTTCGTCTTACATTAAAAAATAATAATTACCAGACTCACACTGGTGGTAACTTGCGAGCTTCTAAGAGAAGTGATAGAATAATTTGGGACGATTCAAAATCTGCATTCAACAACCGTATCCGAACAGGCATCATTTACAAAATAAGATGCCACTGAATTTTTAAAAGATTCATTTGAACTTTTTAAGAGACGTGTAAATAATATATTAAAGTCAATGAATGTACTTAAAGTAAACACCTTTTTATGCGCTCAATATATCACCATCAAAGAAAATATAGAAATTTTGGAATTTAAATATTTTCATACCAGAAACGAAAAAATTAATACTGGTACAGATTTAGTAAACTGGTTTCAAAATAACGTCATTGACCAAATGTTACATAAAATGGGTGAATTTCAAGAACGTGATAGTAGTTGGGCCCTGAAGGCAATAGTTAATTTACAAATTAATATAAATAAATATGAATTAGAAATTTCTAATAAAAAGGCGTGTCTTAATATAAAAAATTATGATAATTCATGTTTTTATTGGAGCGTTATTGCAGGACTTTATCCTGCTACTAATCATTCAGATAGAATTTCATCGTATCCACATTATTTAAATGTATTAAAAACAGATGGCTTACAATTACCAATTTCAATAGGTCAAATAAGTATATTTGAAAAACTTAATAATATTTTAGTAAAGGTTTATGCGTTAGAGTTAGATGAAAACACTGAAAAACAAAAAAATTATATAATAGTACCTTGCAGAATAACGGACACCAAATTAGAAAAACATGTGAATTTATTGTACATACAAAATAAATATTATCCTAAAATAAATGATTACTCTCCGTTACCCGATGATAACACGGAAGATGAGAAGCTTAAGTATCACTATTGCCTTATAAAAAATATGTCTAGCTCATATCAAAACAGATTAATAAACGTAAAATTTTTGTTTGCGATAGGTGCCTTAATTATTTTCTAACTCAGAAAGAACTAAACAATCATCTCATTTTATGTGAACAATTAAAATTCTGTAAAATATCTTTTCCAAGTTATGATTACGTAGAGTTCAAAAATATTGTATATAAGCAAAGAGCACCTTTCGTAATTTATTTAGATTAGGAATGTGTCCTAGAGAAAATGGATATTTCACGCAATAAAAGACAAATTGGTTATCAACAGCATACGTCATTTAGTGTAGGCTATTATGTAAAATATGCTTATGATCAATCTCTTTGCTACTACGACCTTTATCGAGGAGAAAATTATGTAGGATGGATAGTAAATCAGTTAGAGTTAGTAACAAACAAGATTGAACAAAAGATTAAATCATCTGTGTCTATGTCTAGTGGACTAGATATTGAAGCAGCAAAAGATTGTCACATTTGTGAAAAACCGTTTTTAATTAATGATAAAATTGCCAAATATAAAAATCATTATAATGACCATATACGTGGTCCAGCTCATGCAGCCTGTAACTTAAATTTGAAAAAATTATTTGTAGTACCAATAATTTGCCATAACCTTTCAAATTATGATAGTCATTTCCTAGTTAAAGAAATATGTGAAATGGAAACCATTTCTTTATTACCAATAAATAAAGAAAAATACATTTCATTTACTCAGCATTATCCGAATAGTTCTGTTCGATATTGTTTTATAGATTCTTACAGGTTTTTAAACACTTCACTGTCTGAATTAGTATCCACCCTACAAATAAATGAATTAAATATTCTAAAACATGAATTCCGTAATTTAAATGCGGAATCTTTTAAACTGCTATCTAGGAAAGGTGTTTTTTGCTATGATTATGTAGATAATTTAAGTAAACTAAGTGAAACGGAACTACCAGCTAAAGAATTATTTTATAATAAGCTGACTAAATCACATATAAGTCAGGCCGATTTTGATCTTTAAAAAGTAATTTGGAAAAGATTCAATATTACTAATTTAGGCGAATATAGCGATTTATACTTGAAAACAGATGTTCTTTTGCTGGCTGATTGAAAACTTTGAAAACTTTAGAAGTAAGTGTATAATTATTTATGGTTTAGAGCCGGCTTTCTACCATACGTTACCTGGGTATGCTTTGGATTGCATGTTGAAAATAACAAAGTGTAGACTTAGGCTTCTCAAAGATATAGATCAACGTTTATTTATAGAAAAAGGCCGTAGAGGAGGTATTTCTAGATACTCCGCGGCAAACAACATATATGAAGAATATGAAGAATTTTGACATTACAAAGCCATCTAAATATTTATTGTATTTAGATGCCAATAACCTATATGGTTGGGCCATGTCTCAGTATCTACCTTACATTAATTTTGCTTGGCTAAATAATGTAAATGAGGTAGATATTATGAATGTTCCTGATGATTCCGATAGTGGTTATATTCTCGAGGTAGACTTAGAATATCCAATGTCACTGCATGACAAACATAAAGATCTGCCGTTCTGTGCAGATCATGAACGACCACCAGGTTCTAAATCTGTTAAATTACTGAATACAGTTACTAATAAAAAAAATATATTATACATTACCGAAATTTAAAACAAGCCTTGCGGAACGGTCTGGTCTTGACTAAAATTCATAATATATTACAATTTAGCCAAGCACCATGGCTCCAACCATTTATAGATTTAAATACTAAATACCGAAAACAAGCTAAAACAGATTTTGAGAAAAATTGGTTGAAATTAATGAACAATACCGTATTCGGAAAAACAATTGAAAACATTAGGAAACATAGGATTATCAAGATTGTGCGAAAATGGGAAGGCCGTTATGGTGCTAAAAATCTAATATCGAGCCCATTATTCCATAGCCATAAAATATTTGATGAAAGTTTAGTTGCTATAGAGCTAAACAAATCACATACAGTGTTTAGCAAACCGGTTTATATTCAGAGGAATGTGTATTCTAGACATATCTAAAACTCTTATGTATGACTTTCATTATAATTTTATATTAAAAGAGATTTCACCAACTGAAAATTGAAAATTAATGTACATAGATACAGATAGCTTCATATATGAAATCACATCCTATGATGCATATTTAGATATTATTAAAACGCATATACAAAAATTCGATACAGGTAACTATGCTGTAGATAATCAATACGGTATACCATTAAGAAACAAAAAAGTTTTAGGTCTGTTTAAGGATGAGGCAGCTGGCAATATTATTACCAATTTTATAGGATTAAGATCAAAAATGTACACTTATAAAATAGATTGTTTGAATAAATGCATAAAAAAAATTAAGGGGGTGAAATATAGCATAGTAAAAAATGAAGTAGATTATAATGATTATTATGAATGTTTAATGCTATCTAAAGAAAAAGTTATAAAGCAGCGTTCCATACGTTCTTATAACCATAATTTATTTAGTGTAGAGGAAATTAAACTAGCTCTTAATTCATTTGATGATAAACGTTATTTGATTGAAAACAGTACAGACACGCTTCCTTGGGGTCACTATAAAATTCAATCTAATTAACAATAGTAATGATATGTATATAATTTGTATCTCAAATGCATGGTAGTATTACTAAACATCTATAAATTTATTCATTTGTAGTACAATACTTTGAAATAGATAATTAGCAATATATTTCAGGAATAGGTATATAATATGTATATAAGGACTTTCTCATTTTTTATGTTTAAAATTACTTATGTGTAAAATTACTTTTACTTAAACCTGGTATGTTTTAAATAAATCAGAATTACGATTTGTCTGTGTTGTTTGTTATACTTAACATCATTATACAATGTACGCTACCAACTAAGCTGACCCTTTTCAAGTTCAAACAAGTTCGGATTTGTTGATAGACGAAGGTAAGAAAGTAGGTAAAATAAATAACATAGTTAGTAATACGCAAGTAATAAATTAAAATAACTAATTCCGTAATAAATTTATTATTTTCTATTATAAACTGGTATAAAAATATAATAAATGCAAAAACATTCAAATATATCGATTTAAAATAATTTCTTCACATATGAAACAGTTAATCTTATGTGTATGTAGAGGGCCATCAATTACATCGCAATCATCATCATTTTCATTTGTACGATGTCCCCAACAAGGCTTCAAATATTCTGATACCATTTCTTCTGGTAGCTCTAATTGATTACTCAATATCTTTATAAAATAATCATGGAATTTGAGTGGATACTCAATGCTGTTAATCATATCTTTTAATTCTAAAATTTGATTAGTCGTTACCATGATTTCTTCTTTTACCAATAAATTTAAAAGCACACTTTAAAAATAATGTTGTTGTTACTGCTGCCACACAATAGAGTATCGACAAAATTGAATCGAGTTTCTTTATTGATGAAACAGACGAAATAAATATTGGAGCGAGGAATCTGTCTAAACTCTCCCACTCACTATCTTTAAACTCAGCATTTTTGTTTATAATTCGAATTTTGTAATTTGTTGAATTATTTGGAATGGTTGTAAACAAAAGTTGAATTGAAACAAATATAAACTTGTTCTGCATTTTTCGGATTAATTACATATATTACATTATTAAAAATTGTAACTAAAAAAAGGAAAGTAAATCCAATCATGATCATCTAATTTGGATTACTTGAATAAATTGAAAATCAACTGTTTCGTATATATATATATTTATTTTTATTGAGGCAAAAACTTATACATCCAACTACTAAGTATAAAACAATTTCTTAAACTACACATATACAACTTATCATTTAGATGTTCCATACATTTTGGAATATCACGATTAAATTTAGGTACACAATTAGAATTACTTAAAGTTTCAATATTTATAATTTTGGGTAGAAGTGATGTTGATGATGATCCGATTCTATTAGATTCACTGAATAATGTTTGCAAAAAGTCTTTCTTTTGATGGCTTTTAACATACACTATATCAAATCCACATAATTTCTTTATTATTAAATGTATATCATTGAATCTTATATGTCCTGATTTATACAATAGTCCATGAATATTATGAATTGCATAATTTACATCTTTCTATTCAGAAATGCTTAATATTGAGTAAGGTTTAGGCTCTTGAAATACATAATGACTATACTGCGATCCATGCATAATAGTAATTTCTTTAACATGGAATGCTCGTTCACCTTCATAATTATTTAAAACAAAGCCTTTCATGTCAACAATAGCAATTTTCATGGTTAATTAATTTTTCTAACTATTTCACTGAGAGGTAAATTTTCTATCACACACTCGTGAATAATGATACAGTATGCTTTAGTGTCGGAAGCAATACCTTGATGTGATTCTATTTCGAGCTTAACGTCAACTGTTGAAGATTTTATAGACTCATCTCTTCTTGAACAATCAATTACAAACAACGCATGTGTAAGAAAATTATCGTAGCTTAACAAGACTTGTTTGCATTCTAACAGAGATTGGTTCATATAACTTCGATAAAAATCTGAATAATTACAGTATATATCTGCATAGTTATTTGAAGCAAAATTTATATTTGGTCTTCATTTAAAAGCAGCCTAATGCTAGAAATATTAGTATGATCAAATAAAGTATTATCACTAGTCATCTGATCTTTTCGGTTTTGCTGAAAAGCAACAATGACATACCGAGGAAATTCTACATTAGTGGTAGTTTTCACATTCCATATCTCTTTTGTAGATCCCATATTCAGAGAAGGTAATTCATGATAACTCCATTTTCTGAATGGAATTAAAATTGGTCGATCATGCTTTATCGATTTTAATAATTCCATTTTTATATAATCATTGGGCGTTATATTTTTTACTTTCAATTCAATATTGTCAATTAGAATTTCTCCTATTGTTGTATTGTCACTTGTTAACATAGCATTGTTATCATTACGAGAACGTACTAAACGTAAAGTATGTTTTCCACACATCATTGTTTTATAATCGCTGAATACACGAAATAAATGAGATAGTGGTATTCGCATAAAGAATTCCTCTTTGGCACATGTTGATAATCTATTTGGGAATTTCCAACTTCCTATAATTAAATGTTTTGCATCTTCTTCAGTATAACATAAGTATCCACGAATAAGACTAACAATTCCCGGATCTTTAACATGTTCCACTTCTACACCATTCAATTCATACGTTACTGAATCAAATAAAAATGGTCCTGCATTATTAACTAGGCACACAGTTCCATCTCCTTTTGTCTTTTTCAATTTTCCTTTAATTACCAAAGCAGATTCGACCATTAATAGCCAAACATCATTTCTATTTATTGTTAATTCAATTACATCACTGTTAGAAAATGACTTAATATAGGGAAGATATGTTCGATATTCCATATGTGTTATAGAATCATCATTCAATGGAGATTTATACGGGTTTAAAATTTGATCTGACGGCATATCCAATCGATTTCAAAAAAATTGTGTTTAACTTTGACAGTTTACCCCCCAACTTTCTAGCTGAACGACGTTTTTTAACTGAATGTGTTTGCTTATTAATACTCCATTTATACGATTTATTAACATTCTTATTACTATCACTATTAATTATTAAAACCATCTTTTTTTAATTCTAACCGAACGATAATTTCTTCCCCTCGAAAATTTACAAGATTAAAATTCTGATCGAGTATTTTTAGTGAAATGGTAGATATCCCTTTTCCTACTACTGGTAAATAGATCAAGCTTCGAGGAATTTCGTCTATAGAAAATCCAGGATTGGACGTGAAGGGAAATTCGTATAACGTATGTGACGGTTTGTTGTTATAGTATGCACCACTTGTTATATTACTATCCACGTGAATCGTTCGGACTTTTACAATATTTACAGGATGATCAGATGAATGAACTATTCCAGCTTGCAATATCTTTCGTGAGAATCCTAGTAGTTCTGCTAGCGAATTTTCTGTATTAAAGTCTATATCAAAATCACGATGAAAAATTTCACACTTTAAAGTATTATTATTTGGTCTTAGGAAAAAAATATATTCTTCTTTTTCATTTCCATTCAACTTGAAAGGTATCAATTTCTTCTTTAGATAATTATTAATATCTGTTATCTCATATACTCCAGCAGGTAGATTAATTGAATTGACTTTTTTATTTTTATCTATATAGTGAAATTTAGTATTTTCTTCAACGTTCGGTATAGTGTTGTACGAAAAGAAACCAATCAACGCCAATCCGTATTGAAAATTTGTATCCAGCTGTATGGGATTGGGAAAATCTATGGAAAGTGTTGATTTACGATCCTTTAATGTGAATATTATAGACATAACTAACACTAGACTGTACTATGGCTTGCTATTATATAGAAACTCAATACATAAATGACCACAATTATTAGAATTAAATTTTTGGAATCGGCTTCTATTGTAGATTATATTACTTGATTCACCGAAATATTTTACAAGTTCTATTGGTGGTTTCAAATTACCGAAACTATCGAAATAATTGATAGTATTACCTTGCTTCTTATACGCCACCCAATGAGTGCCTATATTGGCCTTCAAATCTAAATTAACAATACCACTTTCATTATAACGTATATATTTGGGTAATGTATCACGCATAAAGACACCTCTAAAATATGGCAATTTCAGTTTATTTATACAATTTAATATTTCATAATCATAAAGACCTCTGTCAGGTAGATTCAGTGATATTTTTTTTTTAAGTATAATCCATATCCTCTAGAATTTTTACGTAAAAACAATCCTGAACCTTTCTTGAACAATTTCAACATTGTTGCCATTATTCCCATTTACTTTCTTTTTTATATCTATTATATTTTTAGCTATAGTAGACGCTCCTCCAGCTAGGGCACCCATTGCTCCCAAGGCAGATAAAATAGCAACATTGGTAAAAATCCTCCAGATTTATGCTCAAATGGAATAACACGGGGCAAACGAATATTTTTTCGGCCCCCTGCTTTTTTAATAGCCAATCGGACTGCTTTTAATCCTTCTAAGCTTGATTTTCGTAAATTTTTATGATTCTTATATTTTCTTAACGCTTTCGATGTAGGATCGATAACGTGTGTTTTGAATGAAAGCCCCATTCCCATTTTTCTTTTAGCTTTCATTGTATTTACAACTAACCAAGATGCAGCATTTTCACCAAAACCGGAATCTTTTCATTTCACTCGTTCCCAAGCACGATCTTCTAATTCTTTGTCCGCCTTATGTCTATCAGATAATGCAGAACTTGAGTTGTATGCGAGGTCGTGCTGCTTGCAAGCTGCATCTAATGGGTTGATTCCAGGATCACCACGTACCAGGTGCTTCTGGATTCGCATGCTAGGGCCACAAAGGGAAGTTTATCAATTAACGAATTTACTACACCCGCACCTCTGTAGTGAATAGGTTTCATATTACTAAACCGTATAAGCAAAATGAATTCATTTATATAGCCAATTCATTTTCATCTCCATAATAGTTACAAAAATGCGTTTAGTAAGACAAGATCTTAAACTTGCCATCGAGTATTTGGACTTTGATGATTCGACATCTAAAACATATATACACATTGAATTACTACCAAATTATTTGCGCGGAATTTTCTGTGGTCCGAGCGGGTGCGGCAAAACAAATTCACTCTTAGTTTTGTTATTTGATCCGAATGGATTAAAATTTGCTAATATCTGTCTTTATTCAAAATCTCTTTATCAGCCTTTTATATTTTATATTAAAAATTCAGATTATTGTTCGGCACAACCCAAAATTCAATTTATATACTCAACCCAACATGATGGATGTCGGTTGGCTTTGTTGTGCAGTGGTAAGGTCCTTATACCCCCATAAAAGTTTACAAGTTTGATTCCTATTCACATCTAAAAATTTTATTTTAAAGATCTTCTCTATCATCTGTCTCTCTCTCTCCTTTTCCTTTACTCCTCTACTTTACTGCTGCAATCACGAGGTGTGCTTTACCACATTAAGGATAGGTGTAAGGACACCTATTATGACTGCGCCCCGACGGCATCTTTATACTTATCCATGTGGTAAGCACGCCTCACAAGCCTTCACCTTTCCACACAACATCAAACTTCCAACATTACATCAAAAAATACCTTGGAAAACACATTGAAACTTGGCGCCACATTTCAAAAATAAATATGGCACTGATAATTGACACAGAAAATTCAAAAATATGACAGTGACAATTGACACATAAAGCGCCATTTAACATAAAAATTGAAAAATGAAAATTTACACACAGCGCCACTTAGCGGACAACACATGAAACTCCATGACATAAAAATGGGGCCCCCGCGATTGTGGCGCCCTCTGGTGGCGAAATTTTGAACCAGTGGTCTAGTTCTGCTGTTGTATATCTACTTACAAAAACATTGTTACAACTAAGGTTTAATAAAAAAGTTACTTAAATACGAAAATTCATACTGCATTAATAAATTTTAAAGCAAAGCTCAAACTTAAAAGATATAACTTTATTAAGTAAGTCATGAAATAACTTGCCATACTTGAAGATTTCGTGGAGAATTCTACAAAGTTGAAGGCAAAATATTAAGTTATTGAGCAGCCAATCATTAATGAAAAAAAACAGTGATTGACATCTAAAAATATTTTTATTTTATATGTAAAAATTTCATGCAAAAGTTAGGAAAATTATAATGACGATTGTTCATAGATAAACATAAATAGGATTATGACTTAGAATTAGAAACAATTTCTGAAAGTAATATTTTATAAATATTTAGCTTGTATTACAGAACATCGTAGTGGTTTGTATATTTACATCCAACTAACCTTACTTTATTATAGTTGTGTAATGGCCTATAACTATACAGGGTGTAAACTTTGACTTGTAGGAAAATCACACCACGTATAGGTCATTAAAAAACAAACCGAAAATTGTTAAGCAAGGGTGGGTCTATCTTCAATAGTTTCTGAGATAATCAGCATTTTCTGATTTCTTTAAAGCTGTTCTGAACCGCAGTGTAACTGACCTACGCAATATTGGATCTTGTAAAGTAGAACAAATATTGTACTCATTAACTAGTTCAATGTCATACATAGTATAAAATTTCTCCGTTTCCTTTGAGACAGTGGCGGCGTTTTAATAATTTACGCGAATTTAAAGTCTAAATTTTTACGTATTTTTAATCTTTTAATATTAAAATTTGGTCATAAATAAATTTTCATCTATGGAATTAAATGCATTATTAAATGCAGTCGTTGATCTATAAAATTTTTGACACGATTGAAAGCTTTATTTTAAGTTATTCAACTAATTTTTTAATGTGTTATATTAAGCACTAAAAACGAGTAGTAACTATTAATCTAAACATTTAACATTTTATAAAATGAAATTTCGATTTAATAATTTAATTTAATTTCGGTTTTTATCAAAAGAAAGAAATAATCGCGACGACGTTGGTTGCTCGCTAGACGGCTACGATACAAACAATAATAATAATAATAATTTCCAATACAATATATTATCGTTATTCGGAGAAAAAAAAAGCTTAGCTTCTCAAAAGAGAAGCGGTGACTTCATTTTAGCAATAAATCAGAAGTAATTACTTTTATTATTAACTGACTTTTGTTTTGAATATGAAGTTTATTTGAAATTTATTTCTAATAATTTTTATTTGAATGCGTGAAAAAAGCGTCTTCATAAATAAAACGATTCTTTTGCTTTTGATTGATCACTTAATTTCGAAATAAAATAGTACCTCATATCGTAATGTAAGTACTAAGTACTCCGTATCAGCTAACAAGAAATACGTGACATTTTTGTTGATTAAAAATATGTTACTATCCTGTATGCAGCAATATCCACTAACTTAATAACATTGCGTTAGCTTGACTAACATTAGTCATTCTTTAAAAGAAACAGCACATAAAAACATTGCACTAGCGAATTATCAATAATTATTTCTTGGAATTAAATAGGTTCATGTTATAGTAAGATAACATAAATTAATAAAGAAAGGGAAAAACATAATTAGAAAGCGGCAGTTTACTAGCAGAAGCAATGGAATGGTGCTGGTGGTGCAAACCATTTAATTTGACAGCCAAAGAGAGAGAGAGAGAGATGAAATATTATGTACATGAGCAAGACAAAGACATGGAAATCTCTTTGGGAAATATATTTATATTATTATTATATATTCCGTACCTACCTACGGAATGGCTAATCAGCCGTCTGCCAATAACCGGGAAATTACGCGACATGTCGAAGTTTCTAATTACACAGTATGACGTGTATTACGGAAAAATTGACACGTCACACACACAGACAACATGTCTATTCTTCGGAACGGCAAATAGTAGATTCTAAAGAAAGTTAGGAATTAATTTATGGGCCCGCATTGTGCGGAATTAATTGATCGACCTCTTTGTTTTACCTTCCCGTTTAACTGGAGCAACGTATTTGGAATTTTTACGAAACAATTTATGGGAACTATTGAAAGATGTCCCATTACAACTACGTCATACATGGTCTATCAATAACAGAGCTCCACCTCATTTTTACTCTCATGTTAGATCGTTTTCGAATAGAAATTTTCCAAATAAGTGGATAGGCCGTGGAAGACTTATTGCGTGACCAGCTAGATCTCCTAATTTAAATTTCTTAGATTTTTATTTATGGGATTACAGAAAATATCTGGTATGCAAAGAGCCTTTTATGCTGAAGATGCACTTCATGCGCGAATTTTTAAAGTTACAAGAATAATTCGTGAAAAAGCTGCAGATCTATTCTCAGAAGTTCATGAATCTTTTATAAATCAGTCTCAGCGTAGAATTGAAAAAAATGGTAATCATATTGAACACCATTTGTAAATAATTAATAAATTACCAATGAATTGATAGTGTGATATGTTGTAATGTACTACTACTCTGGATATTGTACTTTCATTGTAAGGTTAAGTGTGATTTGCATTGTCTAATGTAGTATTCATTGTCTAGTGCTGTGGACATTTGTTTCTGTGATGATAAGAATTATTAATTGCGGGCGGTAGCGGGGTGGTAAGCCATATCATCTCGCTTGGTAAGTTGAAGTTCATTACTTATTTATCGTAACAATTACACCAAATATTAGTGGCATGCAGGTATTGTCTTAATTTGCTTTACCCTAATAAAGGTAACATTAATGAACTGTTTGTATAATTGTAATGTGGTATCTGATTTGCTAGCAAAGTTACGAAAAGTAAATTTTTTTCTAACTAGACATAAGTAAAAAAGTTTTTGTTGGTTTCAAAAACAAAGATTTTGAATTTTTTCAAGTAAATTTTTTTTTATATTTTACATTACTAGGTTTTATAACTATATTTAAATTTTGTGTATTTGTATTAAAAGTGTTTTTGCAACGTATTTTCAAAACTTGATAAACAATGTTCAATTTCTCTGATTAAATTTTTTTTATTCTAATTTCAAGACAATAAAAAAATTAAAATAAACAAGTGTGACCTTGTCTCATAGGCTGTGTGCGCGAGTCATTGAACGTGTTATTTCATTGACGTCTCTCACGACTGCCTTGATATCGGTTGTTTACGTTCGTTCGGCTCGAGCCGTCTATGAAATGAATAAAATTTATGGACGAGATGAAGGAATCCATGAGAATATAAATTACGAGAATTTGGAGACTTTATTAAAAAAATTAATATCACGAGCAACAGCAGCAACAGCACCAACATAACTGTTGGTAAAATAAAATAAAAAAAAAAAAAATCTTCAAAGCTTAATAAAAGGTAATGTGAAAATAATCGACTTAAACCAAGAAGACGCCAACCCTGCAGAATATGACCACTTATTTCAAAAGCCATTATTGTAAAAAACATTTATATTGTGATTTGAATTGCGCGTTAGAAAACGTATTTAATATATTTTATTACTGCACACTATGTAAAAAAGAATTATTAGCAAAGTAAATTTGTATCCTGAATTTTTTTTTAATTCCCCTCCCTACTGTTAATATTTGTGTATAAATGAGATAAATAAAGCAGTGAAGTTAATTATTAGATATGTCGTATCTACCTGCTGAACGTGCTTCGTATAGAGTAAATCCGAGAACGGTACCACCACGGAATTTTTTGACGAACGCGATTTTAAATATAACTATTCTATTTTCATATGTGTACGGTGCCAAAGAATGAATTCAGGTGAACGGTGTGATGGTAAAATTGAAACACCCAACTTCAAGGACAATCTGTATTTTCGTTTCTACAGAAAATGTGCTACCACTACACATCATGTAAAACGATATGAATATAGACATGATAATGGTTTGGTAGATTCAGCTTTTACAAACTGGTTGGGCAAAGAGACTCTTGCTGCCACTTGGATAACTTTGACAAAACTTTGTAGTGGATTTAACCAACTGGAGTCAACTAACTTACTAATTTTTTTGTTGTGGTTGAAAGGAGTTTTTTGTTTGTGTTAAAAGAAGAATAGGAAAATTAAAATAGCATTTTTTTTATTAAACTTTGTATGAAAATAGAAAAATAAAAATATTTTTCGTTGTCAGCAAAGCCCTAAAAAACCTTGTTTTTTTTCACTCCTCCTCCCCCGCGGTGATTGTAAATCTCCGTGGGTAAAACATAAAACCCCTCTCTACAGCGGACCTGTGGCCGCCGCTAAGAGGAGCCGGCCGACCTCTCTACAACGGACAAGGCGCCCAGCTGTGGGTCATTGGAGCCCTCTTTCTCTACAAGTGACCGTTGTGTGTCATAGGAACCTGCTAGGTATACTACTGTAAATATATCAAATGCATTTAGACCTGCTGCATCCAAAATCTGCATGAAAATTCTGAATGGCCATCTTCGCAGATAAGCTTATCAGCGTTATCCACACCACCTTAATTAGTGTTATAATCCAATGTCACAGCTGGTTTTTGTTGTTCTCCCTTAGATGTTTCAGAATTATCATGCTGAGAGGACAGCACACGAACCATTTTGCCTTTCTTGGGTATATGCGATACTATGGTCATATCTTTCGAAAACGCAAATCTTGACGAGTACTCTGATAGTCCCGTAATTTTCTTAAATTCTTCTGGTGTGTCCGGTTTATTTTTCCTAAGTGTTCCCAACTTAGGAAAAACTTATATTTTTAGTTAGTAAAAATTCCGCTAATAGCACTGACGTAAAATTCAATTGTTCTGTTCAATCAACAGATCAACTCATCTGTTGTCCAGATTCAGTAGTAATACTACTGAAATGTACTGAAATTACTAATGATTGTTCTTTACTACAACGCAGAGCATCCGCGGAAATCAATATTCCGATAGAAGCATTCAATTCCACTTCTACTAGTGGCACCCATATCTTTTTATTATTGGGATGTTCTTCATTATACGCGTTGTAAACTCGAGAAGCCTCTTCATTGGTTTGCAAAAATATTTTTTCTTTCATTTCCTTCGTTACAAAGCGGTTGAATGTATCGAGAATAGTCGTTGCAGCAGCTGAATATCGGGTTAGTCCGGAAACTTCAGTCACAATATTTCTAATTCGGAGGAGGCTATGGATGAAATAATTCTTTTGCCATAATTTACCTGACTGTTTTATACTGATCACCTTTAGGTTGTTTTTCTTGTTCAGCATCGGCACCTTCTTTATCTATTGCGTCAAAATTTTGCGCTACAACTTGAGCATAATCTTAAGCCTCTTGTTCCACCAATTCAAGATTGTCTTCTACCTCTGATACATTTTCTTCAACAACAAAATGATTGGGATCATCAATGCTGTCATCCTTATCCGACATATCAAATTCACTATCTAAATCACCGGTTTCAGTTACGAATCTAATTTTCTCTTGGTCAGTGAGCGGGCGACATCTTTGATATTTGGAGTTTGATTTCGACATTTCTGTTATCTATAGAGAAAGCCAAATAAAAACACAATCAGAATACTCATAAAATTTACTCGACACAGTATTGTTGCACAAGTGCAAGTAACCAAAAATAGTAAACTAAATAGCAATGTTCATAAATAAATGAAGTGCCTGTTGTAACCTGCAACGTGCAAAATTATTGTCCCTGCTTCAGTCTGCTGAGGCATGTTGAGATATGGGTGTTAAAATTAAAGTCTTTGAATTAATATTTAATTGCTTTCTTTGTTTAATACTTATTATTTGTTCAATATGAAAGAGGCGATTTTAGTCGACGATATTTCTGGAATAATGAACGTACTAAAAGGACATTTCTCCATCAGAGGAAATAGGATTTATAATGATATATATATATGTATCTTATAGCCTGTCTACCATTCCTGGTGTAGGCTTGTTAGTCTGTATCTTTTTTTCTTCTTCTTCCTCTAGGCCCCCGCGTTTTCGCTTCGTGTCACTGCGTCGCAAAACTTTCTCCATTCTTTCCTGTTGTTTGCCATCCTGCTAGCTTCACTCATCGTTATTCCTCTTCTTTGCAAAATCTTTTCTATCATGTCATTCCAAGTAGTTTCAGGTCTTCCCCTTTTTCTTTTCTGTCCAGGTCTAGCTTCCCATACTCTTCTCACTTGTCTTTCTTGTCCCATTCTTTTCAAGTGACCCACCATCCCAACTGTCTCTTCTCTATGTATTCGTGTATCGCCTCCATTCCCAGCTCTTTTCTTATTTCTTCGTTCCTGATTCTTTCTCTCTTTGTCACTCCCTTTACTCTCTTCATGTATTTCATTTCTACCGCTTGAACTTTACTTATTTCCTTTTTATCTGTTATCCATGTCTCACATCCAAATGTCAGTATTGGTCTTATTATTGTTTTATATACTATAAAATAGTATATATTTTTATAGTATATAGTTTTATATATTATTATTGTTTATTTTTGTTTTCCTTGTTATTTCTTTTTTTCCCACAATCATATTGCTGATACTGTAAAACACTTTCATTGCTTTTTCTACCCGACTGTTAATTTCTTCTTCTTGCTTTCCTGAACTAGATATTTCTACTCCTAGATATTTCCATTTCGTCACTTGCTCCAATTTTACCTTATCTACCATGATTTTTATCTCCTGTTGTTCCCCAATTATCATTATTTTTGTTTTCTCTTTACACATTTCCATTCCGTTCTCTCTAAGTGTTTCATTCCATATATTTATGTTTGCCTGCAGCTTTTTTTCATTAGATGCTACCACCATTATATCGTCTGCGAATGCCCCACTCTTTACTTCAACTCTCTCCATATAATTCCATCCCACTTCAAGTCCTCTAGTTCTTTCTTTCGCTTTCCTTATTATTTTGTCCATGTAGATATTAAATAATGTTGGACTTAGTCCTCCTCCCTGTCTTAGTCCGTCGTTCGTTTTAAATTTTTTTGATTGTCTGTTTTTGACTATCACGCTATTTGAGTTTTCTTCATATATTTTTTTTATTAGGCTTATCATTTTCGTGCTTATCTCTTTCTCTGCCATCATCCTCCACAATCTATCTCTTCCTACTTTGTCGAATGCTTTTTTTAGATCTAAAAAACCCATGTATATATTTTTTTTCTTTCTACTTGTTTTTTCCACTATCTGTTTAATCGTGAATATATTATCTTGAATACTTCTCCTTTCCCTAAATCCTGACTGGGATTCGTCCAGTGTTTTCTCGATTTTACTTTTTACTCTCTCATTTATAATCAATTCCAGCACTTTCATATTGGTATTTAGTAGTGTAATTCCCCTGTAGTTATTACAGTCTTTCTTGTCCCCTTTCTTGAAGATTGGCACTATCATCGCATGCTGCCATTCTTTTGGTATTCTTTGCTCTGTCCATATTTTTCTATATATATCCAGCATTACTTGCCTTCCCTCTTTCCCCATATATTTTACCATTTCTGTCGTTACTGTGTCGCTTCCTGGCGCTTTCCCATTCTTTAGTTGTTTTATGGCCTTTTCCAGTTCCTCCATATTAAATTCTTCTTCATCGCCTTTGCTTTCATTTCTCTCTGTACTGGCTACTTCAAGAGCTAAAGCAGCTCTTGAAAGTATTGCTTCCATCTTTCCATTATTTCCTTTTCCTGCTTAAATAGTTCTCCTTCTTTGTTCGTTATATATGTCGCGCAGTTGGTCTTTCCTTTTCTTATTGTTTTTAATCTGCTGTAGAATATTTTTTTCCCCTCTGCCGCTTCGTTTTCTAATTTCTTGCCGAATTCTGCCCATTCATTTCTTTTCGCCTCTAATACTAATTGCTTCACTATTTTCCTTTCTTCCTTGTAGCACTGATACGTTTCTCTAGTTTTTTTTTGGAGATATTCCTTCCAGTTTTTCTTTTTTAGTCTCACTCTTCTCTTGATCTCTTCTGTCCACCATGCCGTTTGTTTTATTTTCTTATTTCTTTTTATTCTTCCACACACTTCCGAGCTTGCTTGTAGTATTATCTTTTTGAGTTCCTCCCAACTCTTTTCCAAACTTAATGTCTTCCATTTCTCATTTCTACTCTCAATCATCGTCTTCATTTTTTCTCTATATTGCTTTTCCACCTCTCCGTCTTTTAGTCTATACGCTTTTATTTTCTCATATTCTATCTTATCTTCTTTTCTCTCTCTGTTGTCTGCTTTTAATGGTTTCTTTATCTTTGATATAACCATATAATGATCACTTCCCACTTCCGGTCCTCTTGACACTTTTACATCTACTATGTTCTTTCTATTTTCATTTCCTGCTACTATGTAGTCAATTATCGATTTTTCATTTTTGCTGCTCATCTCTCTAGTATATTTGTGTATATCTTTGTGCTTATAGTAAGTATTTGCTATAAACATATTATTGATTCGGCAAAACTCTATTAATCTTTTTCCATTATCATTTAGTATTGTCTCCCCATTCTGGACCAATATTCTACTCTCTCCTGATTTTCCCTTTCCCACTCTACTATTGAAATCTCCTGCAATGTATATTTCGCCTTTTGCTCTTTCTACCGCCTCTGTTAACATTTCCCAGAATTTCTCTTTGTTCTCCTTTTTGTCGTCTTCATTTGGTCCATACACACTTATTATTGTTATAATGCTCTCGTTATCGTCCGTCTTAATAATGATAATAATAATAATATTACAGTCTGCATACGAGAAGAACTCAGGCGTCAATTATCAGACACCCTTATGGTTTTTTAAGTGGTATATCATTTAGTCCACATGCTAACGGTATTAATTACTTCTGGATATCTGCTAAGGAATGCAGACTAAACTAATAGTTATTTTTGTAAACCAGATTAATTCTTATTTGATATATCAATAAGGCATACAAAAAAAAAGAAAAAGAAAAAAAGGCAAGAAAGAAAGTAAAATGTAATGCGAAAAAAACATAGTCATAGTTCGTAGAATACTGTTGGAGATCTTTATCTTGTAGTAATACATTTTGTATTTTATTAGTTTGTCTTTTTCAATAACTATGAGGAACTAGCATCTTTATCAAGTAATAGATGTAGTAATTTATTAGTTTAGCAAGGACACCCATACAGTTTCCTAAACATTTCTGATATAAATCATTATAAATAAATATGTTGATAAAAAGTGACAAGCAAGTACATGATTTAAATTGCAAGGGTAGTGCAAATGGGAAGGCATTCATTTTTGTATTCCAGAAATACTACTAAAAAGGAGATAGTTTTATTCTGATCTTACTGAAGTTAACACATCGAAATCAATTCCTTTTTGGCAACTGTACCTAAGTATTTTATTTCTAAAAAAGTGCGTTCTTAATTGTCTTCATATTTTATTCTTTGATTTTAATTTTTTGCTGTTAGTATTTGAATTACATTTATTATTATTAATTAGAATTCGTATTACATTTTTTAGTCTTATTTCGTTTTCGTGCATGCCGTGGTTTCAATTAGTTTTATTATTGATTAATTTTGGACTATTAGTGCGATTTTTTTAAAATTTAAAACAATGCGTAGATTTGAGCGTTTTAGAACTAGTGGGCATGATGTTGATATACGTAGAATGCCATCAGAGTGTCCTAAGATCTTCCCGTACATATGCACAACGATTCCCAAACAGGTGTCATCCTTGGTCCCGAACAATTGTTAACTTGTTTAGAAAGCAAATGATAGCCAATAATGGCTTCGGCAAGAACATTTTAATATGTGACGAATTCTGTTTTACTTGTGCCAGAGTGATGAATGTCCATAATGGTCATACGTGGGCTATTGCAAACACTCACGTAGTACGCAGATCAAATTTTCAGCATACATTTTCTATAAATGATTGGGCTGGTATTGTAAACGGCACTTTAATTGGGCCGTTTTTTTACCGCCGAGATTAAATGGGGTCAGTTATTTGTCCTTTTTAGAAAATGACTTGCCTTCTTTATTGGAAGTTATCTCATCAGCTATAAGGGAATGCATGTGGTTTGTACATAATGCTGTGCCGGCACATTTCAGCCGCATTGTCCGGCGCTAGATTTCCCCCACAGATAGGCCGTGGGGATCCTGTCGCATAGCCACCTAGATCACCGGATCTGAATCCATGTGACTTTTATTTGTGGGGCCACTTAAAAGCACTAGTGTATTCATCTAGCGAAATTACTAGTGTTAGTGACCTACGAGAATAAATTTTAAGTGCGGCAGAAAGGATAAAAACTGAATGGGAATCAGCATTTACAGATGCATGTGTACATTCGTGGATGCGACGTGCTGCGATGTGTATTGCAGCTGGCGGCGATAATTTTGAACACTTATTGTGATGTGTGCAACTTATAACATGTGGTAAGTAATTTAAATAAAGTTATTTAATCATTTCTTCTTATTCAAGAAATTCAAATAATGTTAAAAATTCTTACAAACCTGTGTTTCTCATATAAACTAAAAACAGATTTATTTACATGTTTATTAATGAATTATTATTAATAATAATTATTTCATTTGTATTAAATTAGTATTAATGAAAGACAATTAGTTTTTTAGGATTTATTTACGTTTAACGCACCCGCCTGCTTTAGACAATGAATCTACATGCGGAGGTAGAGAGAAGTTAGGCCAATCGAAGATTGTCGAAGTGCACGACACGAACAAGTGTCGTGCAGCCAGCCAACACCTTTCCCTCTCTACACGTCGAGTCTCTGTCTAAGGCAAGCTGATAATACCAAATAAATGCTAAAAATTATCAGCTTTAAATGATAATTAATTACCACGTTATTTCTTATCCATGTATAATTTTTTTTCACAAATTGCATTATTAAGGTCTTTGTGTCTAATGAAAAATTAAATTAGAAGTTCACCCCGATTAGACCAAAATTTGTAATTTAGGTACGATAGTGTCTTATTTATGCATATCTTGCAAAAATGTTCAACTTATTTTACGAGTGGTTTGATTCTTTTGACTATTTTTTTGTAATTCAAATTCCGACCATAGTTGCCTAGTATTTACCGACGGCAACGCAACTTTACCATAAAATATTGCCCAAAAGTGCTAAAATCGAAACAGTGTTACCGGGGCAAAAAAAAGCAGAATGGGAAACGTTTCGAAAAATGCTGTGCAGGTAGGTGGATATTTGATCCCGAACTACATATAACGTTCTGGAAAGAATTGATCTGAGTTCCAATCAATATTAAACTAAAATTAAATCATTTCATTTCTTATTCATTCAATATGAAATCTTTCTTACCAATAATAGTACATAATTTTTCAAATGAAGTTATTACTTCGATTCTGAGCTAGCTTCAAAACGAAGCTTCTAGAAAGCTTCGTTTCTTCACTCCTTACATTGTTGCCAGCCTCGAAAAAATCACTGAAATAATAAAACACCTTACTCTTAAACGAGAACACCGCCTCGTATTAAAGAAAATTGGGCATTTTTGCCCAATTTTTTTTTAAAGATATCGATTAGCGCTTTTCATAAAAAAGCGCCCAAGCTGGCAACTCTGAAAAGAAAGATGCCGGTGGAATTAACAACACTACTAGCAAGATCGTCGCAACAAATGCAACCTGATCGTAAAAATAAATTGCTTGAACTCCTTTTGAATTATCAAGATATTCTCCACACAGAAAATTCATCAACTGGCAGAACTAACATCGTTCGCCATAAAATAAATACTGGAAGTTCCAACCCAATTCGACAACCTGCTAGAAGATTTCCACTTGCAAAGTGAGAAAAAGCAGAGAATATCATTATTCTCTGTTTGGTCTCTACGAAATTCTGCAACGAATTAACGACACGATATATCGAATTAAGAAGTCGCCAAAAGGTAAACCGAAAGTCGTGCACTACAATCGGTTATCACCTTACGCAAGCAACGAACAACAAAATGGTCAGGTTAACGTAATTATACCGACAAAGCATTTTGAAAACTTTATGACTGAGCATGCAACTCATAAGGTTCGATATGAAGTGACCACAGAAGAACAACAAGATCTATTTCAAGTTTTCCCTGAGTATACTTTGGCGCATCGTATTTCAAAAGATCTCAATATGTCCCATGGAATGGCTGCTGTTTTCAAGAAGAAATATGGGGAGTATGAAGAATTAGAACGACAAAACCCAGAAGTTGGACAAACGCTTCAAATCGAAATTTCTGGAACAGAACAGAAAATTTTCTATTTAGTGACCAAAGCGTTTTGTCACGAGAAAATGACTTATCGGGCATTATGGAACGCACTACATGAACTACGGCAAAATTTATTGCCACTGAACATTTGAAAAGTGGAAATGTCAGAATTAGTCAGCAGTTTCGATGGACTGGATTGGAGAATAGTGCGGAATACGTTGGAAGTAATGTTTAAAGATACCAGCATAAAAATTTTGGTATGCTGCTGTAGCCCGATGAGATCGATAAATGGTCTTTGTTATATTGTTCAAATACTGTTCGTAAATTGTGTTGATTGTTTTAGTTAGAAATTTTTCTTTTATTTAAATAAATAACATTTTATTTTATTCAAACTATAATTATTAATTTTACAACCATTCGAACTCATAGGACTAGAACGTTACAATACTATTAAACTAAACTGTGTTAACTTGTTAAGTTAAATTTAAATGTGTGATTACGCCCCTAACGGGCATGTTTTGTGCCAACATAAACTTTTAGCAATGGCAACATTGCCAAATTTTTTTGACAATTTTTTTAAGGGGCCCGGTGAGCCCCTGAAAATCAGATTCTCCCATTGGAAAAAAAAACACTTTTTATCGTCTTTAATTTTAAGCTACCTTTTTGGTCATTGACAAATCATAAAATTGATATTTTTGTAAAGAAATTGTACAACAAACAAAAAATCTTTTTCAATGTTTTCTGCAATTTTATATTTTAAAAAAAATAATCGTCTTACGTCTCTGGAATTTGAAATTATTTTAGCACTGACAAACATTTAAAAAAATGGAAAAATCGATCCATTGGTTTTGGAACCACATGCACAAAATATCCGCGTTTTCGTAGAAATTTTCTTTTTTTTTTTAAGCTGAACATAACACAAGCCCCATTTTTATCTTTTTTAATTTCTCACCATTATTGTGGCGTTAAAAATCGAAAAAATCCATAATTTAATTGATTGCTTGAGAAATTGCACAATATTATAAAACTTCTGGAAATCTTTTTTCTTCGAAGTTTTTTCAACTCTTCACAGCACAAAAAATATATGTTTACGTTAGTTATGATATTTATGGTACCACTCCTCCAGGCAAGTGTACAGATGAATCATCGTGTTTTCCAGCGAACGACAACGACGAAGCACCTGACATCCGTTCTTTAAAGAAAACAACCCTCAGCTGCATTCCTAACTATTGTATACTTTTATCATTGTATATTTGTATTATTCTATCTTTTTCTATCTTGGTATTTTTCGAGCATTGTATTTCTTTCATCTAAAGAAAAATATCATTCAGATTTGAACATTTGTACCAGACACTTCGCAAGAAAATAAAGATTCACAAAAATTATTGATAATCGATAGTTTCAATTATCATAACTCAATGTTAATCAAGTTGCAGTTAATTAAATTGATATTCACGGTATTGAGACCGAATCATTTATAAAAACGTGGTTTTTAAACTTCAGGCAACTTTTAGAACCTTATATTTAACAGTGAATCTAAGTGAAGAATAGTGCACGCTAGAATCACATGCAGACAGTGAAACTTGGTAAGCCAAATCCTGTTTTTCACATTCCTATCTCAATTTCATTCTATTTAATTAGAAAACTTTATAAAATAAATTTTAACCAATAATTATAAGACTTTCGTTTAAAGTGGCTACAGAAAACGAGGACTAATCGTTGGATATTGACTCCATTTTAAGAACACCTATTATGAATACCTCTCAAATCGAGATTCAAACTACTACTAACCTTAATTTACCTAAGACGTATGTAGATACAATCCGAAATTTCAACGGGAACCCAAACACATTATCTAACTTTTAACTTCATGTAATAATCTTATCGAAACTTTTGAAAATGCAAACAATGCAATTTTAAATAATTACTTACCTAAAGCAATTCTAACTAAACTAATTGACAGAGCGCATTTACTGATAAGTTGCCACACAGAGCTCAATACATGGCCGTTAATTCAAAAAACCTTAGTTGATTCATTTGGAGACAATAGGAACATAGAATGTTTAGAGCAAGATCTTTTTATGGCAAAACCTAGAAGAAACGAAAATCCTTTGGAATTTGGCAAAAGATTGCAAATATTAAGAAGTCGTCTTTTTGAAAGACTGAATATGAATTCCGAATTGTCTGCTAATGAAAAACTTTATCATGCTAACCATTATAAAAAATGTTGTTTACAAAATGTCATTCGACCCATGACAGGAATTACCAAATCACTGTAAGATTGCGAGATCCTAAAAACCTTGAGAACGCAATGACCCTTTATCAGGAAGAATGCGATTTTCAATACAATCAAAACATGCAATACTCCCATTCTTCAATACCCTGATTTTAGTAAACCTTTTATTTTAACGACAGTCTCGAACTACGCAATTGGAGCTGTATTAAGTCAGGGCAAAATTGGAAATGATCTTCCAATTGGATATGCATCACGTACTCTTAACCCAGCAGAAACAAACTTTAGTACAATTGAAAAGGAACTGCTAGCCATTGTATGGGCCACCAAATACTTTCGACCCTACCTATTTAGCAATAAATTCGTCATTGTAACCCATCATAGGCCGCTACAATGGCTCTTCAATTTAAAAGAACCTAATTCTCGGCTAATACGTTGGAGACTCAAGCTTGAAACATACAACTATACAGTAATCTATAAAAAAGTGGAGAAACAGGTAGCTAATGAGGAAGAAGTACACCAACTGAAAAAAAAGCTCTTATTGACTAAAATTAAGGTTCGACAAGCAAACTATCAAAAAAATTTATAGTTTATTTGAATGTTAAATTTTGTATAATATAATAAAGATAATTTTTAATGATAATATTTTTATATTTATATTGTCATAAATGTTTAAACAAAATCCAAATTTCCAAAAAGATTATTAATTAAATTGTATCTGAAGTAATTAATAGGTAAGTTCTGGGAATCTAATGGAACGTTGGTGATGTCTTCTAATAATATACATTATTATCAAATATAATAATGCCTATTAATAATACCTACCAACCGACCACAAATACCTAATGTACCTACATTACATATACAATAACAAATTGCTGATCTGTTAATGACATGCAATACTATGTATGATAGTATTGCACTTCTACGACTTGTACTATGAAGACCTATATAATATATGTTTCCATATATATAGTATATATATTATATAGTATATTTAATATAGAGATTTTGTTATTTTTAATGAATTTCGTCTTTCGTCAGTGTTTGATAATTGTTGTGAATATGTATGCACTTCATCTATTTCAATCACTAATGAAAATTAAACAAATTGCTTGCATTAATTATGTTAATTAGAATTTAGTAACTCCTAAGTACATAACCATATGTAAGTAATATAACATATTAAACATACTGTTAAAAGTGTAGAAACTTACAATTTAGTAATTGTACTTCTTTTTATTTTCTATTATTTTATATGTATTTATTATTAATTATTTATTATAAATAAACTTCTGTTTTATTTATCCATTTTCCATTTTCTATTAATTTTATTTTATTATATTACTAATTAATTTAATTTAATATTTTATAATAAAATAACAAACTTTTTATTCAAAACAAAACAAAACTTATACCTATTTTCTTACGTGAACGAATTGAAAGATGATTTTGGAAATCATAATTCGTTAGTTTAAATTTCGTTAACTGTCAATTGCCAAAACAAAAAAATATATTACATAAAAAATATACATAAATTATAAATTAAATATAAAAAAAACTCGAAAGTATCGAAAGAAAACAGCTTATATTGAGCTACTATATTGATAATATTTTGTTTTGATTGGTAAAATAAAACAAATGAAATGGCAATCGAAGCTTTCGTTTATTAAATTAGCAAAGTTAGCAAAGCTTTATTATAAATAGTTAGATTAGACAACAAGCGGCTTCATTCGACTCCTTACTATATTAATCCCTAATTTATAGCAATAGATATCTTGCAACTCCGAAAGATCAACTTTCATAGTAGAACTTATTTATTATTATGTAATAGTTATTTATGTATTAAGGACCAAAACTGCCAAAAGTGAGGATGTGATTGATGAAACCCTCGTGCCGCGATTATATGGCACATCGTAAGTAGAAATGTGTGGTTTTAGCGCCAAACTGTTGAATTTTAAATAAAGATACATAAATTTATTAAAGTCCGTTTTTTAGAATCCATTTCTATAATTTTAGCAGCAAGATTGTGGAGTAAGTCCAAAGTAACATCAAAAATGAACACACTGTATATCCTAGAGTATATTTTCTAGTTATACTACTAAATTTTTTCATAATTTTTTGTTTAAAAAATTACGAATTTCTACTCTTTAGAATTTCATGGATCAATTATTGTTTCATTTTATAGACGAATTAATTTTGCATCTAATATATTATATAATAAATAACAATAAAGATAAAAAATTTGGTGTACATTCTGTCAATTACTGTATAAATGTAAATATTTGGGTTTAAAGATTACATTTTACAAAAATAAAAAGAATTAAATTTATTAGAAATTAATTGAAATAAATAAATTATTTACATAATACACGAAAAAATAGTATTAGAGAGTGGTAATTATCTGTGCATCACTACTAGAAAAGATACATGCAGTGCATGTATCTTTTCTCCTCTCCTCTCATATGTTGGCCATCGACCCGTACGTCAACATCCATTTTACTAATTTTACGTTAAAATTGTAAAATTCACTTATGGTTAGTGGTAATTCGATAAGAAATTATGAATTTAACTTCGCATGGTGTACTCTGTTTGTATACAAACGAAGCTGTGGCGTTTTTTACATGTATTTTTTAACCAGTTACAATAATGCTTTGTAATTCCCATTACTTAGGTTATAGAATATTAGGCGAAAGTATAATCCTTCATAGAAGAAACTTTTGATATATTACATGTAGTCAATGTTATTAAAACTTTTATATTAACAGCTATTTTGCCGGTGCTGATCCGGAATAAGTTCGAGTACTCATAGTATTCAGCCCAGGAAGTCACCCAGGACGAAGTCGGGTTTATACGCTAGTTTATAATAAAACTGATAAAAGGAATAGAGCTTATGGATACTGTAGTGTTTATATTTTTCAGCAAAATCTTTAAGTGCTTTTCGCTCAGTTTCCCGGAACGAACAAGTTTAATAATTGAAAGGTCTTTTTTTTCTACCTTATCCTCTAAATTATGAATGCTATCCATTTCAGTGGTACACCAAGGAAGGGGCTTAAGGAGCTTGAGTCTCCCCCCCAAACCAACATCAAAAACGGAAATAAAGATTTTATAGATGCTGGAAATAAATTTGTTTTTTTTTAAATTTCTAAGAAAATTCTACTAGTGCAGTAGTTTTTGTAACATTGTTTGTAATTTAAAATAGTACACTTTAAGACTAAATTATAAACCGGAATAGTACAATTACTAATTATTTACTTTATATAAAATTATAGCTGAAAATGAACATCTCTAATATTATTTAGTCACGTCTTAGAGATGACCGCACCTGACTGAAATATTCATAATTTCTTATTTTTTAGTCCCTAAGATCCAATCTAGACGTCTTAGAAACAAGGCCAGATTTTATTCTTTAAGAAATTGGATACATTTTTTGATGTTTGAAATCAAAAAATTTATGTTAACATAAACATTTTTAATAGTTTTTAATTTTGATTATCAAATTAGTGTAAAATAATTAACTAATATTTAACTCATTTTTACCTTTTTTAGGTTAGTTTATGTACTAATTTATTACAGTTAATGATTAAATTAGTAATAACTGATGATTAGAATTTAAAATGATTTTTTTTACGAATTTTTTGGTAATAAGTATTTACGTTTATAAAGCTTTTCATAAGGCTTAGCAGCCCCATCCAGCTCAAGAAATAATTCTGGGTGCGCAACTGATCCATTTTATTACAGTGGGATTACCTAGCTTCGTAAACTTAATTTTTATTTGGTAAACATAACTTTAGCCACTAAAAACTAAAAACACGGTTATACAATTTCTTAATTCGTAATCAGAATTTGAAAGAACTGACATTGAAATGAAATTGATGAGAAGAAACAAAAGATTGATCAATTGTACTAAAAAAAGCTAAAAGTAACTAATAAATAATAATAAAATTATAAATAAACGATTTAAATATGCATAAAAATTATCATCAAAAATAGTGCCAGAATAGTTTGGACGTAAGATTACGTCCATCTCTCATCTGATCGAAAAGCACTTTCTTAATTCTTATTTCTTAATACGTAAAAGTCAAAATCTGGGAACTTTAAAATTACGTTTATGCATTAAGAAATTGGGCAACCACTACGATAAGAAAGACATATGCGTATATATATATATCAAGATTTACGTACTAAAATTACGACTATATTTATGCATTAAGTTTACGAAGCTAGGTAACTCCGGTCTTATCTAGATATAATGCTGTTTAATTTCATCTGGCTCGTGTTTTGAAGGTGAAATTGGGTGGTTACTTGCATTAATATTAGTATCTTGCGTGACAAGTTTTTTTGCAATATTTGCAAAAAATTGCTTGCAAATATTGTTTTTAATTTAAAAAAAAAATATGTAATTGCACTTAAGCGTGTAAAGTGTAAACGGAAATGTTGCAGCAAATAATGTTTGTTTGTTTGGGATCCTGTTTGTCTCTTTTCAGGCTGGCTAGTCGCCTTTGCCTCTATTCTTTGTTCGATGCACTTTGGTTCCTGAGACTGGTGTGTGTCAAGATTTTGTCTCCCAACAACTTGACATTTATACTTACGGTGGATCATATAATTAGGGATGAGCGATGATACTCGATGTCCGATGAAGATTGATTATTCACGTACAAACATCGATATCATAACTAAAAAATCGGAATATCGATATTTTTAAGAACATCGAGATCGATGTCACACACTTACTTTTTTAAACTTTGAAAAAAACTTGTGTAATTTCTTCATAAAATTACAAATTTCCATTATTTATAATCCATGAATTATTCATGCCTCTTATATAACGTTTTCGAATTCTTGGCATTGATATTGTCTCTTGCATATCGTTTACATACTCTAGAAAATCTTCCATTTCCAATACAAACATACATATATTGCAAACCATGAATGAAAAAAATGTTGTAAATTCTCATTAACTCTATTTCTTTCTGTACCTCATCGACATACTCTAAAAAACCTTCTAAATCTTGAATTTTAAATTATATAATTAAATATGTTAGAGAGTTGATAAAAGCATAATATACAAAAATTCAAAATAACCCAAATAAATACATTTAAGGGTAGTATAACGGACTCTTAAATGTCGAGAGAAATATTGATCTCAAAATAGTATATTTGAATACAAGTGTGATTGTATATACAGTGAAAAACTGCTTGTTTTTTAGTGCGAACGAGTTTGAAACATGAGCTGCAGAGCAGTGAGTGTTTCATTAGTGAGCACCAAAAATCGGGTTTTCACACGCGTATTCAACGCTATTTTTTCTAATGAGGTAATTTCAATCAACAAATAATTAATTTCAAAAATTAATTGCGTCTGCCATTTAATCCAGAAATTGTTTTGTTTTTGCTGAAAGTAGGTTTTGTGGTATTAAGTAAGTTTAGAAGATATATTATAATTAATATAATTTATTTATATTAGATTGTTATATATGTTAGATTAATATAATCTAACAAATAAAACTACGAAATTACGTTATTATAAGTCATTAAATTGCGTGCGAAAAACTTCTACTTCTCGGCACTCAAATCGGCTAAAACGGGGGCCGAATTAGAAAAAACGCTTGTGGATGGCTATGAAACCGATTTCTGTCACTTCGTGTCACTTAAGTGATAATGTACCTTAAACAACGACTATGAATTCGGCCGCTTAGTATAGAATGTAAGGTATACTTAAGCCACGCAGTTATTGCCTCATGTGCCCGACGGCCTACATATAGCAAGATATTGTGTAAGTAAATCGCTTATTAACGACTATAAACAATTATGTTCTTTGTTACTGTACAATAAAGACAATATAAACATAACAAAACCAATTTTGTTTCTAAAATAATTTATGTGATGTAATTTATATTTAAATGATTATTAATCATGTTTAATGCTCTCATTAATCATGTTAATCCTGTCACCCCATTGACTCCCGCTCACTTACTAACTGAGATGAGCAGCAAAAAGGAAAAATCGATAATAGACTACATAGTAGCAAGAAATGAAAATAGAAAGAACATAATAGATGTAAAAGTGTCAAGAGGACCGGAAGTGGGAAGTGATCATTATATGGTCATATCAAAGATAAAGAAACCATTAAAAGCAGACAACAGAGAGAGGAAAGAAGACAAGATAGAATATGAGAAAATAAAAGCGTATAGACTAAAAGACGGAGAGGTGGCAAAGCAATATAGAGAAACAATGAAGAGGATGATTGAGAGTAGAAATGAGAAATGGAAGACATTAAGTTTGGAAGAGAGTTGGGAGGAACTCAAAAAAATAATACTACAAGCAAGCTCGGAAGTGTGTGGAAGAATAAAAAGAAATAAGAAAATAAAACAAACGGCATGGTGGACAGAAGAGATCAAGAGAAGAGTGAGACAAAAAAATGAAAAATGGAAGGAGCATCTACAAAAAAAAACTAAAGAAACGTATCAGTGCTACAAGGAAGAAAGGAAAATAGTGAAGACATTAGTATTAGAGGCGAAAAGAAATGAACGGGCAGAATTTGGCAAGAAATTAGAAAACGAAGCGGCAGAGGGGAAAAAATTAGTCTACAGCAGACTGAAAACAATAAGAAAAAGAAAGACCAACTGCGCGACATATATAAAGAACAAAGAAGGAGAATTATTAAAGCAGGAAAAGGAAATAATGGAAAGATGGAAGCAATACTTTGAAGAGCTGCTGTCAGAAAAGAGAGAGAGGACCGATATAGGAGAGGTAGCCAATGTAGGCAGAGCTGAAGGCAGGGACGATGAGGAAGAGTTTAAAATGGAGGAAATGGAAAAGGCCATAAAACTATTAAAGAATGGGAAAGCGCCAGGAAGCGACACAGTAACAACAGAAATGGTAAAATATATGGGGGAAGAGGGAAGGAAAGTAATGTTTGAGGTGTATAAAAAAATATGGAAAGAACAAAGAATACCAAGAGAATGGCAGCATGCAATGATAGTGCCAATCTACAAAAAAGGGGACAGGAAGGACTGTAATAACTATAGAGGGATTACACTAATAAACACCAACATGAAAGTGCTGGAAATAATGATCAATAACAGATTAAGAAATAAAATCGACAAAACACTGGATGAATCACAGTCAGGATTTAGGGAAGGAAGGAGCATCCAAGACAATATATTCACGATCAAGCAGATAATCGAAAAAGCAAGCAGAAGGAAGGAAAAAGTATATATGGGATTTTTAGATCTAAAAAAAGCATTTGACAAAGTAGGAAGAGATAGATTGTGGAGGATGATGGCAGAGAAAGAGATAAGCACGAAAATGATAAGCCTAATAAAAAAAATATATGAAGAAAACTCAAATAGCGTGATAGTCAATGGCAGACAGTCGGAAAGATTTAAAACGAAAGACGGACTAAGGCAGGGAGGACGACTAAGTCCAACATTATTTAATATCTACATGGACAGAATAATAAGAAAAGCGAAAGAAAGAACTAGAGGACTTGAAGTGGGATGGAATTATATGGAGAGAGTTGAAGTAAAGAGTGGAGCATTCGCAGACGATATAATGGTGGTAGCATCTAATGAAAAAGAGCTGCAGGCAAACATAAATATATGGAATGAAACACTTAGAGAGAACGGAATGGAAATGTGTAAAGAGAAAACAAAAGTAATGATAATTGGGGAACAACAGGAGATAAAAATCATGGTAGATAAGGTAAAATTGGAGCAAGTGACGAAATGGAAATATCTAGGAGTAGAAATATCTAGTTCAGGAAAGCAAGAAGAAGAAATTAACAGTCGGGTAGAAAAAGCAATGAGAGTGTTTTACAGTATCAGCAATATGATTGTGGGAAAAAAAGAAATAACAAGGAAAACAAAAATAAACGTATATAAAACAATAATAAGACCAATACTGACATTTGGATGTGAGACATGGATAACAGATAAAAAGCAAATAAGTAAAGTTCAAGCGTTAGAAATGAAATACATGAGGAGAGTAAAGGGAGTGACAAAGAGAGAAAGAATCAGGAACGAAGAAATAAGAAAAGAACTGGGAATGGAGGCGATACACGAATACATAGAGAAGAGACAGTTGGGATGGTGGGTCACTTGAAAAGAATGGGACAAGAAAGACAAGTGAGAAGAGTATGGGAAGCTAGACCTGGACAGAAAAGAAAAAGGGGAAGACCTGAAACTACTTGGAATGACATGATAGAAAAGATTTTGCAAAGAAGAGGAATAACGATGAGTGAAGCTAGCAGGATGGCAAACAACAGGAAAGAATGGAGAAAGTTTTGCGACGCAGTGACGCGAAGCGAAAACGTATAAGCATAGACAAATAAAGGAAAAAAAGATAAAGATTAACAAGCCTACACCATTTTAGGGTAGACAGGCTGCAAGATACATATATATATATATATATATATTGTGTAAGTAAATCGCTTATTAACGACTATAAACAATTATGTTCTTTGTTACTGTACAATAAAGACAATATAAACATAACAAAACCAATTTTGTTTCTAAAATAATTTATGTGATGTAATTTATATTTAAATGATTATTAATCATGTTTAATGCTCTCATTAATCATGTTAATCCTGTCACCCCATTGACTCCCGCTCACTTACTAACTGGCGAACCAATGTCACACTTTCCGGATTTGGGCCCACTTGAACATCAAAGTTCTTATTAACGCAAACGTCAAGAATCACTCAAAATGTTAACCCAGTGCCTCTGGGTTAAAATGGCGCAATGAATATCTCGATTGCCTGATGAAACGCCTTTCTGGATGGCGCCACAATAATTTTGCGGCTCCCCGGCAATTGAGTTGATTACTCATATATCTGTAAAAGATATGATATTGCGCATTGTAGGCGTTTCGCTGTGACGTTGGCAAAAAAGGAGTTGGAGAGTAGTTGTGTACCTGTGGTAGTAAAAATAGTTAAATTTAGACATTTTGTTTTGTTTATTAAAAGTACCTGTTTTTAAAATATAAAATATTTTTATATACACTAAAAATATTAAAGTATCTGACGATGGACCCTATACATAAGTAGATCATTTATCAGAAGGAAGTTTGCATAAACCATCCGCTATTTTCTTAGAGAAAATAGAACAACTAGAGCATATTTTCTATTCTATAAATGGAAATTCATTATTTATTTCAAAAAATTTTATAGAAAACTTGGAGGCTAAAAGCGGGAAATGTCTTGTCCAGAAAAACCTAACATATTGTTTTTGAAACCTAGAATGTATTTTAGAATTAAAGAATTGAATAGATACTTAAATATTAATAATAAGTTAGGTAAAAGGAAAATTATTAAATCCATTACATAACATGGCTACTACTTAATTAATTACTACGAATTACCTAAATATGAAATTTGCATTAAATAAAAATTTTATTTTAAAAATTTCAATTAATGAACTATTCTTAATTTTCAAATCCTTTTTGGTAAAAACTATTTTAATATGTAAATGTGTTTTTTTCTATAAACTATTTAAGTTTATTATATAAAGTATATTGTTATACTTTTTTGATTAGTTCTAATATTTTATTTTTATCAAAAAAAATTACAAGAGTAATCGAAACAGAACCGTTTACATATAGAATAACTACAATAAAGAAATAATAAAGCTCCAATATAAGATAAGTAAAATAATTTTTAAATCACAATTATAACATATCTAATCTGTGCAAAAAGTTTGAACCTTAACATTACATATTTAATTTAATTAACAACATATTACTATATTATATATTTTATTATACCTTTCCCCATAATACGTACATAACGTTTTGTCAGTTTATATTTGATTTAACTCTTTTGCTCACGTCATGCGCGAAGCGATCGCTTTTTAAGATTCGGAATACCAGGCCCTGAGTTGCCACTTGCCAGTCTATCTATCCCTTGTGTATGGTTACACATCGCGACACGAGGGTCTCACTCCCAATCTGCCGTCTCCTCACAGAAAGACGCAGATTGTCTAATTTCCAAAAACAGACATTATTCGGCAGATGATTCATAAATAAACATACAAAAAAATGGCTGCTATGACTGAATAAAGCGCTGCAGCTGTTTACGTGATGTTGTATTTTTGGTTTCATTAAATGGCTTGCTTTAAAAACTTGCCAAACTTGCTGCACGTCATCTGATATAGAATATTTAACCTATATATTTCGCTATTTTTTTAGTTTCCACCGCTTTTGTATATTGCTATATTTTCAAAAAGTAAATTTTACTGTCATCATATTTATTTATTTTAACCTCCACGCATTTATTTCATTATATGCGAAATAAATTTGAAGAAATTGGACCAATCACAAGAACCGCTGTAAAAATATGCTGCAGCGCTTTATTCAGTTAATGCAGCCAATGTTTATGTATAAGATTATCAATGGATTGAGCTCGCTAAATACTGACATTGCTGGCAACTTTCATCGCTTCTTTTCAACACTTTAAATTATCGAATCAATATTGTATTGTACATCAGAAAATTATGGTATTAATCCGGTTCGAACTTTGGCTTGCAATCGTGCATCGTATACGGAGCTAAATTGTTATGATTATTGCACTGTTGGCAACCCTAGTTACGAATGACGAAAGATAAAACACCCTAATGCATAAAAAATATAACTAATTAATTTAGTTTAATAAAACTCCAGCGCATTTTGCAAAATGCTCTGAGTTGAAAGTTGAGAACATTGAAAAGATAGTTATGGTCGATGTCGATAAAATTACAAGACAGCTTTTCGACATTTTTGATGTTGGTTTTCCCACCTCTGATAAAAATCATTTCTATGACGTCTGTCAACTGGGAAATAAAGTTACTGTTTTATATTTTTTAATTTTATAGTGTCATGTCGTTAGTATAGCAGTGTGGTGTTAGTTTAACTAAGATGGCAGAAAATTTGCAACATGCTCAAGAAAAACCCAAAAATACAGGTTAGAACTTTATTAGTTTGCAGAAATATTTATTAATTCTCCGTTCAATGAGTTACTCCAGTAAATTTAAAACATTGACGTTATGTAAGTTGAAAAAGAAACTTAATCAAAAAAGAAACCAGCTGTAGCTTTTTATAGTATTAGTTTGAAAATAGCATTAACAACTTCCGAATGAGTTTTTAGATTAAACAGATTCGATATGTAAAACGAGTTGTTAAGAAAATGTTAAATTATTTTTATTAATTAAACCTAATATGTGGTATTTACTGTTGTCAATAATGTTTTACTGTTTTATTTGCAAAACCACCTAAAGTGCTCACATTTTCTTCACATAAAATATACATGTAAGACACGTAAATCCTCACATGCATATTTCAAATGTTGAAACTATTCAAATAAATAACTTAGATTTTAATATTGGCTGATAGATTCTATATTTAATCGACATTCATAAGCACACCAGCAGCTAGCAACATGGGATGTATGCTTAAAAGCTTTTTTATATTATCGTATTTCTTGTACGAGAATTGGTATGATATATATATCATGCTCAAGTAATCTTAAATGTAGAAATAGCTCCAAAATGTTTCTGTTTTATACTGGTGTAATAAATTGTGCTAAATATAGGTTGGTTTGGTTTTGTTGGAATTCTGCGCATTACAGATTGTTGAAAAGTGTAATCATAGTTGCCAGTGATGATCAAAATTATTAAGACAAAAACATAACCGGTTTACTTTATACATATTAAGCTGAAAAATCTATATTAATAAAATTCACTATACCGTCGTTCTTTGTCTGTCTGTCCTACATGCATAGCATACATCGCCCACCAGCCAACCACACAACCAGTTGTCTGCTGGCTGGCATTCGGCAGTGAAGTACGGATACAGTCAAGGCAAATTATCGGAGGCAACTACCGCTATACCACGAATACGAGTATGCGTCACTCAGACTGATAGTCGTAGAAAAGTTTCAGTTTTTCTATATTTTTTATTTTTATTACCTTTTCTTAATTTCTTCATATACAATAAATTCTTAAACTATTTATTCATGGTAAAAGTATAATCATTAATACACGTTACTCTTACTAATTGTTTAAATGTTAAGAAAATACAGAAAACAAATAGGTATTAACAACCAAAGTAAAAAGACCCGTTATAAATCAGAATTTTCTGTAAGGTCAACCATAAGTTTGGTTTGATTACGAGTTCTGCCTTACATTTATAACGGATAGATTTTGGTTCGGTGGTGGCTTCTGCCATATAAAAATTTTTAAATTAAAACGGTTGTTTGGTTTGATCTTACAAGAGATCTATTTAGATCAAGTTTAGCTTTACGGAGATCTATAATTCAAAGAAAATAAATATAGCGACGTTTTTTTATTTTTATTTTACGTTAAAATAGTAAATTCACGTATTGTGATAATTATGGTTTGGTTGTTAGTTTTGCCTTATAGACAATTTCAATTTATAACTCATAGAATTCAGCTCGAGAAGTTACCCCGGACGAAGTCGGGTACTTCCCCTAGTAAAAAATAAAATACGGTAATCATGAACTGTATATACTGAATGATTAAAGACTGAGAATCATTAATAACGATATGTCTGTAAAAGATATGATATTGCGCATTGTAGGCGTTTCGCTGTGACGTTGGCAAAAGAGTAGTTGGTGAGTAGTTGTGTACCTGTGGTAGTAAAAGTAGTTAAATTTAGACATTTTGTTTTGTTTATTAAAAGTACCTGTTTTTAAAATATAAAATATTTTTATATACACTACAAATATTAAAGTATCTGACGATGGACCTTATACATGAGTAGATCATTCATCAGAAGGAGGTTTGCATAAACCATCCGCTAGTTCCTTAGAGAAAATAGAACAACTAGAGCATATTTTCTATTCTATAAATGGAAATTCATTATTTATTTCAAAAAATTTTATAGAAAACTTGGAGGCTAAAAGCGGGAAATGTCTTGTCCAGAAAAACCTAACATATTGTTTTTGACACTTAGAATGTATTTTAGAATTAAAGAATTGAATAGATACTTAAATATTAATAATAAGTTAGGTAAAAGGAAAATTATTAAATCCATTACATAATATGGCTACTACTTAATTAATTACTACTAATTACCTAAATATGAAATTTGCATTAATAAAAAATTTTATTTTGAAAATGTCTGTTAATGAACTATTATTAATTTGTAAATCCTTTTTGATGAAAACTAATTTAATAATTAAACGTGCTTTTTTTTATAAACTATATAAGTTTATTGTATAAAGTGTATTGTTATATTTTTTTGATTAGTTATAATATATTATAACTATCGAAAAAAATTACAAAGGGTAGTCGACACAGAACCGTTCACATATAAAATAACTAAAATAATTAAATATTAAAACTCCAATAAAAGATAAGTAAAATAAGATTTAAATCAAAATTATAACATACTTCCTAATCTGTGCATAAAATTTGAACCTTAACATTACATATTTAATTTAATTAACAACATATTACTATATTATATATTTTATTAAATAAACGTTTATAAAACAATAATAAGACCAATACTGACATTTGGATGTGAGACATAGATAACAGATAAAAAGGAAATAAGTAAAGTCCAAACGGTAGAAATGAAATTCATATAATGTAATGTAATTTCGGTGGATTCGGAGTTCGGTGGCGCGGACGACGCTAGATGCTCGCTAGCCGGCTGTGCTAGAAACTATAAAAATAATATTTTGCCAATACAAAATATTGTCGTTATTCAGAGAAATAAAAAACCCTTCGCTTCTGCTTTATGAAGCAGTGACTTCATTTTAGCAAATAAATTAGTGGTAATTACTTTTATTATACTGACTTTTGTTTTGAATATGAAGTTTACATTTATTTTTGAGCATCGAAAACGAGTGGTTTTCTATTAAAATTAAATATATATATTTATATATTATTATATATATTACTTATATAAGTATATAAGTAATAGTATTAATATACTATTAATACTAAATATTTAACATGTTATAAAACAAAATTTCGATTTAATAATGTAATTTAATTTCGGTTTTTATCAAAAGAATAGAGTAATTGCGACGATGCTGGTTACTCGCTAGCCGGCTGCGATACAAACAACAATAATAATAATTTCCAATACAAAATGTTATCGTTACTCGGAGAAAAAAAAAGCTTCACTTCTCCTTTCAGAAATTTAGCAATAAATTAGATTTAATTATTTTTATTATTAACTGATTTTTGTTTTGAATATGAAGTTTATTTGAAAATGATTTCTAATAATTTTTATTTGAATGCGTGAAGAAAACGTCTGTAGGAACAAAACAATTTTTTTGCTTTTGATTAATCACTTAATTTCGAAATAAAATAGTACCTTATATCGTAATGTAAGTACTAAGTACTCCGTGATATTTTTTGTTTATTAAAAAAGTGTTACTGTTCTGCATGCAGCAATATCTACTTATTTAATAACATTGCGTTCGCTTGACTGGCGTTAGTCATTTAAAAAAAAAAACAGCAAACATAACATTATTTTTATTTTTGATTTATGTATTTTCTTTTTGAGACGTAAATTGCAGAAAATTTTATAATAATAATTATACAAAATACCGTCTCTGAGAAAAAATGGAACTTGAATATAAAAACATTGCACTAGCGAATTATCAATAATTATTTCTTGGAATTAAATGGTTTCATGTTATAGTAAGAGCTGAAAATAATAAAGAAAGAGAAAAAAGATAATTAGAAAGAAACAATCTACCACCGGAAGCAATAGAATAGTGCTAGGGGTGCAAACCATTTAATTCGACAGCCAAAGAGAGAGAGAGAGAGATGAAATATTATGTACATGAGCAAGACAAAGATATGGAAATGTCTTTGGGAAATATTCTTTTGAGTTGTGTGTGTATTTGTGTGCGTACCTAGTTACGGAATGGTTAATCAGCCGTCTGTCAATAACCGGAAATTTACGCGACATGTCGAGGTTTACACAGTGGGCCGTGTATTACGGAAAAATTGCCACTAGCCGTATTACAGACAACGAGTCTATTCTTCGGAACCGTAAGTAGTAGATTATAAAGACAGTTTGAGTTAGCAATTGATGTATGGGCCGGCGTTGTGGGGAATTATTCTATCGGTTGCTTTGTTTTACCCTTTCGTTTAACTTGAGAAACGTATTTGGAATTTTTAAGAAACAATTTATGTGAACTATTGGAAGATGTTCCATTAAAATTACGTCATGATATATGGTCTATTAATGACGGAGCTCCATCTTATTTTTACTGTCATGTTAGATCGTTTTCGAATGAAAATTTTCCAAATAAGTGGACAGCCCGTGATAGACCTATTGCGTGACCAGCTACATCCCGTAATTTAAAGGCCTTAAATGTTTATTAATGGGATTACAGGAAATATTAGTATACGAAGAGCCCTTTGTACTGAAGATATACTTCATGCACGAATTTTTAAACTTAAAAGAATAATTCGTGAAAAAGCTGCAGAACTATTTTCAGGAGTTCATAAATCTTTTATAAATCGGGCTCAGCATAAGATTGAAAAATAGTATGTAAGTAACTAAAAATTAGTTTTTTTATTCTAATTTCAAGACAAATAAGAAAGGAGAAATAAACACCTCTTGTCTCATTTGCTGTGTGGGCGAGTAATTACACGTGTTATTTTATCGATGTCTCTCACTACTCCCTTGATAACGGTGGGTCGGATCGAGACGCCGCAGAGTACAGTGGATAGCAAATTGTTTCTAGCCGTTTTTAAATGTTGTGCAATATTGTGAAATAATTAAAGTTGGTTTTTCGAAAAAAAGTTATTAAGAAAAGTTGTTTGTATTGGTGCCAGGAGTACGTGGTGTGAATATTCTACAACTGTAAATTAACACCTTGTATAATAAATATGCAATGTGCTTTGAATTATACAGGGTATGTCGCTACTAATATTTTTAATTTTAATAGTGGATAGGGGATGAGAAACTGAACGGAAAATGTCTAAACAAGGCAACTATCTTCAATAGTTGCCGAGATAATCAGCATTTTCTGATTTCTTCAAAAACGTTCGTGAACTGCAGTGTAACTGACCTACGCAATACTAGGTCCTGAAAGGTAGAATAAACATTGAACTCATTAACGAGTTCAATGTCACACGTAGTATAAAATTTCTCTCTTTTCTGTGAGAGACAGTGGCGGCGTTTTAATAATTTAATTTTAAAGCGAATTTTAAAGGTGAAATTTCTACAGATTTCCAATCTTTTAATATTAAAATTTGGCACTAATCAATTTTGGAGAATTAATTTGGAATCTAGAACCTTTTAGAGGGCATTGACGGATTATCTTTTTTAGTTATTAAACTAATTCATTATTTAATATGCCATATTATGCATTGAAAATTAGTCTTAATTAATCTTATTGCGAAACATTCCCTAAGATAAAATTTCAGTCTAATAACATAATTTAATTTTTTTTTCTAACGAAATAAAAAAATCATAATTGCTACGGCACTGTCTCACTAGCTTGGTCAGATCGAGCCGCCGACAATGCTAGCGTATTCTTTTTCCAATACAAAATGTAATTACCCATTTAATGTTTACTCTTAGATAAAAAAACAACTATGCATTTTCTTTTAAAATGTTGACCTCATTTTTATTAGCAATAATTTAGTGATAATGCGTTTGTTTTGATTATGAAGTTTAGGGAACATTTAGATTTAATTATCATAAAAAAAGTATCTCCATAAAAAAAACATTTTTACATTTTAATAGACCGTACAATGGAATGTAAAAATTTAATTTCGAAATCAAATTGTACATCGTATCATAGGTACAACATTATGTGTCAGCTAATAAAAAAGCACGTGGCATGAAACTTTTCTACAATTTTACACTTGGTACTATGTTTTGTTACTATGCTGTTTCCAGCAATGTCAACTTGTTTAATAACATTGCATTAATTTCGCTTTAGTCATTCTTAAAAAGTAAAAACAGGAAACATAAAAAAATTGTACTAGCAGGTTATTGATAAATTTCTTGGGATTGTTATGTTAAAGTACACCAGTACCCGTGAAATTGCGCAACAAGTTTACAATTTCACAGCGTGGCGTGTATTACGGGAAAGTTGACACTATCCGTATCACATACACCGTGTCCATTCTTTGGAACCACAAGATTATTTAAATCGACTACAATTTTGTCAATGGATGATTAGTTAAAATTTAAGGCAATCTGGATTTGCGTCACAAGTTTCATTTACGGACAAAGCATGCTTTAGACGATTTGGAGTTTTTAATAGCAGAAATAGCCACATTTGGAGCGAAAACCCGCATGCTTATCGTCTTAGTGGTTTCTCAAGACAGTTACGAATCAATGTACGGGCTGGCATTGTGGGAAATTATTTGATTGGTCCCTTCGTTTTACCTTCCCGTTTAACTGCAGTATTCAATGACTAGTGTTGTGGACATCTGTTTATGTAATGATAGCTGATTAATTACGGGCTGCAGCGGGGTGGTAAGCCATATCACCTCGCCTGGTAAGTTGAAATTCATTATTAATTTGTTGCAGTAATTACACCAATTACTTAGTGGTATGCAGGTATTGCTTTAATCTGCATTACCCTAATAAAGGTAACATTAAAGTACTGGTTGTGTAATTGGTAACTTACTATCTAATTTGGTAGCACGGAGATTATACAAAATACATTTTTTTATAACTAGACATGACTAAAGTCAAAGAGTTTTTATTGGCTTTAAAAACAATTTGATAGAAAGTATTATGAAATAAAAGATTTTACATTCTGATAGAAGTTAGTCGAAGAAAATTGAAATTAGGATTAAAGAATTAAAAGTAAAGAAATAACTTCAAAATGGATTTTGCATTTTTCTAAATAAAAAACTTTAATTTTTTTTATTTTACATTACATAACTTTTACAATTTTTTTTTTTAATTTTGAAGTGTTTTTAAAAGGTGTTCTTATGACTAAATAAGCATGTCCAATTTTTATTATTAAATTTTTTTAATTCTAATTTCAAGACAACAAAAAAATAAAAATAAACGAGCCTGACCTTCAATCATTTGCTTTGTGGACAAGTCATTCAACGTTTTTTCCATCACGTCTCTCACGGTTGTTAACCATAACGGTTGTCTACCGTTGCCCGGCGCGAGCCGCCGCAAAGTACAGCGGATATCAAACGTTTTCTAGTCGTTTTTAAATGTTGCGCAATATTGTGAAATAATTAAAGTTGATTTTTTGAAAAAAAGTTACTAAGAAAAGTTGTTTGTATTGATGCCAGGAGTATGTGGTTAAATTTTCTGACAACCTTTCGCGAACACCCTGTAAAATGAATAATGTAAATTAATGAAATTTCAATTTAATTCAGATTAGTGGAGATTCCGATTACAGTGGGGTCGGATTAACGAGTCACTACTGTATTTGCAAATCTAAACTATCTTCTTTTTTTGTGGTCAATACATCCCAAAAAGTTAATTGGTTAGCAATTTCTCTTTCTAAAGTAAATTTTATTCATTATGTAGTTTATTCACAAATTCGAAATATTGATTAAAATTTGCATTATCTCTCTGAACAATAAAGATATCATCAAAATATCTTTTATAAAATAAGATTTTGTTAGAAATGTTCCTATTTAAAATTTTCATTTCTAAATTTTTCATACAAATTTCTGCTTAAGTGTTGCTAAAACCATTGCTAAACCTGTTTTTTGTTTCTATATTTTATCATTAAATTGAAATACATTTTTATTTAACACTAAATTAAGTAAGGATATTGAGCGTAATGAAAAGTGGTAGCAAATGCTTTTTCTTAAAGTTAACAAACCTTTTGCTTTGTTTAATATGAAGAAAATATAAACCCTTTGCTTGACCTTGCAGCAATTGCTACATATATGTAAGTATATGTAAAAGTTTATATGCACGTATAAGCTTAAAGAAAGAGGTTTTGTTTAAGGATATTCTGGTTTCACTTCACAAGCTCGGTATTTTTATTCATACAGTAATTCAGACCTTGCTCCTTATTGCAGCAGTTGCTTTTCCGAGATTTTGCTTTTGCTAATAAGCATTAAGAAGCAATTTCTTATTTTTTATTAATTATGCTAATTAATTCTAACCATATCAAATAAGATATTTTATATTTAGTTAATTTGTCTTGAATTAATGAAACATTCTGATGGCGGAATACGTCTCAAACGTTGTGGATGGCTTAGCCGTGATGTCTGATGTACGAGAGCTTAGGCAAGTGCGAGAAGTTAATTAGCTTCTAATGGTGGACAGGGTAAAGCTGAGGGCCGTCATTGGAGCCCTTACGCGTCACTAGTTGGTTGGCAGCTACCTGGCCAGAACTGGGCGAGAGCACAAATCTGAATGCAAATTCTGTGAAGATGCAGAAACCTACTTTTACACTAAAATTTAGCCAGGACGATACCAACTTATGTTGGTGTATCATCATATATCTATAGAAAATACGATTGGTCTTATTGGAATATCCACCTTATGTATTTTTGGTAGACGATACAATAAAAGTGTCATTGTTTTAATGCAAATATTTGTTGTTTTTTAACATTAAAATATTCTAGAGTAACTACTGTATCATCAAAAATTTGTATCTTGATTTTTTAATTTACTGTTGATTTACTTTACTTCCATAAAATTATTAAAATTTGTAAACTCGAGAACTTTTTTTCTTTATATAATCCTCAATTATAACTAAACATGACTATGTTTAATGACTATATTAATAGGAGTTACAATGCTGCTATTCCATTTTCTGTTCATTGAAAATGTTTTATATTCTCCTATTTCTTGTATAATTAGTACATATATATATATATATATATATATATATATATATATATAGCTATAATAATAGCTAATATCGTACAGCAAAATGTTTTGAAAACATTTTGCTGTATTCCAAAAAAATTGGAAGAAGTGTAGATCATTCTCTATTTTCCAACTATTTGTAATCGCATGGGCAGTGACAGGTAAGAATATGCTGTTCTAAAAAGGTTCATATTGTCAATAACAAGGATTATATACCAAAGTAATCATGAACTGTTAATGACTGAGAATGATAATAATAATAATAAAATAACTTCGGTTACGTCGTACTCTCGTTGTTCAGCATAACCGTGTAGAAAAGTTTCAAGTGCTCACGGAATCATCACCCACGTCAAAAACCTAGAAACCCATCCTCTGACCGGATTCGTTGTATTATAGCTAATCAGAGAGGCTAGGGTAGTCATCGGTCCGAAGGCGCTTTGGAGAAGAAACCGACGAGCACTATATGGTGCTCGTGGTGTAATGATTCTATGAGCACTTTTCAACATGGTCATGCTGAATAACGTTCATAATATTTAATAATGAAAGATTACGTACCTCGATAAAGACTTTTTCAAATTATATTTTCGTAATGGTTATATTGTTGTTCAGCAAAGGCATATGCATCGGTATGATAAATAGCTATTCTGAGATCATAAAAGAAAATTTTCTCTCACTCACAGATGTCGTTTAACAATACAGGGTGTTCGCGAAAGGTTGTCAGAAACATTAACCACATACTCCTGGCATCAATACAAACAACTTTTCTTAATAACTTTTTTTCAAAAAATCAACTTTAATTATTTCACAATATTGCACAACATTTAAAAACGGCTAGACGTTTGATATTCGCTGCACTTTGTGGCGGCTCGCGCCAGGCAACGGTAAACGACCGTTATCGAAACAACCGTGAGAGTCAGGCTCGTTTATTTTTATTTTTTTGCTTATGTCTTGAAATTAGAATTAAAAAAATTTAATAAGAAAAAATGAACATGTTTATTTAGTCATAAGAACGCCTTTTAAAAACACTTCAAAATTAAAAAAAAAAAAATTGTAAAAGTTATGTAATGTAAAATAAAAAAAATTTATGTAAATTTATGTAAAAAAATAATGTAAATTTAAAAAAATGCAAAATTTGTTTTGAAGTTATTTCTTTACATTTAATTTCTTAATTCGAATTTCAATTTTCTTCTTCTAATTTCAATCAAGAGGAGAGTATGTAAAATCTTTTATTTCATAATACTTTCTATCAAATTGTTTTTAAAACCGACAAACACTATTTGACTTTAGTGATGTCTAGTTTTAAGAAAATGTATTTTGTGCAATCTCGATGCTACCAAATTAGATAGCAAGTTATCAATTACACAAACAGTACTTTAATGTTACCTTTATTAGGGTAATGCAGATTAAAGCAATACCTGCACACCACTAAATATTTGGTGTAATTACAACAGCAAAATAGTAAAATACTTCAACTTACCAGGCGAGGTGGTGTGGCTTACCACCCCGCTGCCGCTCGCAATTAATCAGCTACCATTACATAAACAATTATCCACAACACTAGACAATGAATACTATGTCAGACACTACAAATTACATTCAACTTTACACTAAAAATACAATATTCACATTAATGATTCACTAAAACATCACTATCAATTCACTAGGAATTTATTAATTATTCACAGTTTGTGCTTAATATGACCACCATTGTCTTCAATCGCATGCTGAGCCCGATTTATAAAAGAATTGTGAACTCTTGGGAATTGTTCTGCAGCTTTTTCACGAATTATTCTTGCAAATTCAAAGCTAAGATGTTTCAATCTTAATTTAAAATGAAAATATTAAAACGCCGCCACTGTCTCTCACAGGAAAGAGAGAAATTTTATACTACGTGTGACATTGAACTCGTTAATGAGTTCAATGTTTATTCTACTTTTCCGGCCCCAGTATTGCGTAGGTCAGTTACACTACAGTTCACGAACGTTTTTGAAGTGATCAGAAAATGCTGATTATCTCTGCAACTATTGAAAATAACCCCCCCCCCCCCCCCGCCCGTTGTTTCGGCATTTTCCGTTCAGTTTTTCGTCCCCTATCCACCATTGAAATTAAAAATACTAGTGGCGAAACACCCTGTATAAAATAAAAACAATTACACAACTTATATCAATATTTATAAATAAAATGCGTAAATATCGAGAACTTTTAAAGACCAATAAGAAATAAAACACATCTTTATCTTTTGGCTTCATTTATATTTAAGACTGAGTTCTCGATAATAATTTTTTTATCGGTTTTTTTTTTTTAATGAAAAACGGCTAACAACCTTGTCGAACAAACTAATTTAAAAATTTGTTGTAACAGTAATAGGCTTTTCTTATTTTCTGTATTTATTATTACCTGTAAAGTACAAGACTTGCGAGCGCATATTCATGTCACCGGCAAGTGAAAATTGGTATAAATTAAAATAAATATTCTTCTGAAAACAATAATCAATAAATGTACAACATCATATATATAAAGCAATTACAGGTATTTTATTAATACTAGTATTTTGGAACAGAAAAATTTACCAAAATAATTATGACTAACTTTCCTGTTATTACAAGACTTGCATAAAAATCATATGTTGCAACCGTTTTTCTCATAGAAATTCGTATCTCACCGTCCCTCTTGCGAATGGGAAATAGGTTTATTATACATCCGACTCAAATAAAATGCCATTATATGATTATATTTTAGTGTGTGGATGTGGGTGAAATACTGAACAGTGTGTAACTTTGTAGATTATATATAGATTTGATGATATTTTTTGTGCGAGTAGTAAAGAGAAAAAAAATCAGTTCGCTGGAAGTATTAATTGATTCCATGAGAAACATGTCTGGCGTTTGTTTAAATGTATACTCGGTGTTCTAATCGATAATAATTATAATATATTATAATAATAATAATTATTTTCATGAATTACGATATTAACTTAAACTTAGTATATGATATTTAAAGTGGATCGAAGAAAAAAGAAAATAACAGACCGACACCTTGTGACCATTCATTTACAGTTTCTCTTTAATTTAATTGTAGTAGTGTATTTTTCTTGAACTGGGTTTTAAATGAACTAGGCAAGAACGTTTCAATTTGTGACGCTTCTTCAGACTTGTAAAGTTTAAAAATTCTGTATACATTGTATACAGGGTATTAAGAAGCAGTAGTAGAATATTCACATCACGTATTCCAGACATCAATACAAACAGTTTTTCTTAATAATTTTTTTGCGAAAAATCAACTTAAGTTATGAAACTGAACGCATATGAAACGCGCAATAATCATTGCGTAAAGTATAAGTATACTTAATACTGTGAACTTTTAGTTCACAATATTGCGCAACATTTAAAAGCTGCTAGAAACAGTTTGATATCCACTGTACTGTACGGCGGCTCAGGCCATCCCGCCGTAAACAACTGTTATCAAGGCAGTCATGAGAGACGTTGATGAAAGAACACGTACACTAACTCGCCACACAGCAAATGAGCGAATGTCAGACTTGTTCATTTTTATGAACTTTTTGAAATTAAAATTAAAAATTTATTAAATTTTAAGTGTTCAAAATTGAATATTGTTTAATAAATATTAAAAATACCTTTCGAAAACACTTTCCAAAATTTTTGAAAAGCACTAAAATTTATGGAAGGTGGGATAGGAAAATTTCAAATGATTTATTTCATAATAATTCCATTTTTTTTTTAAACGAAAAAGCTACTGATTTTATTCATGTCGTGGGGTTTAAAATAGAGAAGCAAGGAAATTACTTTTTGTAAAACAAATCAAATAGCTAATTACCAGTCATCAAAGTTGAAATGATTTAAACCGAGCAATTTTTTGTTTCTTATATCTTGATTAAAAGTGGAGAGGCAAATCTCATTAAAATATAGAAACATTTTAATAATAAAATATGTAGTATTTAGATTAAAGTTATTACTCGTTTAACATTATTTAAGTGTTAAAAGTTATAATGTTTAAAAAATACAAACTTAGCAGCTTGTTCATTGCTTTATGTGAATAATGTAAAATAGGGAAAAATAATGTTAAGTTAAGGGCGAGAATGTTAAATGAAAAGTAAATGCTAGTTTCCGCGCCACTGGCGCAAAAGTTGCACTTGTCGGAAGGTTCTTGTCTGACAAATGTTCTGCATGCGATCTTCTGGCTTCTTCTGAATTTCCACCACTTTTGTCATGGATTAACACAATTTCTCGTTCGAATACGAATATAACCATGCCATGATAATTCAATAACTAATAATATTAAGTAAATAACTAAAAAAACTAATTAATTTGGTTCATAAAATGCAATATTACGTAAGTTTTTCTAAAATTGGTTAACTCGGACAAGTCAAACATTAAACTGAGGGGTAATTGAAGTAATGTGGTCTAGTTAGCTGAAATATGTTATTGCATTACTGTCACACAAACGATAAGCGTGAAGTCATCGGTAGAAAGAAAATCACTTTACACTATGAATTTTTCTATTAATAAATTCTCAGAGATTTGCCTTTGTTATCATTTTCCTTAACAATGCAGAATTATTAGTTAGTATTGCAAATCATTTAACATTCCATAAAACAAAATTTCAATTTAATAATGTAACTTAATTTCGGTTTGTATCGAAAGCAGACAATAATAGCGACGAAGCTGACTGGTCGCTTACCGATTTTTCCGATACAAATAATAATAAGCATTTCCAATACAAAATATAATCGTTATTCCAAGGACAGAAAAAAAAAGTTTCTCTTCCTTTTAGAAGTGGTGACCTAATTTTAGCAATAAGTTCTAGGTAATTATTTTGATTTTTCCAAAAAGTTCCAAGTCTTCCAAAATATGATTTTGCTATCCAGTTTAATTATAAATCCAATGTGCTATATTTTTTTATCTATTACAGAGCATAAACATTTCAAATCAGCTTTTTAAACCACACATCAAGATTCTATTCCGTTTCGGAAATAGAGGATTTTAAAGTTTACTAAAGTTCTGACGCTATTTGGATGTATAGACATTAACGGCCCTTTGTCGTTACTATTTGGCAAGTAAACTTTCCAACTAACTCCTTTTACTGTTTGATTGATTAAAGGCCTTCCGCTAAACGATCATACTCAATTACATAAAATTACATATGCTAAAAACATCTCTATCAGTGGACTCTCGAAACCTTTGAAGCTGTCTCGTGCCGCCTCGATAGCGTCACAGTTCGCTGCAACATATAGGGTGTGAATGAACCCCCGTCTTGAGTATATCAGCTCCACTCAACTTACAGGGTGTTAATTTTAAGGCACTTGTATATATGTTTTAAGAAATATAATCTTGAGAGAGTGGTAATTGTTTTTGCACCGTTGCAAAACAGTGGCGTAATGTGTGTGTATCTTACTGTCGCTCGTCTCATATGTTGGCAATGAATCCCTATGTCAACAGCTTTTTATTGCTTTTGTGGGCATATGATATCACACGTATGCATCTATGCTTTTCGATATTTCTGTGGCAATTCTTGCGGCAATTATTTTGAATGTATTCAAGGAAGTCTATATTAACACAAAATTGTTGGAAGTGCAAATGTGTGCAAAATGCTTGACAGTATAAACGAGCCCTTACAGAATATATCCTCTTTTCTTGTAAATACATGATAATCATGATACATGACGTGAAAAGACTATCATGCACGCTGCTTATCAATGGCTATTCAATTGTCTACAAACAAATCACAATTCTGTACAAGAAATATTAATGAATTATTTTTATTCAGTATATATTCACTCTTCGATTTTCGTTTATCTATTTTATGTTTTATATTCAGTAGAAATGAACGTATATAATTATTATTTAAACGTATGTTGATAGTGACAATTAAAAAATATTTGAAGTATATCTTTATCTCTTATATGGTGGAAGTATAAGGGAAACTTATACCATAACCATTAAATCGAATAAAAAATTGGATGGGTTTGTAACAAATAAGGCAATATTAGTTACTCTAGCAGAAACTGATTACTAACAGTACGAGAATATTTCTTCCCACTTGTGTTTTCAGTAATTCATATTTCTGTCGTTTTATTTATCTTTACATATGTCCCAGCTTGATGCTGCATCGTACTATCATGATCAAGAAGGCGGAGTAGTTTATTACACTAGCTAATTCTTAACTCATAGGGTCTCGATTTTTCCACGCTTAGATTGCCCGGTCTAGAGAACTAAATACAAGTAATATCGCTCGGTTAATTAAGATGTAGATAGGTCTCTATCATGGCTCCAGTACCTCGTACAAGCTGCGAGGCATGTAACAGAAGCGGTTAAGAAGAAGATGGAAATCAATTTTGTTGAAAAGATTAAAATCTATCCAAACTCTCACTCGGAACTGCAACAAACAATTGTAAAGCATTATTAGTAAACTAGAAGTTCGTAGGTTCAAAATTAGTTTATCGTCTTTATTGGAATTTTTGGATACATCTGTAACGTCTTCGGTATATATAAACATCATATGGATGTTTTCAAGTAGTGCGTCGAATTACTTATATGCATTTTGTTATCGGACCAATAAGAGCTTCTCGAGAAGGCGTTTCTAGCTCAATGAAGCCGTTCCTAGTTCATCTATCTTGAACTAGGTACACCGTCATTCGAAAATTCTAATGCGCAGAGATAAATTAATGTTTGCCTTCTATGAAATTCTTCATTTTATATAGTGACACAAAACATTCCTCAAATGCTAATTTCTAAAATATTTATAATCAAAAGAAAATTCTGTTCTATGTATAGTCGCGTTCTACGTCTGATTCGGTATGATCCCGAGACCATAAAATAAAATAAAAAACGTAGACGTTTCCAAATTATTAGATCATTCTTAGCAAAGTTACCAGAGGCTGAATAATAAAAATTATGACAATGGAAGACATATTTTTATATGGTTATTTTCTTGTTAATTCCCTGAATTTTACGAAATATGCTTTTTAATTCAAAGAAGATTTGCTTCTATTTAAGGGCTATTTTATGTGAACATTTTACATTTCTTAATTGAACTTAAACTAATAATGCTTTACAATCGTGTGTTGCATTCCAGAATGCGAGCCTGGATGAATTTTAATTTTTTAAAAAATAATTATTTCGGCGTCTCAGAAAATGCCGCTTCTTACTTTTGCTTTCAGCTTATCGTATTTCCATCTTTTTCTTAGCTGATTCTGTTATATGCTTGTACGAGGTATTTTAGCCATGATTGAGGCGCGCTAAAATTTTAATTACCCGAGCGATATTGTTTGTACTTAGTTCACTAGGGTAGTTAACCTTAATCAATAGAATTTTAGTTAATTTCCTTGTTGAATATAGTGTAAATAATCTGTTATTTCAGTAGATAAAGAAATCCGATTGCGCAGTTTTAAAGAACGTCAAAATGAAGAGCGACAAAGAAAACTGGAAGATCTGAAAGCACAGGCTCTGGCTGCACAAAAATTTAAGGAAGAAAAAGAATTTGAAAGAAGAAAGCGTCTTGAAGAAATTCGAGTAAAAGACGATCAACGTCGACAGATGGTAGAAGAACGAAAAAGAGCAATTAATAATGCGGAAAAAGATAGATTAGAATCAATTATAAGAAGAAATCATGAACGGGATGCTAGATTAGAGGCTAGAAGGCGTAGTGATAGAAGCAATTTGGCATTTGCTTTTGGTTCATCTACACCCCGAATGCTGGATATATCGGTATCATTTTGGGGACATAGAAGAGCTACATCCACTCAAAATATACCTACATCCGCAGTTAGTTTAACACGGAGACAATCAGAAAGAGATTTGGATGCTTCAAGTAAGAAACGAGCTATATCGGCTGGCGGATTTGAAAAAAATAGTGAAAGTAAGTTTGGTTACTATAATTAATTTTTAGAATTTTAGTAGCAAATATTAACCATTTGCGCGCAGGTTTTATAAATAGTGGATTTTCATAATTGATATCAAGCATTCTGATAGAAAGGAAAGAGTACAACATGTAAGATTTTCAAAATTTTTATTGAATAGCTTTCTTTAAAGATATGTCGAATATACCACTAAGCAATAAAATAAGGATCAAATATTACTTTTTTTTGTGAAAATTTTGAAAGCAAGATTTTTGCGAAACCACAAGTATCACATGCCCATTTCGATTTCCTTTGTGTGACACTTGTACTACATAAAACACAAGGTCTATAATTACCATAAACTGACATATGTGAAAATTGATCTAATTCAATTAGATTCTTTCTTTATGGGTATCATGGGTTTGGTTTTTATTTTGTGCCAGATGCAGATATCAGAGGCACTAAATACGTCTGCCATGATTGCTTTTATATTTTTTTATTCTTTTGTTTTCCCTAATTTGTATTGCGTTGGGTATTGATTTTAATGGTTGACTTAGCGCAGCACATTTCATATGCTTGGATCAATCGATGTCAGTGCGTTAGAGATTAATTAATATCAACTTCGTTCTTCTGAAGCTACAAAAAGCTAGCGAAATATTGAGGAAACAATAAAGTAAATAAAAAAGATAGGCTAATAATACAACTGAGTGTTTTTATTAATGACCGAAATTCCCGATAACAGTTTCAAGAATTTCTAAAAATGGTAATTTTTCTGTCGAATCTGGATTGATTACTTCCGAACACGCGCTGGTCTCATGTCCAGGATCATTACTCGCGATGGGTGACACGTTGGTGAGGCTTTTTTGTTTTCGTGATGGCTTCAAAATAAATAGTTTCGAATTTTTGTCTGTCTGTTCGCGGCGGTATCCTCATCATAAGTCGTAATTACCAGTTCGCCCGCTTGAACCGTTCTGAACTATCGAGAATTGCATTGAAACGTGTTTTCAGTTGAGAAAATGCTTCGACTGTTGCTCGAATTTACCTGGATATGTTAGAAATTGTGTTAACTCTACAAAACTGCTGATAGTAAGCGAATGGAATTCACCAACTTTGTCCTTAACATTAGACAATTTTATTGTGACCATATAATATTCGACCATAAGCTGATTGTATCTTGGATGGGTGGACCAATGATATTGCTTGATAAGATGCGGTTCGAAGGACCAATGTTTCGTTGCAACCGCAACTTTCCTTGATTGCAGAATGCGCGGGAATGAAGGGGTGATTTAATAACTAGACTTTTTTCCGTATGGACGATATATTGGGTATAAAACTAACAGTTTGCTAACTGTAATGAGAATGACAAATTAATTGTGGTGACATAGGAATTATTATGTCATGTCATTAAGAAAATTACATGACAACCTTTAACCCTTAATTTGCAGTTTTCTTTTTAATTCAAAATTAAACTTAATTTTTCTTCACTCGTTTTTCATCATTACTTGAAGTTTACTATAATTAAATCTGAAATTTATTTTTTATTCTGACAGTTATATTTAATTTCTTCTTCTTTTTTTCTAAGTTTATTCAATACTAAAGCATGTTTCATGTCAATTGTGTTTGCAAACATTTCTACGCCTCCTAAAACCAAAAATTTAAAAGTCAATATCACAATAAAATCTAAATTTAATGTCACTACAACTTTCGTTCTAGCAACGTATTTATCCGATACAATTTTGATCCGGCTTTTTTATTCTGACGGATTATTTTTGTTTCTTCAACCGTTTAAATTAATACTAAATTAATACTGCTGACGATTTCCCAAGTATTATTTTGGTACCCTTATACGTTCATTTGTCAGTTTTGTCTTTTACCTAGATTTACCATCTGTCATCTGCCATAATATATGGCAACTAACTTAATCACACAAATTTATATTGATTGAATATCGTCGCATTATATTTAATATGAGTTAGGCTTAAAAAACAAGCAGTCTCAAACACGAGATAATACGAAACCATGTCACATCAGTGTTCTATATACTTTTGTGTATATAGAACGTATCCGGAAAGACTTGTAGAGACTTCAAACCACATTTATATTTATTAATTAAAGATCTTAAAAACATGTGAAAAATTGTTAATTCCGTCTTCAATAATTTCAGCTATAAATAGAATTTTCTGATTTTTCTAAAAACCATTGTTGACCTCTGATTCATTAACGACCGGAGCTGATTACATTTAATTTATGTTTTAATAGTTGATGATAACGAATATGAATAGCTCAATTTTCAGGTGTGGTAAGTCCAACAACTCCGGCAGGCTGCGCTAGTGGTTACCTGGGACGTCGCAGAACCGATTTAGTGCCTACGGTTCCATCGAAGGATTCTCCATTTAATTTTTCCACATCACGCAAATTTCTCAATCAGTCTCCAGGTATAGTGGGCTATCTACAACTATCGCAATTAATATCCGCATACACAAAAGTAAAATATAAAAAGAAATATTTTTTTTAATTCACATGTACAATATTTTATACCTTTTATAAAAATGACGTAATTTTTTATTGCTTCGAATACAAAAACATTGAAATCATAGGTAGGGCATTTTCGATGTCCCGCTTAGATCAACTCGCAAAACCGAGAAAGCCAATATTACCGGCGTTAGATGAATCGAAACTGGCATCCAAAATTTCTCTAACACGTAGTATGAGTCATTTAGCTCATGCTGGTGCAAAACTGAGTTATAAGAGACTGTTGAACAAAACGGATTGTCATAGTATGCATCAACTCAACCTAGAAAAACATTCTGCTCCTGCCCCGTCACATAGAGTAAACCGTACCATCCAATTAAGACAGCAGAAGTTACTTATGGTGCAACAGCAAGGCACTGCCAGGGAAGATATGGGTACCTTGAGTCATTATATCATTTATAATTTTTGGCACTTCTTAATCTCATCTTTCTTATTAATTGTAGTGTAAATGTTGAAAGCATCTCTATTTCCATTATTAATTATTTTATAATAATTATTTGTTAAGTATTAATAGGAATACTGTTAGTTCTTGAAGAAATATAATATTTGAGAAGACAGATTTGGAATTCCAATTTCAATTTGGAACAATATTTTTAGATCACCGAAATTATAAAGGGAGGTCGATTGCTAGTGGCTTCTCGAATTTTAAGCATTGCAATTTATTAGATTGACGTGATATTTGTCTTTTCTTGACCTTTTGTGGTTGCTAAAGGGCGTTATTTAGACCAATCGGGGCTCAGATTAGGGTTTTTCAAACTGTAGTTTCCCAATTTACTTTATTTTTTCTAAATGGAATGTGCTATTTATTCTTACCTTGTACTGTAAAGAGTAATTAATTAAAATCAGATTCAATAATAAATACCCCCAATGCAATTCTACGAACTATCGCTATGTTCTTTTCGCATCTTATTTGCCTTTCCTTGCTTACTTTTTCTTTTTTTTTTTTTTGTATGCAACAGGAAAAATATTTGGCTTCCGTAACATTGCCGTTAATGTGTTACTAATTACTAAAGGTTTATTACTAATTTTAAAAAGGAAGAAAAAAAAATGTAGTGCACAGCATGTAATAACATACTCTTTTTTAAATTTGTTGCTATCAATTTTAGGCCTTCGATATGGAGAGGTACTCAAGTTAAGGACTCATAAAGTTGAAGGAGAAGAAATCATCTACTTAATAATAAACATTAAAATAATATCTTTATATGAAATATGTCTCAACTCCATTTGCTTAAAAATATAATTGGAATATTTTTTAATCTACTATAAAAAAGCATATCAGAGTATCCATTCTTTTCTTTTTTGTTATTCGAACGTCGCTTTCATAGCTCACCAAAACTAGTTTATTAACTTATTTAACTTTGAAGTCGAACCACATACAAAGAAACGCCGCATCATTAACACTGATATCTCTGGTGCAGCATCTTTCACCTTTTTGTATTTGGAATTGTATCGAGGAGATGATCTTTGCCATCATAACGTAAATTATCGCTTACTCTATTCAGAGAAAGGCAGTTTTTAGAAGTAGATGGTCTGCTCCTTCCTCTAGGGACATGATGTTTTAAATAGGACTGTGTAATATTTCTTCTGAATTCCAGCTGCATATATATATAAATAATTGTAAGATTGCAAAATCTTACAATTATTTAATTTTTTGTACAGAATCACTGCTTTGATTATTGATACATCTATTAGGTCGCCCCCTCCCCATATTTCTATAATATTCTCCAATTATATATGGTGGCTGGATCATATGGCCATATGATCCAACTGTAACAACATTCTTATGCGTTTCTCTAAGCAAAAGGTAGCTATGATCTTGATCAATTACACTAACATGGGCATCCCTTTCTTGATGTTGCATAAATCGTTTCGTCGACAGTGGGGCAGGGATTGGTATCTTGTTTTCACGAATTATACCAGTGCACTTGTAGTTCATATCGCGCATGTGATTTAATAAGTTTATTCCAGTAAATTAATTGTCTAAATGGAATTTGTATGGGTATTGGGGATGAGTCATTTCATCATCATTATCATAAATGGTGATGTACTTTTGCCAAAAGTCATAATCTAGTTTTTGAACAGGCACAAAGTGTTTTAAAAATTTCAATTTTAAAATTTTCATTAATGGTCGAAGCTTATAATGGTTATGTCGTTATTATTTGCGCAATGTATGAATCTCATTATCGTAAATTATCGTACCCTAAAAAAATATGCTTACTCGGATCTGATACACGAATCCATTAACACATCTACAATTGTCAGATTCACAGTATTCTTTAATAAATTTTCTAAGTTATACAATATTTTTCAATAAAAACTAAACTTTTGTTGCTTTAAGAGTTTCTTTATGTGATTGCTTTACGAAAAATTGTTAGGTCATGTTTGCTATTTCACTAAACAGCAGTCCATAGAAGCGTTATATACTGGTTGTTAATTTTAAGTTGTAGAATATTCACGTCACGTACTCGTAACATCAATGCTAACAACTTTTCTTAACAACTTCTTTCCGAAAAATCAACTTTAATGATTTCACAATATTTCGCAACATTTAAAAGGTGCTATAAACAGTTTGATATCCTCTCTACTCTACGGCGGTTCGAGCCAACCGACCGTAAACAATCGCTATGGAGGCAGCCGTGAGAGACGTCGATGAAATAACATGTGCAATGACTCGCCCACACAACATATGAGGGAAAATCGCACTTGTTTATTTTTATTTTTTTATTTGTCTTGAAATTAGAATTAAAAAAAATTTATCATTGTTTATCAAGTTCTAAAAATATGTGTCAAAAATACTTTTATTTCAAATACACAAAATTTTAAAAAAGTTATAAAAACTATGTAATGCAAAATAGAAAAAAAAATTTACTTAAAAAAATTCAAAATCCGTTTTGAAGTTTATTTAATTTTTTTAATTCTAATTTCAATTTTGTTGGTGCAATTTGGTTCTATTTCATAGCCCTTTCAATTATTTTGTTTTTAAAACCGACAAAAACTACTTATGTCTAGTTTTCAAAAAAAGTACTTACAGTAATCTTGCCAGCAAATTACAATTACACAAACAGTTCTTTAATGTTGCCTTTATTAGAGCAACGCAGATTATAAATAAAAATCTAAGGAATTTAAATTAGTAGAACTAGCTGGTCCTGCCATAGGTCTTCCACGGCTGGTCTATGCACCTATTTGGAAAATTTTTATTCGAAAACGATCTAACATGAGAGGAAAAAATTAGGTGGATCTCCGTCATTGATCAACCATGTATGACGTAATTGTAATAGGGCATCTTCCAATAGTTTCCATAAATTGTTGCTTAATAATTTCACTTACGTTTCTCCAGTTAAACGGGAAGGTAAAACAAAGGGTCTGATCAAATAATTCCGCACAATGCGAACCGTTACATTAATTTTTAATTGTCTTTAGAGTCTACTACTTGAGGTTCCGAAGAATAGACACGTTGTCTGTGTGTGTGACGTGTCAATTTTTCCGTAATACACGTCACACTGTGTAATTAAAAACTTCGACATGTCGCGTAATTTCCCGGTTATTGGCAGACGGCTGATTAGCCATTCCGTAGCTAGGAATGTATCTTTTTCTGACGAATTAAATGATTTCCACCACCACTACCATTCCATTGCTCCTGCTGGTAGACTGCCTCTTTCTAATTATGTTTTTTCCCTTTCTTTATTATTTTCAGCTCTCACTGTAACATGAAAACATTTAATTTCAAGAAACAATTATTGATAATTCGCTAGTGCAATGTTTTTATGTTTGCTGTATTTTTAAGGAATGACTAATGCCAGTCAAGCTAACGCAATGTTATTAAATAAGTAGATATTGCTGCATACAAAATACTAACACATTTTTAATAAACAAAAAATGTCACGTAGTTTTTGTTAGCTGATACTTGGTGGTAATGGAGTACTTAGTATTTACATTACGGCACCAGGTACAATTTGATTTCAAAATTAAGTGTTTTATCAAAAGAAAAAAAATTGCTTTATTCATGGAGACGTTTTCAAATTATATAATATCAGAAATATAATATTCAAATAAAAATTATTAAAAATAAATGTAAACTTCATATTCAAAACAAAAGTCAGTATAATAAAAGCAATTACCACTAATTTATTTGCTAAAATGAAGTCACCGCTTCATAAAGCAGAAGCGAAGGGTTTTTTATTTCTCTGAATAACGACAATATTTTGTATTGGCAAAATATTATTTTTATAGTTTCTAGCACAGCCGGCTAGCGAGCATCTAGCGTCGTCCGCGCCACCGAACTCCGAATCCACCGAAATTACATTACATTATACATCGAAATTTTGTTTTATGGAATGTTAAATGTTTAGTATTAATAGTAACTACTCGTTTTCAATGCTTAATCTATCACATTAAAAAATTACTTGAATAACTTAAAATTCACCATTCAATGCATTTAATTTCCACAAATGAAAATTTATTTATGGCCAAATTTTAATATCAAAAGCTTGAAACGATTTATAAATGTAGACTTTAAATTTGCCTAAATTATTAAAACGCCGCCACTGTCTCTCACAGGAAATAGATAAATTTTATGCTACGTATGACAATTAACTTGTTCTCGTTTTTGTTATACTTTTAAGGACCCTTTTAAGAAATCAGAAAATGCTGATTATCTCGGAAACTATTGAAGATAGACTAACCTTGTCTTAACAATTTTCGGTTTGTTTTTTAATGACCTATACGTGGTGTGATTTTCCTACAACTTCAAATTAACATCCTGTATATTGTGCACCAGACTTTAATGGGTTAGTTTCAATCATGTGAGTATACGAATTATTTCATTTTATGACAATTTCCATTACGGCGTTCTTAAAAACAACAAAAATTACTGATTTTATTCAAG